>OZ037778.1:21098995-21173995 GCA_964035525.1 Porites cylindrica | reverse complement strand
GTCTTTAGAAAAACAGATTTCGCATCCTTTCAAACGGTTTCGCGATTGTCTACAGTTGCTCAGATACTTAAAAGAAGGGAATATAGGTTGGATGTGAAGAAAGGGGGACGCGTCAGAATTCGAGCAGGGATGGTAGAATTTATCGCCTTGTCGTTCCCTGTCTCAAGTAAAATTAATTTTTGGCCATTTCACGTTGTAGTTGTGCAGGGACGGCAAAGAAATTGATGATGCACGTGCAGAGTTGTTGTTTTGCTCATTAAATCTATTGCTGCTTTGACGTTCCGGTTGCCGTTGTCGTCGCATTAGGGACCTTAAGATCCGACGACGGCGACGGCAACGGGAACGCCACAAAAGCGATAGGTTTAATTAGCAAAACAACAATTTTGCACGTGCATCACGCTTTTTTGTACATTTCTTTGCCGTCACTGCACGACTACGACGTGAAAATGCCTAATTTCACGATGTGCAGAGGAAGTACACAAGCGACTACGAAACTTCCTCTCTCTTTCTGAACTTGAATATGGTTCTTAGGAATTCAACTTTGGGAGGGTTCGCCTACATTTCACAAAGTTAGTGACTTGGAGAAATCGCGATGAAGATTGAAAGAACGGGAATTCACTTTTAAGCGACGCTTTCTCTGCCGTCGCCGTCCTCGGATCTTAAGGTCCCTATTTTCGTAACTCCAGGCGTAACTGGTCCCTGATCACGCTTCAGAGATCGTCGGCCTACCAACAGAGATCTATAGGCGTCAGTTGCAGGTCGTCATTTTATTTGCAAACCATAATACCGACTCGTTTATTGTTATTTTTACTTTTAGGGGTGGAAGTTGATCTAAGGAAGTTTATAGAACAATCAAAGAATCCCAAAGGAAAAAGGTGGAATGTCGACGATATTGTAAATATGGTCACCGCTGAGAACTTGTGCTCCTGCCGAGACCCCATAAACATGGCTTTTCAGGTACATAACCAGATATATGTTGTTTTTCAGTAGTGTCTCATGAAGAGAGCTCACATATAGACAGCCTCGACGCGCACAGTTTATTCTATAAAGTTTTGTTTTACAAGATCGCTTTGGAGGAGGAAGGCTAGAACGGTCATTTTGAGAAACTACTTGTGAATGTCAATAAACACAGCATCGTGTCAAGCAAACATGTCTCCCAAGCATTATATCAAACGTGGATCAATGTAGGTTTCTGGGAAAATGCCCACTTACTCCTCCCCTAAGCCGACATTAACACTTACTTCTCGTTTTCAAGCAAATGCAAAGAACTATGTATGACTAAAAGAGGTGTTACACCTGACTTCCCGCCTCAATGTGGCATAGAAAAGAGTGACAGTTTCACTTTATTAGGTGTCACATTACAAAACGACTGTAAGTTTTCATCTCTTGTTAAGGGAAAGCTTCGAGAAGCAAACAAGTGTTTGTACATTTTAAGATCACTAAGAAAAGATGGATACACGTAGATAGAGATAGATCATCTCTTTAAGGTTATTGTTCTGCCAAAGATCACATACGCACTTCCGGCATATGGAGCCAGCCAGATAGATTTAAACACCATAGAATGCTTTTTAAAAAGGTGCAATAAGCGACGTTACACTTATGAGTTAACTAATATCTATGACCTTTTAGAGAAGTGTGACCACAGGTTGTTCACCAAAATTAAGAACAATGTTAACCATCCATTATAGAACGTTTTAAGAATTGCTATTTTAATAGAATAAGGTTTCAATACAACTTGGCAATTTAACAAAATAAATATCCAATGTTTTATTTAGGTTTTATATAATAATTGTAAATGATCTGTGTGATTTTCATGATTTGTATACTTTTACTCTCTGTAACGTTTGTTATGTATTTTAACGGGCGAAATAAAGACAGTTATTATTATTATTATTATTATTATTACTACTACTACTATTGGGGCAAATTGTTGGCTTAGGGGAGGGGTAGGTGGGCAGTTTCCCAGAAACCTAAGTTGATCCTAAAACGTTAGAAACAACAACAACTGTCTTTGAAAAAGGTCAGTTTCAAAAACCACAATTGCAATCCGTTTTAATCTTCTTCGAGTTTGTCCGTCCTTGCCTCTTTTGGTATTATTTTACAGTGTTATTTATACCTTTTTTCTTTCATGTTTTGACCGATTAATTTTAAGCTTTACTCAGTTTGTGGGTGTTCCTATGCGCTGTTTGAATTTTGAAAATTTTCGTGAGACAGCTGCTTTGTTACCTTTGATACCCAATTTCCATGGTCAAGCGATGGTCGTATTGACGGGTTCCACTGTAAACTAATGTATGATCTTGAACGATAATCTCCTTTTGGAAGGTAAACTGCGCACTACAACGCTCTGCTATGAAATACTCGGAGAACACAGTCTTACTCAACAAGCTTGCAGAGCAGACTGAAGACTTTGCAGTGCAATTAATAGATCAAGTCTCTGTCAGCGAGGAACTGGTTATTCGCAATAAACCTGACGAATCACATCGTTACGCTTCTCTGCTGAGTCCCATGACTGATGATGCAATCAAATACTCCCAAAAGAAGGTAGGGGTTTGACCTCAATCATTCAGATGGATAGCCACAGCCTTTCTTCCTATCATCCCTTGCGCGCTTTCTTCTCTATTTCCAGGCTCCTTGCGAAACATAGAACATAGAAGCCTCTCGGAGTAGAGATTCCCCATAGATCCAATGTAAAAATGGCCACGGTAGTTTCATATTCTTTTGGTTTTACTAGCCTCCTTATGTACAAATTCGAAAAAAAAATACCTTACTCAAGCGAGGCTATTCAGGCTAATCTTAATCTAAACAAAAGGATATTAATCCCACAGCCATTTTTTCATTGGGTCCATGCTGATCTACAGTTTAAATAGCGGTATCATGTTATTTTGAAGCCCCTTGCAAACGGACGCAACATTCTTGGTCAACGACTCCCAAAATTGTTGGATCTCAAGTGACTGTTGCGTCCGTTAGCACACCTTGTTTCATGTTATTGCAGCAAGGTGGGAGTTGTTGCATCCGTTTGCACACCCATGCCAACACGGACGCAACAACTCTCACATTCTAGGGCCAACAATGTTGGGAGTTGTTGCGTCCTTTTGCACGTAGCTTGAGTCACTAAAGATCCCGATCCCCGATTCATCGCCAACCTCCACACCGTTGGGTTCTGGTTGAATAAGACACCGTTTTTTCAAGACGCTGAAAGGTAAAATTGTAGACCCTGAAAGCCATACCAGCCCTGTTTAACGGCAAATATCATTTTAGGCGAAATAAGGATATGCCCCTCCCTCCTCCGTTCATGCTTTTAGGTTAATCGATGTGAAAGCCCTTATCTTTCCCTGAGGAGCGTTAAATCAATTTCTGTCTCTTTTTAAATCGATTTACAGTTTGTATCCCACCCATTATTGTACAAAAGGCTCGAAATGAGATGGAAACATGGATTGCCAGAAGTTTTGAAGCTTTACTCTGTGCTCCTGTGGTTGGTGGTCCTTATAGACACGGCTTTGACTCCATTTGTTCTTCCACTAGTAATCTTTGCCTTCTATAGGGACCAAAAGGAGGTAGAATGATATTTTCCCTTTACTACTATTATTGCCTAGGCGTTTGTGCGTTTTAGCTACTCTAATACCCACGTTTGTATTCAGTGCCATGAATAATTCAGCTTCACACAAGTCATGATGATTCCTAATTTGTGATTAGTAGATTCGGTGGGCAAATCAGAGATGGTAGGGAAATTCTAGCCATACAGGCTACAGTTTTCCCAAAGGTTTTCCCTAGTAATGATATTTGACATAATTTATCTGGGGAAAGTGAGTCACACCAAAATATAATTCAGTCCAGGTTTAGGGCCAACTCTCGTCAAGCTTTCATCATCTCTATTGTCAAATGGTAGTTGTAATACAATAAGTATATTACTAATATGTCTTGTTACAGTGTCGAAGACGTTTAGCAAAGGCCAAGATACAGAGGCAGAAACAATCCGCACCCACTTTATATAGCAAAGCGTCGATATCAAAGGAGAACAGTGAGAACAATGGGCGCAAGGAGAGGGCTGTGAATTCTGATACACCTCCTGCTATACCTTTAAAAACCCGTATTACCAAATCACTGGCTCATTTCTCAGGTATAAGATTCGGCGATTATTACAATGATTTTTGTTTCTTGATAGACTCGGTGTAAATTTTATCCTTTTGTAAGAAGCTTTAAGTCTTCTTGTACTTGCTCTAAATTTAATCTTTTCTTTTTCTCAGACCGGTACTATGCTTACTGTACGTCACCTTGCGTCACGTTTTTAAAGGAAAAGCTTGGCCAGTGGGCGTTCATTGTCCTTCACTGCCGTGTTTGCCTTTCCCCATCTACCGTTACACCTATGGTGGATGAATACTTGATTTTTGTCTTCTTTTGTGGCATGGCACTCAACGAATATCAACAATACAAAAAATCCCCCCGGAAGTACTTCAAGTAAGATAAATTGTATTGTCAGTGTTCTAAATAACAATAACCTTTCACCCATATGGGAAAGCATAATCATACTTGCGTGATCAATTCATAAAAACAAATTAAACTAACTGTACTTGCACGAGGCATTTCTAGGACTAACCAAACAAAGTAAAAGAGTTATAACCAAGAAACAACAAGACCCGGCATGATTAGAGCTAATAACTAGAAGATGATACAGAGAGCTTTGGCTCGTTCTTTTTTCAGGCTCAATTTCTGCCGTCGTCACTAGGGTCCGGTCTTGTTTCTCGATTTCCACGCCGCTCTTCCGAGAAGGATCGTGGACTCTTTTATCGAACAGTGGCTTGTAATAGAGGCTACTACCCTTTTTGGGGCTTGTCAGTGTATCCCTGGTACGAACATAACCAATGAGAGTGAGTGAAATCACCCTAAGTCATGGATGTTGTTACTTTCATCCATTCCAGGAAGAGCCATATCCTTGAATTCTAAGTCAGGGGCGGATCCAGGATTTCTTTTAGGAGGGGGTGCACTCGTCTCTTGCTCTACACCAATAAACCACATAGTTTTTTTTTTTTTGCAGAATACCAGTTGTATTAGAAAACCGCAGGTAATCTCAGGGGAGGGTGCGCACCCCCTGCACCCTCCCCCTAGATCCGCCACTGTAAGTCATCCCACGTACTACGTTCTTGTGGCCTAAAAAAGTTATATAATGTAAACTAAACAATGCCGAATACTGTTGTACAAGGAACGGGGGATGACCAATACCAATTGCTTTTCTTACGATCAACGTGTTTCTATCTCTTTGCCTTTTCCGGAGGACCTGCCTTGAAACCAATTAATGTGATGGGAGTTTCCTCCATCAACAGTTTTCTCATTCTTCTTATTAAATATCAGTACTAGTCTATCTTGGTAAAGGATGCCAAGAGCGTCGATAAAATGGCCTTTTTGTTTGTCACATATTCGTCCCTGTTGTTACATTTCACATCATAGGGCAGAGGCTTTATCGACCAGTTCAGAGAGAGATGCATGTGTACTGTCCTCTTTTCTTGCTTTGTCTTGGCAGGGACATGTGGAACTATTTGGACGTTATAGTTGAAATCATGTACGTCTTCATAGTTATCCTTCGAATCACGACTATTGCCCGTGGTGGAATTCCGTACAACAACCGTTTGTTGGAGATTAGCAACTACCTTTACGGTATTAACACTTTATTGATGGTTCTTCGTGTTTCCAGCATTCTTGAACTGAGTCCAACAATAGGTCCACTCCAATTGGCCTTATACCGCATGTGTGGAGATTTGCTGATTATTGTCAGCCAGTATTGTTTCGTCATCTTGGGATTCTCTATGGCTATAACAAAGAGCTACAAAGCAGAGCTGTCCTATTTAATTCCACCAAGTTATTCTGGAGAATCCGTGGGAAAATCTATGGAGTGAGTTTGTTTTTGGTCTTTACACCGTTATCATTATACTCTAAACAAACATTTTCTTGTATTACTAGGAAGCAACCCCCGGGATACTGAGCGGTACCAATATCTTGTGGGAACCAAGTCTTACCTAGTACAACCAGTATCATGTGTAGAACCGAGTTAAGTGAAATTACCTTGTTGTCGTCTTGTCTTCTATCCAATTTCAGTCACTATCGATTTATTTTTTTTAGTTTTAGAAAGGCAGCTACTCTGCTCATGTGGTCTGTATTTGAACAAACGGATTTGAAGGAATGGCGATCCAGCTCCCTTGAGACATCTGATTATGTGTCAGCCCTGTTTCTCATTTATCTCGTTTTTTCCGTCATCATGTTGGTGAATATGCTGATCGCTTTGCTGACAAAAACGTACGACAATACCACGGTGAGCCGATAATAACTTAGTTCTTTTAAACTCAAGTATATTATTCAGGTACTTACTGTCAAACTAATAAGAATGTGAATACTTGAAATATTTTGGGAATATTTATTGTGTTATGGCCAATTACAGCGAAGATCAGGACATGCGTACAAGCCACAAAACCAGCCCTTTGCCGTATTGCCATCCCTGCATTCAGTTTTCTTTTAATCTCCGCAAGCTAATTAGTTTAGTTTAGCTTTCAAAGGCCTGATTGACTGTTCGGCCTTTAACAACACAATAACTCCAGAGATTTTTCTGGTGTTTACGGTTTTGCGAGTTTCACACTAAGCTGTCAGACGGAATCTGTTAAATTATCAGTGCAAGCTGTATAATAACAGCAACATTTTTTAAAACATTGTTCAAAGAAGTCATCAATCAAAATGTAATTGACTTAAGCGATGCGTGAGGTCTTTACCCATACGAAGTATTAATATAATGTTACCGTCGTGCGCGAATGCGGGCGAAGGACCCGAACATCCGTAACGAGCTCTCAATCTTTTGTGCCTAAAAAATGCAGGACTTCTACCTTTCAGAAATCTTTTTTTATTAGTAGACTTGACCTAGATAATGTTACTATTGAGAATTTTAAATCTGTTCTTTACGGTTATTACTCGCGGGCTCTAGCAATAAACTATGACCCGGACTTTCCAAGGAGCTTCAAAACTATTTGCTTGAAGTGTAACACAGCCAGGTTCTTTGACCAAGAAATTAGCTGCTGCATGTGATTTCAGTTGCTACTTTTATATTTTTTTATTTTGGGTCCGCAGTAATTGGCTTTAGCTGTTGCGGTGTCCTTGTCCAAATTATTTGAGTTATTATTAGTGTATTGTTACGTTCTTATTGCTAGTATTTCCATATCTTCAGCTTTTTTGTATTCATAATGGAAAAGCTAATAAAATAAAATAAAATAAAATAAAATAAAGTGGCCGTACTGTAACAGATTGCTCAAAATTCGCGACCAGCTGGTATCAACCCTCCTAACTTCTCTTAACACCACCCGATAGCCTTTTTCTCACCCTGCCTCGCAACTGTACTCCTGTTTAGTGTATATGGTTCTAGTGTTCTCTGGTCTCGAACAGTGATGTCCTTGGTGGTTTAGTTTGTGATAGCACACAAATCAAGATAAAAGAATTCAACGTGGATGACTGAATCCAAAAGTGCGCACAGAAAATCATTTGTCAGAGATCAACTCACCTTTTGCAGTAAAGAACCTGGGAACCTGCATCCTAGGGTGGAATCTATTGCGTTTCTCTAATTTTTTTGTGATTACCCTTACCTCCTTAAAGAGGTAATAAGCCCACACCGTGTACAAAATGTCTCGAAAACAAAGTCGACAGTGGCCCAAGATCAGAAGCTTTGTGGTTAAGCTAGTTCACACGTCTAGCACGTATATTCCAGAGGCATGCAATCATTATTCTCGCAAGGTGAGATATATACGCAAAGGATCCAGCTGGGTATCCTCAAGATCCTAGAATCACTTCTTCAAACCAAGGAAATTGGGTTTAAGAGACTGAGGATCGATAATACCAGCTACCCAGATTTTGAGACAACTATAAAGACTGCTGAATTTGCTGCCTTTACTCAAGAACCTCACACACTGACAAAACAAACGAAATGTTTGCTTAAAATAAATTCTTCTTCATTATTGATGCAGACGAAACGTTATGTTATTTTTGTATTATTTTTTCTTAGAATAATAAGGAAGTTGAGTGGAAATTTTCACGCGCTGTTGTTGAAAACCAGTACAGGGGTATGCACTCCATGGCTGTGCCATTTAATCTCCTTTCGGTACCTTTACAAATGATATATTGGCTAGGAAGAATCAAAGATGCGAGAAAACAGGTGATCTCTATGATAATCTTTCAGAATCGTTACTTTTTTTCTGAGGTACGGAATTTCGTGCTCTAAAAGCCATTTACTTTTTGCAACGGTCTTTTATTGTGTGATATGATTTTCTGATTGTTATACAATGTTGCAATTGATAGGCACCATATAATCCCCTCGATTGTTTTCTATAAGGGACCAGCAGTTATCCAATACTGTTAGGCGATGTTAAATGTTGAAGGATGATGTTGGATGAGGTTCAACACAAAGCAAAATGTTTCGCCTGGAACCAAGACTATCCAACAGTTCTGGATCATTTTAATGGAAGTGGCCATGATAAGAAACACTTGAGGAAACTCGCCAAAAATGTTGAATTGGCCATTTGGAGGTTGCACCTGAGACTACGTGTTGCGTAGAACCACGTCATGGAACTGTTTTTGGGAACGAATTTTGACCCAGTTTCCAGCATAATATGTACAGGGGGTTCACAAAGAAAGTCAATTAACATTTTTATTTCTAACCACTAGAAACCTATAAGTGAAAGACTTATTACTCTTTTCATTCATACGATTACAGGAAGCGATTTGTCGCCAAAAGGAATACAGGAAATATTATCAGGAGTGTTTGTTTCCAGTAATAACAAAACGCTATAAAAAGAAATATGGTGGATTGTTTCCATTGTCCGGTAAGAATTTCATTTCAGTTAATCTTAATCTATGGCCTCTCAATGCAAGCCGTCCTTCGCGGCGGAGAGCGAAGAAAAGTGGCTCACAGTAGTTAAGTTTAATTTGTTATGCAAAAGAAAGTGTACAGCTGGCCCTAACGTCTTGACGTTTCAGTTGAAGAAAAGATGGACCTGATATTGAATCGCCTAGATCAACTGAAAATCCCAGCCTTCGGCGAGAACCCTTCAGTCAGCAAGGTTAGAAACATTTTTTTAAAAATAGAAATAAATTCAACTTCCATGTGACAGGCAGTTTCTCATTTATTATTGTTATTATTGATCCGTACTGTTCGCCATCCCCAGGTCGCTCTGTACTCTGAGTGTTCTTGATCTACGTATAAAACTAAACGAAATACTTCAAGAGTAACTCGATCGGAACGCAATTAAGAAAATGAAATCTTACCTAAAGATTACTCCAATAATGGACCCCACTCATTTTATTGGACACAAACATTTGAACAGTGTTGACTTGTGCTCTGCGTTTGCCGGAGTTTCATGAATGTTTCCTTAATTAAAGGCTTGGTGACGTAATGATAGAACAGTAGCAATTGACTCATGGTTTGCAAGAGTACATGAGTTACAAGTTCTAAGATTAAATGATAAACAATTCGTTCTCCTGCAGTACCGGCGTTAGCGTTCAGTTTCACCCGTCCGTTTCAACGCCGTTAAAATCTTCTCACCATTAATTGATTATAAAGCCTTTTTTTTTTTAGTCAAATCAGTTTGGACCACCGTACTGGAAAGGAGATCGATCAAGTGACTCCGTCGTTCTCGATTTGAGATCGAGCCACGGGGTTTCGCCAGTCGACAGAGCAGAAGTCAAGAGGAAAAGTGCAATCATTAGCCAAGTAGAAAGGATGGATCCCGGCTCTTGAAGAAGGAATATAATGAGTACTTCTAATGCAATTCTTTCGGGTACCATTCCGTGAAATATCCAACGAGTGTCTTGATTTTTTTGAAAATACATGAGCTTTTAGGCTGGTTTCTGATTCTGATAAAGCCGTAAATTGCCGGCTTTGTTTAGCCAAAATGCCAAAGTTAGAATCGCACGACAGTGAACGTTCCCTAAGATGGACAATAAAGGACACCTTCAGGACCAGCGCCAGCAGTCCATCTTGCAAAGGCGTCCGGCTTTTAGAGAGTTTAGTCACAATAAAATGATTGAGAAATGTCAGGGAAGGGACCAACACCGAGTGTCCATCCTAAAAAGATGTCCATCAAGAGACAGTGGACTGTATTAAGTACAATTACAAATCAAGTGACTAAGATAGGGTAATAGGCTCCTGTGGGGTATGTGTGTGTGTTTGTGTGTTCTGCCCACAGGCAGGTCCTTCGTTATAGTTCTCGATTTAAGGCGAGCCTCTTGAGCGCTACGTAAGGGCTGCCATCTTTTACTCTATCCAGCATTCCCGCTCGAGGTCTTCCAGGTGGTCTCCTCCCTATTATTCTTCCCTCAATAACTAATGGCACAAGATCACAATGCCGTAGGGTATGACCAAGCCATACTCTCTGTAGGTCTATAGTTTGGGGTATATGGGGTATATAGTGGGACAGATAATTCAATACAATAGAGACTTTTAGATTCCGAGACGAGGATGATGAACAGGCAGCTTTACTTTTACAAGAAATATTGAAATAAAATTTTATGAAATGAGGCTAATCTGATCCACAAGATACTTAAGTTGACAACAATTACATGTACAGCTTTTTCATCAAGCCATGTGATAATAAACATATACGTTTTAAACTGAGGATGGACTTGTAGTGTTTCAGAATTAATAGTTCAAATTGATAGTGCAAGGGTAGATTCTCCATGTATCCTTTATTCACCTCGAATTTCATATCTAGCTTTTAAATATTCCCTCTGAAGTAGTTTTAGCCATAATTTACTTTGAAGTAAGTTGATTTGGGATGTTTTAGCTTCGCAAAAGGTTAGTCGTGCTATTTTTGAGATGCTTTGTTTTATGCTTTTTGTGCCTTGTTTAATAATCCTACAAAAGCCAACGTTAACAGCGGCCTATTCAAAGTACAAACAGCACAAAGTTAATGAGTTTCCGTTTCGTTGTAAGTTTGTTTAAGGTGTTTCGATACAGTATTTCGGAGACCATACCGATATTTTTCAATCGCCTTAAAGGTGATTTTATCCTTGTCCGATCGCTATAAAATTTTCACCAGTGACTGACTATGAATTGAAGTTTGTCAAAATGCAGTTTCAAGTAAAATCGATATCACTATGACAACAATAAACAAAAAACTCTGAAATCTATAAAAGCTGCATTTTGCGCGATGGAGACCTGCTACTGAAAGTACGACACCAGGAACTTAAAGTGCGATATTTAGCAAATAACCTCCGTGAGAAATAAAAAATTCTGCAAGTTTGAATTCAAATAAACGTAAATATATTTCAAACCTTTCATTTTCAATAGCCGTGAGAAATTTTTTAATAAAAAAGTTCTAAATAATGTCAGAACGCTGGTTAATGTCATATTTCGCAGCTCGGAAATTTTGGTGTATTTTCAGGGCCCGCGGAGAAGTTTTTAAAGTGCGGGGGCCGGTGACCACCTCTTTTGAAGTTGGGGGGGGGGGTAGGGTAGGGGCAAATCTGGCTGTTCTCTCTTTGTTGCTGTTTAGAACTGTCTGATTACTGAACCTTTCTTTAGTCATTGTTGAGCGGAGTCATGTTTATAAATTTCAAGCCGCTGAAAAGTACCTTTCTCCTGCTGAGCCTGATTGCACATGTAGGATCCACCAGTAGAAGTTTGCGCTGCAGGTTCCTGTAACCCCTTCATTTTGTTTAGTACGTCATCGAAATGCGTCAGAGACCACATCATCATCCGATATAATTCGTTTTAAGAAACCGTAGTTCGTGGAGTAGTCTTCATGATCAGATTTAATCGAGAACCTTCAACCGTCACCAAAAAAGACTACATAGCCTTGCCTGTTTGAAAACGCAGAAGTCTTACTAGGACTAAGTGCAGTTTTGTGAACACAGGCGTTTCGAGTCTTACAACCGTGGCATCAGACTGATGGGATCGAAACGGAATTTAGATCTTGGAAGATTCTCATTCCAACAAAGATACTATTTATGTGAAAATGTATATTACAGTGGAACCTCTATAACGAAGTCCTCAGTCTAACAAACTATTTTTTTGACTCCAGTAATAGTAAAATTTAAGGCAATAGGAAATAGAACCTCGATATAAGTTAAAAGAACCTCGTTGTAACGAATATATTTTGCCAGTTCCTTGGCCCTTCGCTATATCGAGGTTCCACTGTACTTAATTTTATTTATTTGTCAAAAAGTGGGGAAGGGGGCTTATAAAGTTCAGAATTTTTCAGACTTTTTCGGCAAAATACCTGTTAGAATCCGTCTCGATGTTCTCTTGTGTGTTCAGGTTTTCTAAAGCGTCTTTTTGTGCCCTGACATCTTCATTCACGGCATTTTAAAACTTCGTCGTCATCTTGACACTGAGACGTACGGAAGGGTTGCCATGGCAATTTTGTAATTTCACATGTGAAATTACAAATTAACGCTGAAATTTCGCGTCAAAATTAAGGAGTAATTCGTCACCTATGATATTATGTCTGAAACTTTCATATAGATTGATTCACTGCAACACCTTAAAATTTCAAGACAAACTTAGCCTACCAACCGGCCAAAATCCGCGCTTTAAGGTGGCCCGAACCTATTTTTATTATATACATACTGAGAAATACTCACCAAAAAGTTGTGTTGTAAATTTTGATACGCAAATGAGTTCTAGCCAATCAGAGGAGTGAACTATGGTTTTCACACGCGAAAAAAATACGTCCAATTAGAATCGACAACGATGTTTTTCACATGTGAGAAAAATGATACATCCAAAAAGAGGCCACAGAGGTGTGTGAGTTTCGCGCCAAAATTCCCACCTTTTCTTGCAGCTTGCTGAGCGCCGCTTCGCACACATTCGAGCAGAAAAGTTTTTCTCAAAGAGTTTTTTCTCGTTAAAAAAGTGAAAAACATTTGAGAAATGGAGTGGAATAGTTTCGTTTGTTTCACAGTCAATAAAGAAAACTGTGGAGAGCCGGCGAAACAACAGCGGAAGGGGAAAAACAGAACAAGACGTAAGCTTATGTTGTGCTTTTTGTCGGAGCTACTTTGTCTTCCATTTATAAGCTTAAGCTTATATTGAAACCGGTCATTTTACTTAAATTCACTCATTTTCAATTGTACATTCAGAACAAACAGTTATATAAGATTACTTGTAGTTCTTGGATTACCTCATATCCTTACCGTCATTTATGTTTTTAAGAAACGTTTCTACTAAAAAGCTGATACTTTCAAGTTTGTTTTCATTGTTATTTCGTGGGCGGCAAATTTAAGCATTTTGGAAAGATTTAAAATAAAAAGGCCACCAAAATGATGAATGTCTCAGTATGTATACAATAAACACAATACCACATGTAAAGTGCTGGCGTACGGTATTTACCCACTCGTTGTTTTTGTGTCAGAAACAACTCGTGTGTAAACACCGTACGCCAGCACTTTCCATGAAGTATTCTCTATATACAGTTCGGAATATCCCTAAATTTAAGGACAGGGCCAACTGGTCACGCGACACTTTTCAACCAATGAGAAGGCGCGCTTGTGTTTATCAACAAACAAACCAAAACATCGCCCCAGTGATCAAAAATTTTCAAAACAACGGACGGAGTCGGACAGAATTAAAGATGAGCTTACAGTACTCGTCTAGGTTTCACATCTAATATTTCAAAGAAAACATTTCATGTAAGAGAATAAGAGCATTAATCATTGCAAGGAATCATTGGTTTTTTTTATTCCGGACAGATCGCAGAGGTCGTGGCTTCACTGGCATGGCTTGCAAGATTTTTGATAGAAGCAAACTGGTCCCACGTAAAAATAGCCTTAGAGAGAGTGTGAAAATTTGTTGAGATCGTACAAAACAGGATTGGTACTACCTATTAACTTCTACAGGACAAGAATCAAAGAACCAGTCATCATAAACAAGAACAAAAAGTAGTTCAAATTTATTAATTTTTCTCGTTTGTTTTTTTGTGTTGTTTCGTGTTGACTTCACGCGTCTGGTGCTTTCTTTGCTTGCTGTAGTACCTGCAATTTTATCCCAGATAATCAGTGCATGTTCAATGCATGAGTAGCGAAATACATCATTTACAATTGAGATTTGCCTAGTTTCTTTGACTGTTTTTTAACGGTGGATGAACATTTGGATAATCCAACAACATTAAATCTTTCCAGATTAGTGAATTTCAGAAACAAAGCGGTCCGGGCAAAGCGGTTAGTACTGATCTTGCGCTTATGATCTTCAATTTCATCCCCGCAAATTCGGCAAAGTAAGGCGAGATGTTGGACGTGAATATCCATAAGACTAATAACGTTGTTTTGGCCTTGAAAAGAAAAAAGGCAAAGGCTCGTACTAATGCGAAAAAAAGTAATAACACGGCTCCGTGAGAAACCCGGGAGTGGAAAACGTACGTGTTTTGGACCTCGGAATTCAGAAATTGTCTACCAAAATTCCAGGTTGTCTACCATCCCCACATTCAACATAATAAAAGTTAATCGATATGACAATCGAGGAAAAATATCTAGAACCTCGTAAAAAATCTGTGAATCGAAAAAATAATAGATACTTGTTCACCAACCTTGAAAACCGACCAAAATCTCACCTATACGTCGCGTTGTTTAAAAGATAAAAGAAGACATAAGCCACAAAATGTGCTGAATATTTCACGAGACACTTCCAATATGGCTTCCGACACGCTGTCTACTTAAAAAAATTGTGTATGCCTCATGAAAAGTCTTAAAAATATGCCTGAGATCCTCGAAACGATGACTGATTCTGTCCGACTCCGTCCGTTGTTTTGAAAATTTTTGATCACTGGGGCGATGTTTTGATTTGTTTGTTGATAAACACAAGTGCGCCTTCTCATTGGTTGAAAAGTGTCGCGTGACCAGTTGGCCCTGTCCTTAAATTTAGGGATATTCCGGACTGATATATGCTCTTGGGAACAGGAGGTAACAGGAGGGCATTTTGTATGCACATGCGTCAATATGGGCTGTTGAAGTGCCACAGAGGCATTTTCTGTGAATTGTTTACGTTTAGTACCAGCATTTGCTGGCCGTTTTCTGGAGCTGAATGACGTGTATTGGGTGCTACATTCCACAAACATGATCTTTAAGGTATAAAGGTA
Organism: Porites cylindrica; assembly: GCA_964035525.1. Classification (NCBI taxonomy): domain Eukaryota; kingdom Metazoa; phylum Cnidaria; class Anthozoa; order Scleractinia; family Poritidae; genus Porites; species Porites cylindrica. Next base: position 21,158,900 of record OZ037778.1, on the reverse strand, counting down.
TTTCTACGATGAAAGTGAGTTTATTGTAGCCTCGCTGTCGCCCTTGAGAGGACAGTCTTTCCTTTCGTAAAACAGTACATCGAAGACAAGATGGCGACTGAATGTTCTTACCACCTAATATTTCGCGCTCATTTTTTGACCAGGAGGAAAAGGTCAGTATGATAGTTTCTCGTTAAACAATTATCCTATAGATACTTAATTCTTCTCAATAGCATAACTCTAAAATCGAACTTAATCGTTTCAGGCTAATTAAGTGTCCATTCTGCCGTGAAACTGTTTTTCACCCTTTCTCTGGCTTGTTTATCTCGAAATCTTGCCTTTCTCCCCAGATTAAGTTAATGATTAATGAAACTAAGAATACCTTCCGCGAACGAATGGCGCTTTGATGAAGGCTGTGAAAAATCGCCTTCTGCAGTAATTTTAGCTTTCTTCTCCGGTACGTCCTCGTTGAGAAATAAAATACACGCACTTCAACTATAAATTTAAATCAATATAATGAAGGCAGTAAGATTGTGTTTTGAAAATAAGAGTATTCTATCATTTAGTTTAATATACAAAGGAAAAAAAATTACAGCAATCGGTTTTAACTCTGATCTTTTTCCACCTTATTTTGATAGTACACAGTTTGTTTACATCTCATTATGCAAATAAATATAACATTTTGGCGTTTTAAAGAAAATCTAGCCTAACTCCCCAACCCCAAAATAGTACGAAATGAAACGTTATCAATACACCTTTTAAATAAATCCTGGCTTCTGTTGCAAAAAAATCCCATTTATTCCTAAATGATATATTTTGTGGATACTACATTTGTTGATATGCTAACTTGTGACACATTTCATTCACGAAGGATGTTGACTGAGACCAGCTTCTCTCTGTATTGAACCACATTCTTGTTTAATGTATCAGTTTCTGCTTGATAATTCTTCCATGATGTACAACTGACATAAGGGGTTCATCTGGATACAGTAAAAAGCTCTCAACAGAAACACTGAAAACAGACAAATTCATACATCCATTTGTGTGATGTTTGTTGTCGCATTCCAGCTCATTTGGGTCCTTTAGCAGAAGTATTTATTTTTTGTGAGGAAACAGCATTATATGCACCCCTTTAACAAACTTCCTGTCTTATGTTTAAACAGGCTTTGAAGGTGAACAACATCGTCAGTTAGATTTATGGAGTGATGGCCATTCTCTGTTTTGAATGGATTACTACTGTCATCAAATATAAATTAATAACAAGAAATCGATTGTGGAACAAAGGAGCTGTTACTCAAGAGTCGCTTCAAAATAGTAACTTAGGAAAAATCTCTGTACCTTTTAGAGTTAAAGAAAAATAAAAGTACTGTTCATTTTTTCGGAGTATGTGCATTCGTTTTGTCTGCAACTGAGTTTATGAAATTCTCAAGTGATTATGTACTACATAATCACTTGTAATTGTTGCTGACTCAAACTAAATCCATTCTTCATTTCCCATAGGAGAATATTTTTTATAAATTTTTCCGCTAAAACTTTCGAAAAACTCTAAAAACCCCATAGATTTCATGTTTTTGTGGGATATATAAACGCGTGTCTCCGCGATCAGTTTAACATGAGACATCGCGCTAATAAATAAACTTCGCGTGGTAAATTTTTTTTCGCTTTTTGTCTTAAATCAGCTGAACATTGCTACGATGAATTTCCTCCCTAAGTAAAACCACGAGTTTGGACATCAAACCATAGAAATGCATTGCTTTGCCAGTGAAAATCAGACTTATACAGGAACATGACTTTTGGCGCTGAGTCTTGAAAGTCTTTAAAGGCCAAGAAAACCTACTGCTAAAAAATCTACAAGTGAAAACCCGCGTAGAAAACGTCCGATTTTTGTCATGGAGAATATTTTTTGTAGGAAAGTACGGTATTCAAAGCACAAACGAAATGGCTTTTAAAAGGACTGTAACTTTACGCGCAAGGAGTTTCGATTTCCCGCTATCAGATTTGATGCGCCCACGCTATTGTCGTTCAGCGGATTCACGCAAGCGCATGCAAAATGCCCTCCTGTTTGTAAGTCTATTGAAATAGTCAATCCAGTCCAGTCGTGCAAATGCGACCCCATCCAGCGGCACATCCCCATTAACCTCTTCTTATAAGGAAGTACCCCCCCCCCCCCCCCCCGCCCCGCTCTGGGAGTTTCCTACAGTGCTTTGTCAGACTTTACTTCTGCATCATTTACCAAAAGGTGACAGACTAGGTTTACGTTTGTCACGGATTTTACCCTGGATTTTACCGAAACGCTCCTGTTGAGAGAGAGCGAAAAAAAATTAGCAGTATTTTACTAAAACGATAGTTGATGTTCGTTGATTTACAAACTGCTATCTCCTACCCAGATCCCACTCCCACTGGTTATGAAACCTTTTCCAATCCTTCGCGGCCGCCCTGACTGAAGTCACGCAACGGGAAGCATTGCGTGACTCCGGCCCGAGCCGCTGCGCGCGAAGGAGACGTCGCAGGAACGGAGAGCGAGGAAGAACAAGCTACAATGCCTTTTTTTCTAAACTTTGACAGGCAGTTGCAGAACTATGTTTATGTCCACCATACAGTTAAATGGATTTGTCCACATTATGTAGCCAACGTTTCTCTCCAACAAGGTTGCCGGTATCAAATGTACTGGATAGTTTAAAGTCAATTTTTTCTGCGATTCCTTTACACTTTTAACTCCCTGTGTGGGCATGGAGAGTGACAGAGAGATGACCAGAACTGGACTAGCCTAGCCCTACTGTCCAACGAAAACAAATGTCAAACTCACGTTTGGTGTTGTGCGTGACGGTTCAGCTTGATTATACATTTCAAACATGAATATTAAGTAGAGGTTACCATGGAAGTCAAGTTCTAAAGTCACAGAGATCGGGGGAGTGTACAGCCAAGTCGTCTTATAAAAATATAAACTTGAGTTATTATGCTTTCTGGTAAAAATGAGACGACGGTTTAAAAGATGACAAGCTTAATCACTAGTCCAAGGCAAGAGTTTTCTAAAAAGCTACCCGCTTTGCCAGTGATTGAACATCCCAGTTCGCGACGAACAGACGACAACAATGTCGACCTACAAATTCGTGGCAGTTCACGAGAAGAAAACAGTTCTGCTTTGCAGGAATCACATGGTCCTTTGCCACCGTTGAAGAGAAGAACAAGCCAACGTGTATCACAAGGGCATTCAAGGGTTCTAACGTGGCCTATTGGTGAGTCATTGTTTTATTATCTCATTAGAATCCATAATGGCAGATAATAATCGCTATGGCGGTACAAAAGTTAAAGTGTCCAGAATTAAAAAATTTGCAAGGAACCTGTGATAAAGAGATAAAGGTATTTAAGCTAATTATATTGAGCTGTTTCATTTCTGATTTCTGTGTTTTGATACAGCTTCAGATTGATCAAAAATCTTTCATCCTTAGGAATAATATTTAATAAGCTTATTATTGAGTCGTTTTTGGTGGAAACTGCTATCAAATGCTTGCCAGATATCATAGACATTATAGATGCTGTTACACGCGACAGATTTACAGCTAGTAGTAAATCACCCTTTTACATGTACCATAGGATTTGGTGTAGTGCGTGTGTCACCAGACTTTCTCGAGATATATTTACTATTGGATAATATATCCAATGATATGTCAAAAAGAACAAAGAAACTGCCCACGCCCCTTCCAACTTCAATATTATTTTACAGTGTATTTTATCTGGGCGTCCGGGTACATATAGGGAGTGTTTGCAGTGTAACTTTACCACGTGGACAAATCAAAAATTACTCGTTCTTGTGAAGTATGTCACCTCTTGGTTTACATAATGGTACTTGGAAGGTATTGTGTATTTTTATGGATCAGAATCTCTAGAATTTGTCCCAAACTTGGTAGAGAAAAAATAATCATTTGTATTTAAATTATTGGGTTTACATTGGGGTCAGAGTCAGTCTCTCTAAAGCATTTTAATCATTGTTTCACGTCCATTATGTCTATATGAACATAAAGTTATTATATTATTTTAACATTCACTTTCTAAAAGGAGGAACTGGTAAAAACAGTGGTGGTGGATCAGCAGGGGAAACTCCTCTACATAAGCGCACACCAGAGGAAGTGAGTAGTAATTAATTTCAGTTAATTTCCTTCCCTTTTCAGCACTTCAACTTCATCCATTCAAAAATAATATTTTTTGTCACTTTTTTTAAACCTAACTAATTGTCCATAAAAATGCAAAGATATCCATATCCAGCCATCTTCACGTTATGCATGGTCAATAATTAGCAATTAATGAATGAGGCTGTGTACGATATGAAGAATTAAGCAGATCAAAGAGGGTGTTATGCTTTCTTATTCATTCAAAATAATTCCTAGTTTAAAAACATAATATAGCTAAAACATGCTTACCTGAATCGATGTTAAGTTCATCTTCGATAGTGTACGTTTAGGTTTGTCCAGCTCTGCAAATATTCTCTAAATAGCAGATGTTGCCCTCCCAGTTGTCTTCTTGCTGTTTTTGCCATGTTTTTAGCTATTATTTCGCCTGGTTCCAGCTGTAGTTCTTACTCGTGAAACGATTGAAATGTCCGCCATTTATATTTTTCACAACCAAAACAACTCGACCGTGTCCGCAGGTCTTCTTGGTAACAGTGCCTTAACCTGTAGCGGGCTGCATTTTTGACGTCATTTCCTCGTTAAACACAAAATTCTTCCAAATTTGGTCATCAGTAACTGGACTACAGTGAATTATGCGTGTACTTTTAGCCAATCAGAATTGGGAAAATATTTTGAATGAATAATAATAACAATATGAATGAGGCTGATTATGTTATGAAGAATTATGGAGATCAAGGAGGGTGTTATCAGTCAAGGCCACAGGCTGAGGCAGTTAACACCGTCTAAGATCTCCATAATTCTTCATTTGATAAGAAAGCCAAATTCAATAATTGTTTTATTATTCATTCGAACTAATTCCTAGTTTAAAAACGTAGATAAAACATGCCTACCTCCATTGATGTTACTTTCATCTTTGATAGTGCACGTTTAGAGTTGTTCTCCAAATAGTTCTTACTCTTGAAACAAACGCTGTCTTTGTTTTCACAACCAAAACATTTCAACCTCGTCCCCAAGTCTTCTCAGTTAACGGTGCATTAACCTGCAAGGAAGCTGCAATTTTGACATCATTGGTTGATTACTCGCAAAATTCTTCCAAATTTGGTCATCAGTAGCTGGTTATGGTGAATTATGTGTGCTCTTAGCCAATCAGAATTGGGGAAATATTTTGAATCAATAACAATGCAATATATTATATCGTTGGCAGGTTTCGGCTGAGTTTCTGTTGAGAGTGAAAAAAAAAACCCACAGGTTCTGTTTAATTCCCAAGACTGACCAACATCAATTTTCTCCTAACAATATCAATACATAAAATGATCAGCTAAGAAAAAATGCTTTGATCTTTGAACAAATTCTCTCAACTAATTCTGTAAGGAAAAGTATGAAGGTTAGTGTGGAGAATCTGTATGTATACAGCTGGGGCTTTAAGGGTTAAGAGAGTGATTAGCTCTCCTCATTTGGAGGTTTCCAATAAGGGCAGTGGTATCTTTTCATGTGTTATTGATATATTATTTGTTTACCCTTTAACAATGGACACTGTTGCTTATTACAGCTTGAAGAACTTATCCGTGAAAAGCTGGTTACGAGAATCAATGGATTACGGCAAGCTTTCCGTTCTAATGACCCCATGGGCAAGGGAAATGTATCAAGGTAAAATAAAATTTGATTTATTTGAAAAATTGTACATGTATGTGGAACATTATCATTTTGTAGGCTAGTAGATTTAATGGCTTTGTTCATTTGGCACTGTGGTGTCTATAAAATTTACAAGGAGAAGTAATTTTTATTTCGCTGCTCCACCCCTCTAGCACCCCCAAATACCCAACTCTTCTGCTTGTAAATTAAGAAAAGTGATAACCTTTCAAAGGTGGCCTTAAATTAATTAACACAGTTCATGTAAAGTACATGTACTTCAAGTTTGTGTAAGTGGTATTTATTATTCTATTCATGTATGTCAATTTTTTTTTCTCATCACATGCAGGGAAGCACTTGTTACTATTTTGTATCATTTATGTGGCTACCTTACAACGGAGCAAATAAATGGTCTCCTGAAAAGGTGATAAACTTTCTGAATGTATTGTTTTAATCATGCCAAAAACATTTTCCAGTCTTACGTATATTACACAGCTGGGAGCTGGACAATAAATACATTTCATGTCTTAATTTGTCTCACTCTCCTTCACCTTTAATATTAATTTTAGGTAACCCACTGATGAAAACTTTGTTGACAGAGAGACTGACTACAAATTAATGTGGTCTTCTTGTAGTTTAGCTCTTTAGCAGAGGCACAACATTGTTTTGTGGGAGTAAGGGAAGGGAAGGCTTGCTTTTTCCTTTAGTGGATACATGTTTTGGTGGGAGTAGGGGAAATTTTGAAGGCTTGCTTTTGCTTTATGAAGTAGATACAATCATGTTTTGGGGGAACAGGGGATGGGCCAGGAAGGCTTACCTTTTCCTGTACCAAATAGATGCATGTTTTGGGGAGAGTAGGGAAAAGGAAGGCTTGCTTTTTACTTTATGAAGTAGATACAAGTTGTGGGGGGTAGTTGGGGATGAGAAGGATTTCTTTTTGCTTTATAAAGTAGATAGTTTTGGGGGTAGTTGTGGAGGGGAAGTACATGTAGATACAATTGTTTTGGGGGGAGTAGGGAATGGGAAGGCTTGCTTTTTCTTTATAAAGTAGATGAATTCAAGACTTTGTTTTTCTTTATGAAGGAGTTCCCCTATTGTCAGTAAAAATATATAATAAGGTGGGACATCTGCTTAGTTTCTCATCTTTCTGACCCCATACCTTCCAACTCTCTGTCATGCATTGTACCGAAAAGGGCCAAACTCAAAAAAGTTTTAGATGGGGATGCCCTGCCCCGAGGTGCAAACCCCTTACCATTTTACACTATCATATCTGTGGTTGACAGAAGGTACTCCTGTCATATACCTTAATTCTTTTGACTAAGGCTGTGAGCAAACGGATGCAACATTGTTGACCAACAACTCCCAACATTGTTGGATGTTACATGACTGTTGCGTCTGTTTGCACACCCTGTGGCATGTTGTTGGATGTTGTTGTGCAAAGTTTGAAACCGGTCAAACTTTTAGCCCCGTGCAAACGGACACAACATTTTTGGCTTACAACTCCCAACATTTTTGGGAGTTGTTGCGCCCATTTGCACGTAGCGTAAAATATATAGTACTCCTTTTGCATACCTAGTTTAGAATGTAATTGCTGTAAAAATTCACTGTCTTCTAAAATAGCATGAAAAATATAATAATCAGAACGTTTTATTGACTTTTTCGCAGCCATAAAGTGCATCTGTTAGCCTTTTAGGCCTCTTTACAGATTTTCCTGCCCTTTGATATACTTCAACTAGTGGAATCCTTACCCTCTCATATACCTGAAACCTGAAAAAGGTGGCACCCCTATCGGGTGAAGCCTCCCTCTATCGGCCGCTTTAAAGAGTACCCAACGAGGGCATTGTACAGGTTTTACTGAAATTTAATGATCTCTTTGATTTATTTGACTGTAGGCTGGGGCTGGACACACAAAGTACCATTTCATTTGAAAGCTTTGTCAGCCATTTCCAAGACAATGAGGTAACAAAAGCTTTTCAAAGTCTTAAATCAAGTATCAGTAATTTTTTGAGATTGAGTAAACGTATCTTGCTTACATGTGCACTAAACTTCACTTGATCACTTTTAAATGCCTGTGATACGATAATTAATGTTATCTTATTACAGAATGATTATTAAGTACCAGGCAAATATGTAAAGAAAAAAATAGTAAGGCTATTGCCCCCTAATTTGTGGACTTCTGCTTGCATAGACTGGTACAGCTGTAGCAATAGTCTTAACTGAATTACGTAAAATAGTATTCAGATACGTACGTATTCGGTTAAACGCTACGACGTTTATTAGATTTTTAGCGTTTCTGATGCATTTGTAAATGTTATGTACAGTAGAAAGATGTTTAAAGTTCTAATGTCTCGTGTCGATTGTCTGATTGGTGAAGATTGCAAAGTTGTCCCGCGGATTTTTTTCGTATCATTGTGGACGAAACGCCGCATTCTTATAATTGGGTGAAGTGTTATCGGCCTTTTTTGGTAATTTTGTTATCGGCCTTTTTTGGTAATTTTACGTAAAATAGTATTCAGATACGTACGTATTCGGTTAAACGCCACGACGTTTATTAGATTTTTAGCGTTTCTGATGCATTTGTAAATGTTATGTACTGTAGAAAGATGTTTAAAGTTCTAATGTCTCGTGTCGATTGTCTGATTGGTGAAGATTGCAAAGTTGTGCCGCGGATTTTTTTCATATCATCGTGGACGAAACGCCGCATTCTTATAATTGGGTGAAGTGTTATCGGCCTTTTTTGGTAATTTTGTTCCATCTGCGGCGTTTATTTGAGGGGCAAATTTTAATTGATTAAATGATATAAACAAATAATAATGTTCTATTTTTTTCACTGTGTTTGGCAGTCTCTCACTAAGGCATGGGTGGATCCTGTGGTTAGACCAACTGTTTATGCCGGCAACTTTACCAACCTACCAGCTAACAGGCTACGACAAAAACAGAGAGAACTTGCATTGGAACAGAGACATGCGGCTTTGAAAAAAGGGAGAAAGAACACACCACCTAAATTTTACTCAGCACTGGAGGCCTTTCCTCAACTGAAACTAAGAGCCCAACAAGGGTGAGAGTAAAAACTGTTTGAGTTTTTAGACGAAAGGTTTCACTCAGTGTCTTATAACCAACATCATACACAGTGGTTACACTGTAGCCATTTTGGTTGGATTAAGTGGTTTTTCTTTTCATAAAGGTGCAAACAATAAGAACAGAAAATGCTAGGTATGGAATTCAGTATGGAATTTCTGCACTCGTTTCTCAGACGTCATTTCGCCAAGAAACCAGCGGTGGCGTCGAGAAATGTCGGCTGTTTCCTTAGGCTAGTTATAAGGAGGAAATAATTAACAGAAAATTCATTTGCGCTGAAATGCTGTACCGTGTTCATTGCTGGTTTATACAATATTCCAACCTGAAGATTAGAATGTCATAAATGTCCATTTATTATATAGATACTGATGAAATACCAGGATTTTTCGTTTTACTAAAAAATCATATCTTCATCGCGCGCAGTAAAGATACTATTTTTATCTTTCACGTGTAAGGATATTTGGTGTCGCCATGGTTACTAACATGACTAGCCAATTACAAGAGAACGTTATTTTATGTGACAGTCATTTTGCGATAGGTGACCACTTTAATTGCACTATTTTGCTGTTTCGAAAATGAATAAAAAAAAGTTGTGTTTTATGTAGGAATTTCATCAGTATCTATAAAATAAACAGAACATTACATGGCCGCTTGGGGGTAAGAATTTTATCTTCTCGAGCTGAGAGTATCTCTCACGAGTGAGCGAAGCGAACTCGTGAGAGATACTTTCAGCACGAGAAGATAAAATTCTTATCCCCGCGCGGCCATGTAATATCCTCTATTTACATGTACTACCGAGCAACTCTTATGATGATGTATTTGACGTATTTCTCTTGCAGGAAACTCTCCTATAAGAAAATCTTTCCTCCATCTTGTTTTGACGTTGATGGAATGGTACTGAAGCCCCAGTTAAGGACTGCCTTGCAAGTGTTAGGATTCCAGATGTACGAGGAAGAATTTGATAAAGTCTGGGACAGGTATTACTATATGACTACACAGTATGTTCGTTTATTAAATCTGTGCATTGCTTTTTTATATACAGCATAGTCAACGTAGTCACTTACATCGATACTTACAGTAAATGCAAGTCCGAACCAGTTGAACTCGGGATGTCTGAGAAACAAATTCAGCTATTGGTTGGAGTGGCACTCGACCCTGGACCGCTGGATTGCGAGTCCGACGCGCTGACCACTCGCCCACGCTTAGCCTGCGAGCAAGGTCTCCATTTGGGGAATATCATGGGACACTAACACAATAGCTCGTTGAAATGACGCATTTTCCCTACACCCTCCCCCCGGTGCAGTGTTGACGTTATGCATTGCAGTGTTTTTCAATACAATCAATGTTGCTTGGCAGAGAGGGGAACAGCAGAAATAGGCTCTTACAACAACATTTTTCAAGTTTTTGTAAGAAGTAAACTACGAGTTAATTTAGCAAAGTTAGCAAAGTGTTGCAGATGTTTTGACCAGGGTTGTAGCCTCCTTGATCTCACGGGAGCGTCAGTGTGAGTCTCAATCAATGACCTTGACTTTGTTTTAAAGCGGATAATAGCCGGTCTGTCTCATTTCGGTTACTCTGCAGTGGCGCCAGTCAGCGGTATAACTGTATTGTCCTTTGACGTAGTTACAAATTATTCACAGTGCTTGCTGCTCAAACACTCTGTACTGTAGTAACGAGTTTCCATGTATTGCCACAGTGTACGTACCTTACTTCCACGCTGACATTTTGATTCACTTGTATTAATTTTCATTATTTTAGGTTTGATAGAACAGGATTAGGAGCTGTGGATTCAATGACTTTCTTCAAAACACTTGGAATAAGTCCCTTTTATGGTACATAAAACAAACTGTGTTTTAGGGAGCTTCAGCATCCATGACTGCGATGCCATCCAAAATATCACTGATAACATTAACTTGCATTCTTTGAAACTTGCTCGCGGTTTTAGTATCTCGCTTAGTTTATCAAATGCAGGCAATTTTTTTAAGTTTAATTCTTGGGGACCGCGTCCAAGTTCGTCTTTCTTAATTTACGTCAACCATAAATTTCACGTACAGTTATGGTAAAGAAAAGAGCCAAAATAATGTTTAACGCACGCACAGAGTTGTTGTTTTGCTCCTTTCAACCTATTGCTTTTTCCACGTTTTTTGTTGCCGTTAGCGTCGTCGTTGCCAAAGTCTCCTATTGTATTCTAATGCACATAGGAACTGTATAATATTACTTACAGTGTATATTTAGCCGCATTTTTGAAAACGTTACTGCCAAATAGACCTTTTCCGTCAGTTTAGCCATTATAAAACTAAGATTGCAGCCATTGCTTTGTTTTCTCTTCTCCTCTTTTCGTCCTCCTCGCTCTTTCTCTCTCTCCTCTTCTTTTCCTTCGTTAGGGTGGATTTCTATTGTCGCGTAATTTTTACGTTCTTACGTGCGTAAAGTCGATTTAAGCTCGCCAATAAAATAGAGGCAGTGTATGACAGGTCGCACGTAAAAGTTGAACCTCGCTGTAAAACGCTCTTTAACTTCACGTTTAAGCTCAACACTTTATATCTTTATTTTATTTTATTTGACACACAAAAATAGAAAATGAACTACAAATAATATACATGTAGGATAAGTCCAAAAAAGAAGAGGCTAGGAGACCTAACAGAAACTATAGAAACTATATGTATACTCCTCTCTTTTATTAAATAAAATTTACATTCGTGTACAGGCACATAAAAATTACGCGAGAGTGGAAATCCGTCCTTAGTGTGATTATCGAGCTTCTCGGGCGCAAAAAATCTGCCTTTTGCCCCTTTTCCTCTCAAATGACTGCAAAGTTTGTTAGGTTCGTTTTTAAAAAATCCGCTCGATATATGTCATATACATTGTAATTATTTCTTTATGTCAGGACATGACAAGAAGGTAAAACCGCTCCCGTCATTTAAAGCAAACGTTGAAGAGAAAAAGCAGACAGTCCCTACTGAGAATGAAACGGTTCCTGGACAGGAGGAAGCAAAACCACCATCACCGCGTAAGGACAAGAAGGATTCAGATGTGCTGGAGACAGAACAAGACAACAGTCTTGAAAATGTTATGCGCTTGTTTTCCGAAAAGGTACATGTAAATTATAATTGTAAGATGAGGGAATGTTGTGAGCGAACGTAGATCAACGTAAAAGGTTGTGAATTTTAGAGCTGTAAAGATTAAAGTATTTATACTCCGTTCAGCATCGATCAACATTAATTTGTCTCTTAACAAACAGTGAGTGATGATGCACTTTGTTGAACGAGTAAAAAATTGTAAATTGTAATTGTAATGTGTTTCCCACGAAGCACTAAGGAGTTCTTAGGAAGTCGTTTCTTAGGAACTCGTGTTGGTGTTAAAGGAGAGGGGGAAGCTGGAGCACTGGGAAACTGCCTGCCTATCCCTCCCCTAAGCTAACATTTTGCCCGAAGTGAGAAGTAAGTGTTTATTACTTTATGTTAGCTTTAGGGAGGGGTAGGTGGGCAGTTTCCCGGAAATCTAAATTGATCCGAAAATCTTCTCGGAGAAGGGAGAGAACCAACAACAAGTAAACATTTGTAACGGATAGATTGTTGCACCTTTTTAAACTGAATTGGTCCTATATGTACCTCCATTTCTATTCAACAACGTTCAACATCTACAGTAACATCTACAATGTAACATCCCTCATAATTTATCCTCAGCCAGGATGTATCCGATATTACTACCAGTAACAAATTTTATGTGCTTTGTCCTATAGTTCAAAGAGGGTTATTCACAAGTACTCAATTCGTTTGGCAAGTATGATCCAGAAGATACTGGACAGGTACTTTACAAAAATTTATAATTGTTTTTATAATTCTGTAATACGTAAAATGCCTGTATTTGACGAATGCATTACCTGGTACTCTTCCACGCAGCCGTTTTTGTCTCTTCACTCAACTCTCCTTCCCAACCGGGGATGGGAGGAGCGTTGCGTGACGAAACAAAAACGGCTACGAGGGAGACTAATTACTTGGCGGATCTATTCGACTAATACACTTATTGCCAGTAATCCATCAGAGCAAAATGCGGTAGTGCTGGCTTTTTGAAGGGGGATAACCCGGAGAAAAACCCTCGCCGCATGGAACTCAACACCCTGTTTGGCAGAGCCTTTCTTTCACCTGCCGGATTTAAGCGTATTCGATAAAGATTTCACTCTGCATGAACAGAGTAAGATCTTTGTCGGGCATGTGCGGCTTGTTGCAAGGATATAGCTTTCAAACGTACGCTTGTTACAGCGGGTCCATTTATGACCAATGGTTTTTCAATACACGGATGCTCACACTTTGAAAGATTGACTAATCCCAGAAGTTCGGGCTTCGGCTTTAGGCATTACCTCCTTTTCTTCTCTGTCCTCTCTCAAGAAGACAAAAAGAGGCTCTACTCAAAATCAAACAAAACCTCCTGTTTGATAGTTGAAACCCGCCGTAGTCACCGCTGAGGGGAGAGGCTAGTGCTATCGCACTCGCCAATTACCAACTAAGGGCATGTTTACATGGAGGTGAGGTACCCCAGGCAGGTGAGGTAACCCGCTTAGGTGGGGCAACGCGCCTGTCCATATAATCTCTCATTTTAATTTGATCACGTTTACATGAAAGGAGGGGTGACACGCCACGTGTTACCTCACCTTTCTTGGGTCCCACACTTTTATGTAAACAGGCCCTAGATGTACCATCTAATTAATTAAGTGAATTAAATAAAATAATAGTGAGTACATTAGAGCGGTTTTCACTTGACTGTCGAAAGTAATTGAGGAATTGGTTTGGTTTTGGTTTTACTACGCCCTTTGGTTGGCTAGTGTATTTACTTTGGTTTTGGTTTTACGACAGTCAAGTGAAAACCGCTCTAAAGCACGACTACAATCATGTGTCCCTTTTACTAAAGGAGGTAAAACAAATAAGGTTTAATGTCATTAGCCTTTGCAGTTTATTTTATATAATCCGTGTAGGAACTAATTAACATTTCTATATTAACACACTGCACATATTAACAAACTTTCTAAGTTAAATTAAAAGTTAGGATTCTATTTTAGTGGCATTTGTGTAGTTACGTATTGCCAAGTCTTTATGACTTGGTTGTTCTTTTGTCGATTTTCCATAATCTCTTCATTTCATATCAGATAACCCGGGCAGACTTCCGTAAAGCCTTATCTGAGTATCATTTGCAACTAGGACCAGTGGAAGCTGAACATTTTCTTCAAAGGTACGATTATTGAAATTACATGAAAAGAAGTTCATAGCAGAAAGGACGCAACTTATGCAGTTGCCAAAAGAAATCCTGAAAAAAATCCCACCAACCCTGAATTTTTGCATTTATTTTTTCACGCCGCGGTTAGGAAATGAATTTACTCCTCATTTCACAGTGATTTTTTATCGCCATCATAGTAGAACTATTTAGAACATGTAATGTTAAGCTTTGAAGTGAAATTTAATAACCGAGCCCGAGAGAGCGGCAGAAATCGGGGCTATTCCTAATGGAACGGACTTCTTCTACTTAATGTCCCTGTAAATGTTTTAGTTCGTTTTAATTCAGTAATTGTTCACGAGTAGGATGCCTGAAATGTGTGCAATTAGTTTCGACATTTATTACCTTGATCCCTGAAGAGTATTTTAAGTTCGTACTATTTTGTCTTACCTTTTCTAGGTCGTACAGTTTTCCAAAATTTATTTCTCCCAGACATGCATACCACTTATTAACTGAGAGTGAGGTCATTACAGGGGAATCTCAGACCGAGGCCTTGATGTATTGACCGAGCGGAGTTAATACGTCAAGGCCGAGGTCTGAGATTTCCCTGTAAGGACCAAGCGGACGAGGTTATTTATAATATGGCCCTTTTGGCACCATTAATAAAATTATAAAACATCGGAAGTAAATGAGCCTGCAATCAATTAAAACCAATAACACGTCACCTCAATGAGCTGTATACTCGCGCCCGCGATACAGTCATGTTACACTGGTCAGCGGATGCCTTTTTGGACAGCTGTCAATTGACCATAACATGGATGTCCACTATCAAGTCAAAAAGAGATTGTATCTGCCTTGGAAACCAAGCGAATAATGCCCAGTCATTGCAAGGAAATAATGCCTGCTTAGCAACCAACCAGAGCGCGCGTACTATTGTAGCTATATAATACTGATTATTATTGAATGCATTCGTCGAATTTCATTAGATGCGGCATGAGAGAGCAAAGTATGGTTCCTTACAAGAAATTAATGGACTTATATCTGGATCGGTCTGAACAAGGAAGGTTACAAGCCATTTTGAATGATCCGAAGCACAGGTGATGAAATAGATACGTTAAATTGTACATTTACATCGTACATATCGTACATTGTGTACTTGTTGCGTTTGTTATGCTGCAATATTACTCAGCGAGCAGAGGTTTCTTTCTGGCATCGATGTTTTTTTCAATTGGTAGGGCATGGTTACGATCTTCTGTTGTTAATTGCCATGAAGTTCGAATGTAAACCGTTAATATACAGGGATTACTTTAAGTGCAAGACTGGCTTAGTCAGGTTTGCGCGTTTTTTTCCTTCTCCTGTCAAAGATGCAGTTCAGACGAATTCTGCTTAGCTTTAACCTGTTTATTCTTTTACTTATGTAACTTTTGTATTGTTTCATTGCAGGTTTAATTACAGCAGAGACTCAAATATTGGCAACACGACAGCAATTGATGCTGAGGCCCGTCTACTTGACTTACTGCAGTCTGATTTCCTAGCTTTGCTTGGAGCTTTTAAGTAAGTGATAACAATATCCACGTACCTGCTACACAGCATATGCTCTGGTATTTGGCCCAGTTCACGTTAACGTCTACCTTACGAGTCAGAGAACCCAGTCAGTTTTCAAAAGATCGGAGGTGGGGTGGGTTTGAATCGAGCCAGGGACACAGAGGCTTTCTTCTTCAACTTTTTTCCATCCGTCCTTCCTTTTGTATTTGCTGTGTTATCCATACCTTCTTTTAACTTTTTGAACGGTTATTTTTATGTTTTACTGTCCTGTCCCTTGTTTGAATTTTGACAAAATTTCGTGACACAGCTCCTTTAAAAGCCGGACAAAATGGTTAACCACGGTTGAGATTCCATCAGACATGAGCAAATTTTGGACGCCATGATCGACTGTTAGTATGAAAAAATATATATCTTTGGTAACTTTAATTTTGTTGACGATACTGTTAAAGTAATTTTGGAATCAAAATACCTTTTCGAAAAGTGCTGGTTTTACAAGTTTATTGCACAAATTTAAATCTAACAGTGGCGGTGTAAACTGCAAACTGTTTCAAACTGCTTACAGTACATTGAGATGACGTCTCCAGCAATGAAAATTTGCAAATAGTATGGTTTAAATACAATTGTAAGATAACTCACGACCAGTGGATGTGACGTGGCACTTCTTTTTAACAATATGAATGACATGCAATGCATATATACCTATTTCTACTCTCAAAAAAAACCTTCCCACCAACCTCCCCCCTAAACAACATTTTTCCCTAGGAAAGGAGGTAACAATAACGTTAGGTTAGGTGAGGGAGGAGTGGGTGAGCGGTTTCTCAGAATCCTATTCTTATGCAATGTTTTTTTTTTATTCTTAACTTTCAGGCAGCTTGACAGGGACAATTTGGGGGTGATTAAGCGATACCAGTTTAAGGACTTACTAGAGACTCGATTCAACATGAAGATCAAGGATGATGAGCTCAATTCAGTAGTGCAACCCTTAGTGGAAGGTTCCATGCAAAGTTTGATACCTTACGGGCGGTTCCTAGAGCTCTTCACCTCATCGGGGTAGTTACTTTTTTAAATTTTAGCTTCACTGTCATACAGTCTATAATTACATTGAAACTCCATTCATACCTACACTCAAAACCTCAGGGCCATGGAATTCGTGGTGGTAAAAGTCCTTGGGACAGTGAAGCAATATTCGTGAATACCTGCGACCGGCGTAAAAATTAGTGAAGACAATTTGCCGTAAAGAGCCTTTAACGTACATTTGCCGTGTTCAAATTGGCAAGTGAAGCTCCCTCTTCCCCCCCCCCCCCCCCCCCCCCCCTTTCATGCAATGTTGTTCTGCTGTATGAACTACCTGTCAGGGTTGAGTCTTGAGTTGAAAAGGAGTGGCAGCATGATCTAGAATATCGAAACAGTTAGGTGAACCTAAACTCGTGCATTTTTTAGAGTCTTGCCGGTGTTTGAATACATGTGAGTCCCAATCAGTGATTAAATGCTCACGTACGCGTGTGATAAAATATCGGGTCGTTTCTCCGATATAGCAGGCGTTACAGCCTGCACATAAAAAAATTTTAAGCAAAAGGAACGGAGAACGGAGTCTACAGGGTATGAGGTCTTTCCAGTTGGTCTCTAATTGTGTAAATCCTTTTATCCCTGCGGGAAAAGTTAACCTTTACGTGAAAATTCCTCTTTGCTACCGCAGGGAAAACAGAAATGATGCAAGTAATGTAAAGATGACTAGTCCACCAAGAGTCAATAGCAGACCAGCAACTTCACCCAAGGAGCTGAGCTCACCGCGGCGGCCTACCCCACGAAAAGAATTGGAAAGGGGCGCTACTCAGCAAGAGATAATCAAATCGCCACCAAGGAGTGCCAACGCGGTAAGCACAAGGGTATACTTTTGAAAGAGCTTAGGATCATGTTTTGCACCGCAAATTCCGATTACAGCTCGCACGTTAATTGTTTTGCTGCGTACATATTTGCCCGACACACCCTTGTACAATGTATTTTGAAAGGAGATGACGCGCCTTTTAGTTTCGTTCGTTCGAAGGTACGTCGCATCCTTGTCACGTATAGTTAGGTGTTGCCATGAAGAGAGCCTTTCAGTGCTGATAATAATCCTCGACTTCGCCTCGAGTTTTTAAACCTGATGATACATTCCAGCTTGTTTTTTAAACAGTACAAGAAACCCGAACTTGTAAGAATTGATTTTCACAGATTTCTTTGCTTACGTCTTTATTATTATATGACATGCTCGTAAAGCTAGCTCCAAGACTGCAAATGCGGTAACCAACCAGAAGTTACGTACCTAATTCTACTTCTTAACTTTTACTTTTTATGAAAACGAAAATATATTTTACTTAATTCCTTGTTTTGTTTAAAGTGTATGACACAAAATTTGTGGGAAAACGCTCTTTGACGTCTCTTTGGGACTTAATTGTAGATCTGTTAAATTTATAACCATTTGAAATTTTATTTTTCCTGCAGCTATTCTGTGTTATTCGGGATCTACTAACAGAAAAATTCCAAGTCATTCATAAGGTTTGCTGTTCATCACAGACTTAATATTTCCTGTTTAAAAAATAATAGACTGAAGTACTTGTTTTTGAGAAGCATTTTTGTTCTCTTCCTCACTGTAGACCTTTCAAGGAATGGATCAACTTAAAAAAGGATATTTATCGAAAGGAGTGTTTAGAAGACTGTTTGAAAGGTACTTGCGTGGGAGTTGCATTTTCTCCACAATTACATTTTGAGTTATGGATCGTCTTTTTTCTTAATAACATTACTCAAGTTCTTACATACCGTATTTCGTTTTAAAAGCTATAAGCAGGGGTGCTTCATTGGATCGAAGGAGGGCGCTTAATCAAGGGAGGGCGTTTATTAAGTGGAGGGGGGGTCGCTTATTCGAGAGAAGAGCTTGTCTGGTATTATAGTGACTTTAGACGAAAGGACGGTGGGAAGAAGAGGACGGCAAAACGGATGTGTGTGACAATCGTGTCAGGGTTATCACTTGCGTGTTTTGTCGTGATCTTCATTTTACACTAATGTTTTCCGTCCGTTTACAAAACAAAATTATTGTCACGCTTGTCACACAACGTTTGGTGTCTTCTTTTCTCTCTCTTCCTGTTGCGTAAGTTCACTAATATGGACTAGGGGACAGGCGTTAATTAGAGCGTGGGTGCTTATTAGAGAAAAAAAGTATAACGGTTATGTTGTCGCTATTATTTTTGGAATGCAGGTATGATCTCAAGTTTACCTCATCCGAGGTGGATTTACTGTGGTCCAAGTTACCGTCTGAGAAGGATGGCTCAGTCAGCTTTGAGGAATTGGTTCATCACTGTTTCCTGAACTACAACGTAACTTCAAACGAGGGAGGTAATGGGCAGACAGGTAAGCCTAACTTTCTAGGAACAAAAAAAAACTTTTGTAGGTCTTTGTATAACAATCAACGTGTAAAATTTCTGACCGCTTTGAAAACTGATGACAGTCTTAACGGGTCTCCCAATAATAAAATGTTCTTTTCATGTAACCATTTAAGTTTACGGTATTGGGAAAGTTAAAATGGTCCAGGTTTAGAACGATCGCTTCCATTTTTTCTAAACAAAATGAAAGTAGGTAAATATATAACAAAACCACACTGAAAGCTGTTTATTCATTTATCAACGTGCAAAACTAAATGAGTAACCATAGGACTATGAAATATGAAATAACGCTCTTATATTGAGAGCACAAAAGTATCATAAATCTGGATTCGTTGAGCAAAAAAAAAATACGTTATTCACACATGAAGTTCCTTATTGGAGAGACGCTTTTGTTTTGAAGGTGCCTATCTGTGTGTAAGCGTAACGCTAAAGGCTCGTCCATAACTATCGGGATATCGCTATAAAACATATACAATGCCAGTCTGTTCAGTGGTTAGAGCGTCCGAACTAGAACTCGGAGGGTCGTGAGTTTGATTCTCACGTGGAGCTCGGAAAATTTTTCTGAGCTTTCTGTGTTTGAATTCTCTTTCTTCTTTAGAATTAGTCGTATTCGAGAACTCCCGTTTCGCCTATCCACGCGTAAACGATCAGCACGAAAACCTGCGATTTTGGTTCCAGAAAACCCCTTTACGTGTGGACAACGGCGTAAAACAAGAGGAAAAATGTCCGTTTTTGGAATTAAAATATGCGGATACGTATAAACGGGACCTAAACGAATCCTGTACAATAAATTTGCCATCCTGAAGAATTACCTTTGTAATGCTTTACTACCCATGCCACACGGCCCGTTGCTTAAGCTGAAGCCCCACCCATGTCGATAATAAACTGAGGAAATGAAAATTCAATTGATACTGGTGTTCGTGGTCGTTAAAAAACGAGTTGATTTTTACACCTTTTTAGGATCACTCTCATATGTTCTTCAAGAATATGCTAAATCCGTTATGCACAAACGACTGGCATCAGTCCCTGAAGAGAAAGAAGATGATCCAGAACCTCTTCCTACTCCACCCTCTCAAATGCAACTGGAAGACCAGCCAGGGTCCCCCTTGGATGAAAATGCCTCTCTTCCTACCCTGAAGACACGTCTTCAGGGTAGGAAGAGAGGCATTTTCATCCAAGGGGGACCCTGGCTGGTCTTCCAGTAGCATTCTGAGAAGATATAACACTAAAAGTATAGCTTGTCAATTGAATTTAAGTCGTTTGCCTGATGGTTCAAAAAAACGAAAACATTCTCAGAGAGTTACCTTAGTTCTAACTAATTAGATTTTGTTTCGGTGTCAATGCATTTAGCACGAAAGTAATGAATAATTTAAGGCACTATTTGAACTTCTCCTTCTGGAGACGGGACAGCCATTTTCGGTGGTCATCCAAGCCACGTTTGGACTTGTAGGGCAAACGACTAGACCGTCGAATGGGGATGTTTTGTCTTCGAATGGTGATGTTTAGATTGAGCTGTCATGTGAAAACCACCTGTTTATTTGTTGCTACTGTAAATTGAGAGCTTGTTGAGAGCGTTCTTAGTCTGCATGGCAAAAGAAAACGGCGATAATCGAGGTCAATCTCCTCAGTGATTTGCAAAGGTAGAGTTGCTATGGGAATTTTGAGCTTATTATTATAGTGTGATCACGGTCACCGCGCTACTCGGACAAACTTTTGCACGCAGGGAATTGGTGCCTATTTTTCGACTTTTTCTGAATCTTAAAAAAAAATGGCGCGCATTACCTGTCAAACGCACTCTTTTCTAAATGTCTTTACCACAAAACATTAAATTCGCCCCATGTAGGAGAATCCGGAAACATTTTGCTTGGGGATTCCGGAATCCTGGGCTTTGGAATCCGGGATACATCTCAAATCTACTTAAGATTGGAGTCCAGAACCCAAATTTCACTACCTGGAATTCAGAATCCAAGATTCTTGGATTCCTTAAATCAATGAAAGAAATAATTATTTAACGAGAGACACATTAGCGAGTGCGCTGATAACTGATAACTCGTGGCCCTCGCTCTTCCATTCACTAACGGCGTGCCTGCAAATATATTCACGTGTAGGTTTGTTCACAATGGAACGAGCTGCGCGATGCTTTCATTGCGGAAGACAATGAAGGAAGTGCAACCTTGGACTTCAATAGATTTAAGGTAACGCACATGTGAACTCAACTTGCGTGTGTTTCTGTAAACATTAAAGAAGGAAAAAGGTATCACATGCAGTCTAAAGACTACAAAAATGCCGAAAATTGTCGATATTAAGTGCAGAGCTCTAGCTCCGACTGAGCGGTTTGCAAGATTTGTTTGAAGACAGTCCGTGCTCTAATCGGCGTAGAGGTTTATGAAGCCTACCTTTATATAGTTAAGGTCGTGCCTCTCTTTACCAGGGTAACCTTCAATTATTGGTCTGAAACCGATTCAGATAGTACTGCTGGAACAGGTTATACTGATGTTTTTAGGATAAGACGAAATGATGTCAGCCTTATAAGGAGAGGTGTTTACTGCATTGCTGTATTGCACTGTTTCTTTTTATTCAGTTCAAAGCTGCAAAGCTTCCTCAAAAAATCTTCAAAGTGATGTTCTATGGTGTTAATTTGGCCTGGGCTTCATGTCCGAGCGCAGGTAAAATTTCGTTGGACTTGATTCAAATTTAGTCGGAAATTGTCGAATGACGACTGTTATTTGCAGCTGTGCAGTTTCTTACTTGGGACTCTTAGACTAAGAAATTTCCCGAGCAACAATATGTGTGGTATTAACACAAAATGACTGCAAGAACAATTTGCGGTCTGTCCTCTTCAAATACTTTTTGATTCAATGACTCATGATCCGAAGCACAACCAACCACGTTTTCTTTGACATCCTGCGGTGCTCATTAAACTCAGGAAACAATTCAAAGCTACTTTTTTTGTACAGGATGTTTTGAGGAAATTTTCCAAAGATGTTAGCGAAGAAGAATTCCAGAGTCTTTGCCTTAAGTTTGATAGAAGGAAAAACTCTAGGTAAGTTGAAAGTAGAGCATTGGAACTACTCAATTTTTTTACACCTTCTTCTTGTGAGGAAGAAACATGACTCCATATTGTCTTTTTCTTTAGGGTGTGGTACCTCGAATTCATGAAATACTTTCTTCCCACAATGGCTGTGAAACCTCAGAGCCTCGTCCCCATGTCGCCGTCACATAGGTCTCGTACACAGGTTTGTTAACTTTCTGTGATTGGCATATTTACTTTATCAA
The DNA here is from genome assembly GCA_964035525.1 of Porites cylindrica. Taxonomy (NCBI): domain Eukaryota; kingdom Metazoa; phylum Cnidaria; class Anthozoa; order Scleractinia; family Poritidae; genus Porites; species Porites cylindrica. The sequence goes on along the minus strand of OZ037778.1, from coordinate 21,136,642 downwards.
TGAGTTGTCAACCGGAAAAGTGACGATCGTAAAGAACAATATATTGTTCTTTGTTGATCAAAGGCCAGAAGTGTCACATCGAACATACAACGTACGTACATTTTTGTATAATTCTTGTGAAAATAACGTTCAACTCCTCTTTTCAAAATTGTTGGGCTTTATTCATTCGTCTGTTCAGTGACGTATACAACGGACTTATTCAACTTGTGAAATCCCTACCCTTTTATTTAACCGACGCCAAAACAGGTACCCCTTTCTGGGTGGAGTCTTCCAGTATAAGCCCATGGGGTTGTACCTCTGTAGGGTAGGGCTACAAATAGTTCCAGATCGAGTGTGGTTAACTAAAGAAGTATAGTAGTAGGTCATATATCAAATCAATTTTTCTCTCTGATATGTTCATGTAGGTGGCGTGGACAGATACTAGGAAAGCCCGCGAGGCGATTGATGCAGTCTTTGGTAAAATCCGAAACCAGGTGAGAATTACATGCATAGAATTCATGCAACACAGAGCATTTGTCTCAAAGACAGTCTTTAAGCAACTTGATTTGTTATATCGCTGGTTGTGCGAGCGGGCACGATGGATCAAATCCTGTGTTCTGATTGGCTATCTTGCCCGCTCGGCATTTCCCTCATTTTTCCCCACAAGAAAAACAAATTCTTTCAGCCAGGGTTTTCTTACTCAGTTACGTTGGCTAAGTTTTGGCTTTCGTACTTTTTTGCGTCCTTAAATGGTGAGGGGAAGTCAAACTGTATTGACGGTTGCTGCTACGGGTAATGTACCCTTTCACTTTCTATTGATTATTCCATGTGATTTGTGTAGATGATTTCTGAATGGAAAGGTCTCAGAAGAGCATTCAAGCGAATGGATTTGTCAGGCGATGGTTTTGTGTCCGTCACAGATTTTAAGGCCGCTATGAACAAGTTTCAATTCTCTTTGCACGAAGAGGATTTCTTTCATATTTTCTCCGTGTTTGATGAAAACATGGCAGGGAGAATATCTTATGAGGAATTTATGAGGTGTTCACTGAGCGTGTAGACTTTTACCACCAGGCAACTGTAAAAGTATTTTATTTCTGTAAATATTTTAGTGTACTTATCTTAGGGCGCTTTCCATTATTGTCAGAACTGACTGGACAGCCATTTCCGTTGTAATGAGAATTTCAGCTTTAATCAAGACTATCCAGCGAAATCAGTCAACGTAAAGAGTATGCACGAAGGAGATGGTTTTTTTAGCTAAAACGCTTAGAAAAGCCTATTTCGTTTTCGTAGTGACTGGTCTTGCCGTAGTCCGGCCGGCCGGCCGGCCAGTTCTGACTTTTGGAAAGAACCCTTAGTTTTGAACTTCTTAGTTTTCGACCCCTTGTTGTCAAGATTGCACTCTGTTTCCTGTCGTTTCTTTTTTTGTTTGTTTGTTTCTTTTTTTTCACGACGTTTAGTGTTCGGAACCCAAAAAGGGTAGACTTCAGGTATAAGCTACGTAGATTTTAAAACCTTGGATAAATTCGAGTCTTCGTGTAAAGCTCGGTATTTTTCTTCAGCATTGAGCTCGACTAGCATGTTTAACCGTGTAGTCACTTCTCTCAACTTTTCATTGAGATGGTTTCCCATGTTTCATCTAGATCAAGCTTTTCTCTTTACATTTTCCATCAGGAACAAATGTTTTTGTTTTTAGCTTAGCCAGTTAGAAACCAAATCTGCGAAGCGTTGCATGCACATCATTAACAGACACGCCTTAGGGTATGGGGGCTCACTCTGTTCGATGCCTTGTCGAACATTGTTTGCTTGTTATACAACCCACATTGTGTTTAATAGACAATTGCTGCGGCCGCAAGAATAACAGGTTAACTGGGTTATATTAGTATCCTGGTTAAAAGAGGTTAACATAATTGAGTACGTGAGGCCAGCGTAAGTTTTCATTTTCTATGAAATAAATTGTGAAATAAAATGTGTTAGAACAAGGTCATTTTGTTAGTTCAACTTGGTTCTCTGTTATGATGCTAAAAAGGTCTGAATAATTTGCGATGACCTTGCGTACCTTTGCCTCTATTTCCCATGTGGCCCAGAAAGGCTTTGCAGTCTTGCACCTAGTGTCTGTAATGACAACCAAGAACCATATTTCTCCTCGTTGTTTAATCAGTTTTAATTACCGATCACGTTTCAGGTTACGGTGGAGTCAATTTAAAAAAACTTTTGCAAGTTTAATTTACAAATGTATCTATTATAACTTCCAAAAGCAATGGCTGCCCTTTGTCCCAACGTCAAAAAAAGTTGATATGTAAAAAAAAAGGTGGACCATAAATCCCAAGGTTATAATTGATCCCCAGGGATGGGCCACTTGGTCCTCCACAAAGTAAATGCTTAATTGTCGATAACTAGATGGTATTTCGCTTTTTTATCGATAACAAACAAGACAGTCTTTGAAGCAGTTTATTAATAGCAAACTTCAAAAAGTAGTTATCAATAACTAAACGATAGCTTTCGTCTTTGAAAAGAAAAACTGCTTTAGTTGTCGACAACAATCCTGATAGTTTTGTTGTCCTCAACTATTTTCCCTTGTCGGCGAGACAGTATTTGACAACCTATGCTCCTCTACGGTCGACGTCTGGTACCAAAAAATATGTTTTAAGGAAAACGTAATGTCTTTGCCTTCCCCATTACGCACCCTCCGTTTTACCATATACTTAAAGCACAAACTAAAATAATCTCGCTGGTAAGAAGAGTCATATTTCAAGATGTCAAATCTTTTGACGTTGTTCTGTCTCTTCCTGTTCTCTTTTTCTTCTAAGGATATGATCCTAGAAAGATCACAAGGGTAACATTCCCAACATGCTTTCGTGCTTTGTTTTTTGTCATATGTGAGTTTCAATATTCTACTGTTTGTCCCTGTTAGCCAAGAACGACTTATTGTGCACGTGGTTGCCATTTTTCGATTAATATTTCCGGTTTTAGGTATGGGCACAATCATTCAAGGTCTTGGGAAAATGCATCCTGTCATCACTTAAATCCTTCAACCAAGGTTTCAGGACTCGTTTCTGTTACCGAGTCCGGGTCCAAAACTGAAAGTACACTTCAAAGATCCATCTCACTAAGTAATTCAATACTTTGCCTTCCTCGTCGGCTGTAAATCTAAAAGGCCTAATATATATATAAAATATAACAAGCTAGTGCTCCCCAACTTCACCAATGTTTGGGCATAATTACAAAACTGTATCACCCAGCAACGTCGAGGTGAATGAGCTTAGAACAACGACAAATTTTTCATGGCAGTGACCTCCGCCTGAAACAGTCCTTGGGCTTTCTCTTGCAGCCGTAAGTGATTGTGATATTTTGTTGAGGCGAGTTCAGCCATTTCTTTGCCCAAGCGTAAGATGTAGACTCGTTGCTTGGCTTGCAGTCTTTATTTCCAACGTTGATGTCCTGCAGGTCTTCAGATAATCGCCGGACAATTCTGGTCAAACTCGCCGCCTGAATCACCTCAATCCGTTCATTGAGCTCGATAAACGGCCATGCCGTCTTTGAGTAAATCTGTGAAACATAATAATAAATACATTGGAAGTCAGTAGTATAGATCGTTTTCACTCTCACGCAACAAAAAAATAAATTGGAAACTGTCCGGTGGAAAAAGCCAAGAAAATGAAATGTTATAAAAGACTAATATGTAAACAATTTCCCAAGTCTCAGGTCTTTGTGGCCCACAGTTTCTGAATTATGTGCCGAAACGTATCACCCACCTTGGTAGAGCTTTTTATGGAGACGCCATATTGGTGTACAGTTTTGGTGCACCAATATGACCGCCGGAAATCTAAGAAAACATCTGGAGTTCATTTTTTCTATAAAAGCTCTTTCTTTTCACTCGAGAACTAGCATATATGCACATACACGTATATTCCAATACTTGAAATGGTTATACTGCTGAAAATCAAGAGGAGAGACTTTTTTCAACGAGACAGCATTCCTATCTTGGCGGTCACGCACCGTGAAAACAACATACACAGGGGACCCACAAATATATAGATGGTTTTAAGTTGTTTATTTGTTTGTTTATAAGATTAAATAGGATTTAAACTTCTATTCAAAAGTTTCCAAGTTGAGTTTTTACCATCAATTATCCCGGGCAGAACATCATTTCATCAACACGTTAAACATTAAAATATTGAACGCATATTTATATCATGGGAAGAAAAAGTTAGTGTCCGCCATTATACCAAAGAGAATCAGTAAAATCTGAGAAGTATTCTGGAGTTTACACGGCATTTTATTAATCCCCCTTTTCCCCTTGTAGTTTTTCATTCTTTTTTATGACAACGTCACTGCAGCCTGTAAATGTCCACCTCGCAAGTGATTTGTTAATCTCATCCCCTTCATATTTACACGGGAACTGACAAACGACCAACTCACAGGCCGTCGGCTTCCTAAGCTGAGTCGTCAAGACATCGTGCTCAGTGATTCGGTAGAAGCCCTTCTAAAGTTGAATGATCAAAATATGAGGTGATGCGATTGTTTTCAGACTACTGACTGGTTTATCATTACGTCAGTCTCACAAAATAAGGGATGAAATAGGTTATTAGTTATGTAGAAAATTCATATTCGTGATTACTTTATGTTGTTCTTCGACCTGACCCTTGCTCGCTACTTTCTTCACTTCCTGCGTTACTCTTCTCCTTCGTCTGAAGCTCCTGACACCAGCCTTGACCTAAAAAACAGGGAAAACACTGAGATCAAATCACACCAAAAGCCGCGAAGGCTTTAAACAAAAAGAAAGCAATTTCGGTTTAAATTCAATTCTTTTCGCTCACTTGTCCCGTCGAATCGCCTCCAGCTTCTTTCATACCTGTCCTTGTCACTTGAAAGTGCTACCATGAGGGCCCCACCCAAATAAAGTTTCTCAAAATTTTCGACAATAACTTTGTAACCTATTCTGCTGAAAGTTACTTCCCCTGGTGCCTTCGTTTAAGTGAAGAGGTGAAGTTAAAGGGTTGATTCAAAAATGTCCTTTTGAAATAGTAAAGGAATTATTCCCTTTGTTCCTAGACGCCACAGAAACGAGAACGCGACTGCAGCTGAAATGTTTCCTGCAATTGTTTCTGCGATGGTTACTGGGCACGCGCCGATCAGCTATTGGCCAAATTTTCTTCCATGTCCTCAATAACAGTTCCAGAAGTCTTTGTTCAGTAGGAAAGCTCACTAGGCCCAGTTTCCTTCTCGTTTCTTAAGTGGCGAATAAGCTTTGCAAAGTGGCGAATAGGCTTCGTAAAGTAGCGAATAGGCTTCGGTTTAGTCTCGTTTTACGGTTTTATTTCCAAAAGATAGATTCCCACTAAATTTTTATGACGTTGATCAGTTCGATGAATAAAACAAAGAAAGGTGAAGATACCTCAGTGCTGAAGATACAGTGAAACAGGAAGAGGAACACTCCCTAGTAAAAAAAGAAAAAAAAATGACCACGGTTTAGAAACAGCCGTCAGCCTTTTCAACTTTTCGTCGTGAATTTCTGGCTGACTTAGGCCGTGAATACACTTTGACACCACATTTTTTATAAAGCTTAACATTTCATTTACTTTCCCAATTTCTTTTTAAAAAATCTAGGCCCGGCCATTAACTCATTCATCTAACTCAGTATTGCTCGGTGACGGCTGGACTCGCGGCTTTTATACTGAAATACGACGATAGCGCTGATAGTACGAGACAAATACAAGAAATGAGGAATCTTTCTCGCACAGGGTTAAATTTGGGCTGACGTCTGTTAGCTCTAACGCCATAGAAGGGCATTAACTGAGGTAACTTACCTGCAATGAGTTAAATGCAACAAAAAGGTATTGAAACACGATTGTGTCCTGATCAACAGCGAATATTCCAAACAACCAGGTCAGTCCGAGCAGTGGTGTTAGTGTCATGGAGGCTCGCACCGTCGTGCTGAAGTATAAGAGAAAGATTAAAAAGTAAGGTTCATTTCCATGAAAACGTTTCTTTGACAACTACGTTTTTCAAACTTTAAACGGCTTAGCTGAAGTTGTTAAAATGTCATTTATACTTTTTCTTCTTACAGTAGAAAAACCGTAGATTGAGTTAAGTCTCTCATGAGCTTTCTTCTGTTAACGCTTATTAAATTTATTTGCGATCGTCAATACTGAGTAGGCGCCTGGTGTTAAGCGGCCTAGTTTTTGCAGTAAACGTAATTCGTTTTAAAAATGCTTGAAGTAAAGAAATTCAACGTAGCGGAACCAAGATGAAGGGTTATAATTATCAGGTGGCAAGTCAATACTAATAATGACAGCCATAGTGTTGGAAAACATTTATTAAGTGTACCGGAATTGCTTGGTTACACTGTTCCCGCCAACTATATGGAATAAGGTTTGCTGTTATGATGTTACATTACATCAGAATGACATCAGCCTTCTGGGCTTTAATTGATCTCTCTCGTTCCCAGGGTCCTCTCCTTCTCGGCCTCTCTCTCTCGCTCCGGGGGCCAAGTAGGAGAGGATCCTGGGAACGAGGTTGTTGACTGATGCCTATGCATGCATATAGTAATACGTGGCGGGCACATAAGACCCCATTCTGTTCCTGAAGTCCATAAAAGCAGGATTGGCGTGCATGCAGGTTTAAGCGAGCGGACGTACACACCGTAGTTTTTGCAATTCACTTTTGCTTTGAAACATTCTTGTTCTTGTCAACCTCTCCAGAACCACTCCTAAGACAACAAAATTCACCTGAAGAGAGAATTGAGCCGAAAGTTAAAAAGAGAACTGTACAGAATACATTTTTAGCTTCCTTTTTTTTAGTTGACATTTAGTTGAATATAAATGTTATATCACCTGTTTATTCGAATGCTGCAAAACTAACATTTAGGCGGTATAAGAATTAATTTTAGACCATTGGCCCCTTAAAGGGGCTGTGTCAAGGCAGTTCAGTTCATATTGTTTAATTTTGCCAATTACTCGCCCTCAGTCGCTATGGAACTTAAAGTAAGCAAAGAAATTACATGTAAATGACAAAATCATAGATCCGAGACAAACAAATATGTCCCCTGAGCATTATTTTTGAAGTTGCAAGCAGCAGGAATCAACTTTGAAAAACTGTTAGGCTGAACAGTTTTCAAAACCCCTAATTTCAATCCGTTTCACTCTTCTTCAGTTTTGCCCATCCGTGGCATCTGTTGTTTCTGTTTTAACCTTCCTTTAAAGTTTTAAGCGGTTATTTTCTATGTTTCTCTTAATTGAACGGGCATTTTGTAATTTCCTAATTTTGTTGAATTTCGTGACACAGCTCCTTTAAAAGCGAGGTCGTTAAAGCCGGAGCACTTACCAATAGAACACCACAGACAGGACCAATAAACGACCATTGTGTACCAGACGTTATAGACAACCAGCAACTACAGAAAGGTCCAAAGATTAAGAATGGAAATAAAAAAGTGATCAGAGACAAATTAAAGATAGACTTAATTCAGAAAGGACTTACTGTTCTGCATTTCCGTACTCATTAAACTTTACTGCAAACGTTGCTCCAACTATAAGCGATGGTAAACCTTATGGATGAGAAAAGAAAAGAAAGAAGGAAATTAATGTGTGTGTGTGCCTGTGTCTGACAAAAGATGGTAAAAATGTTGGATTCAATTTCTACTGGTAGAATGTTCAAAATTCTGACAATTATTGCAGAAAAACCAGATCCAGGTAAAATATTCAATACACACGCGTACAGTTCGCTTTGCATCAACTACGTCTTGTGTGGTAAAGTTGAATAAACATTCTTGTTTGTTCACTTAACTGCTTAAACCATACGTAAACTTTTCATCAAAAGTTGTTCTGGTCAAAGTTAAGATATGTTAATGTTTTACAGTGCTTGGAAATACTAATGGGTGCTCTGGACAGCTTTAAATCGTGTTGTTTTCTGTAAGATTTTTCACTTCTTGGATAATATTGAATTATATTGATAAAAATGTACCGGGAGTGACTTACCATATGCTATCGCATAGGATATTGTCATTTCATTTCTTAACCGGAAGGAAGCTTTGATTCTCGATAGCAGATGTATTCCCTCCACCAGCATCCACATAAAGGAGGCCAAGAAAAGGAAATGAAGGCTCACTGCAACTGTCTTGCAAAAGATCTAAAATTGAAAACAGTTTTTTTCCGTTTTATAACATTTCATTCGTTATACCTCGTAAGATTATCACGCAAAGAAAAATACCCTTCGAGAAGAATTTCCTCATAGGGACAGGGTCGGTGTGGACGCCCATTTTTTGTACAGGCGGTCTTCATTTTCAATTATTTTTATAGGGTATGCTAACCACTGGTGGAAGCTTTATATTTGAGCCATGTTGAACAACTATCCCATATTTAGAGTCATTTACGGATTAACTAAAAGAGCTAGAAAATTCAGTGATAATTATAAACTTTTGGAACGGAATTTGTTCTTAAGCATACGCCAATTTTCGACAAGCATGAACATTTAATTGGTAGTAAAATCATATGTCTGGTAAATCATACGTGTCAAGACAATGACGTAAAACTTGACGCTTTATTTTTTGAAAATCCATTTTCATTGAACGATGAAAACAAGTAAATCAATGAACTCACCTTACAAGAGACCGCGCTTTTGATTCCAGTTAAGAAAATGAGATGAGCACCAGCAAGACACGCTATCAGGTTGAAGTGTATTTTGACTCTGTTGTCTTTTAAATTCCTGAAATAAAAGAACGCTTTTGATTTTTTATTTTCTTCTTTGAGGGGTGAATAACTTTTGGGTAACATAGCCGGATTTGAATTTAAAAAAAAGAGTACTGCAATCGAAGAAGAGATGCGACAAGATAAGAAGGATGGTCTCTCTTTTGTTACTTCGAGAATGTACTGTACTTACGTCAATAGAATGAAAGCTACCAAACACAGTATCTCGGCAGCCAAAGACAACGAACATCCAAGATACGTCATCCACAAGAGAACTTCTCGGTGCAAACCTTGTGGCTGTAAATGTAAATTTTTATTTTTATTTGCTTTTTTTCATTTTTATAAATTTTAAACATGTTTTAACTTGCATAAAAGAACCTGTGGAAAAACCGTGCCCAACAACTGAAACATTTCAGAGTTGATAAGTTCTTTATTTTCAAATTGATGACGTTTCATTAAAACAGGAAACGAATAAGAATTTTATAGTTTGATGATAAGCTGATTGATTAATGGATTGATTAACTGATTAATTGGTAAATTGATCTAGCGATCGATTGATTGATTGATTGAGTGACTGAGTGAGTGAGTGAGCGAGTGAGTGAATGAGTGAGTCAGAGTGAGTGATTATTACTCAGTTTAACTGCATTAATAGGCTTCACTTACCACAACAGAGTCGGAATCTACTCTGAGAAGAAGAGCAAAGTTTGTGAGATGATTACAATGACACGTGACTCGTGACGAGTTAATCAATAGCAAAGTGCATCCGTCAGTTGACCAGGCTCCATTAACTGTTCCCCTAAGGTCGATGACACAAATACAGTTTAAGAGCAAACAAGCCAATATTAATTGAGCAAACAAATTAATTAATTCACTGGACGAAAAAAAGGATTAGCACAAATTTGCTCCTTGCAAATATGTCGCAAATACGTAAATACTGAGAAGTAAACATATGACAAAGATGGTAAGTGCCACATTTGCATACCAAAAGACAGGGGGTGTAAATAACTAGGCAAATGTGGCATTTGCCATGTTTGCCATATATTTACTCCTCAGTATTTATATATTTGCAACATATTAGTAAGGAGCAAATTTGTGCAAATCCATTTTTTCGCCATGAAATGAATACATTTGAAAGTAGCATTAGCCCGCACTGCTGGCATTTGACTTTCTAATACTAAGCCTGTTTTGGTTGTGTCATCGGTCAGTAGTATAGCTTTCTAAACAAGCAGGAATCAACATAAAAACTTAAGACAGAGGTGTGCATGTGTGTTAGAATACCGGACACAAGTTGCATCCAAACTGCACTTCGAAATCGACGCGAAGCACTGCACTGCGAACTGCATGCGAGTGTATTTAAACGATTTCAAAGATATTTTCTCTTTTTTATTCTTTCTTGGAATAATCGTAACGATTTTGATTAGTTATGCTTCTTATCTTTAATACCACACTTGTATAATTTTGCGTAGATTTTGTTACTTACGAAGCACTAAAGTTCCAGAATCCACAGTAATAATCTTTCTCATTATCTGAATTCTGAAATAAAAAGAAATTATTAAAGCAAACAAAATGACTGAAAAGGTTAGATACTGTGGACGTGTATGTATAAAGGAGTTCTGTGTGACGATATGACATTATTTTGCAGCCTACAAAACTATGAATCTTTATATCGAAGGAAACCCAAGCTAATAGTCTCGCACTAAAGAAATGTATGACAAAGGTAATAATAAATTGATAATTAAAGATTAACGATGGTTTAGGATGTCGGAGATTTACATGAAAACAAACGACAAACCTCAAAATGCAAAAACCGTGGTATTGTTCCTTGAAGACGCATTGTCGTTATTGCATGTCCACAACCGACTGTGTGATTCGACTGTTTTGTCAGATCGCGTAGAGGTTTTTCTGTATAATGATTGCTAGTAACTTACATGTGATAATGGACGCAGGGTTACAACTACGGGATTTCCATTGTCAACAACTCCCTCTGGTCTTACAGTCAAAGACATAACGCGGCTGTCTACTTTGGTGGATCTAAGTTGTAAGGGGGAAAAACAAGTTCAGTTTATTCAGTGCAGTAAACAACAACAACAGCAACAACAATTTTATTGCACCCCCGACAAGAAATTAGAATCAATTTGCAAGTAATAAACTTTGTTCATTAAATAAAGGGGTATACCGACTTTCTGACTTATCCAATAAGCTGGAAATGCCAGAAACCCAGATTCAGTAAGATAATTTAAACGCAATATTTAAAGCGGAGGTGCAACATGACAAAAATTAGGTCTTACTATTGATGGCAACGCAAAGTGAAACTGTTATAATCTCAAAATATTTTAATGCAATGACAAACACAAAAATTGGTCTGATGTTTAAAATCTGTTGCTCGACAAACGATGTTTGAAATTGTTCGGATGGTAAGAAGATTTTTTCTTCTTCTCTCCATTTCCTTTAGAAAACTTGTAAAACGGTTTTGTGTATCAGTCAGACGTCAGCTGTCTAGTTAATCAACTGTCAATTATCTTTATTTCGTATTTTGCAGAGGTTATATTAGCAAACCATTCATTTGGCTACAGTTGTATTTTATACTGTAATTACTTCGTTAATTGTTATCTTAGTTACTTGAAGAAGTTGCTATTCTCCTATTTGTCCATTTGTTTCGTCAGCATTGCAGCTTATCAGTTGGGTAGTCACCCAAGTCACAGTTACAATTGAAGCTAATTATGATTCTTACCGCCAATCAGCATCTCCTCTTGTTGGGTCAACCGGAAATAATTTGTGCGCCGTTTTATAAGAAATAAATGATACTTGATATTGTTGATGCTCTATACACACAAAAGAACAAAAATCACAGTCAAGAAAATCCCGTATGTTTTTAAAACAAATATCCATGTGCGGTATTATAAATGGGCTTTACCGTCTTTTGTTACGGTTGTCATTTTGTACCGCGTTTACTTAAGGTCTGTTACCTTTGTTTACCTTTGTTTCCCTTAGGTTTTCACTTTATTTAATATTAATTATGTATTGTCATAGTTAGGAGAAAATTGATGTTGATCACTCCTTGGATAAAAAAAAATCCAGAGTGCCTTTTTGGTTCAGCGATTCATGAAAACAGCAGACAACTACATTGTTAAAATAAGAAATGGTATCTTTATGGTTTCCGTCACTTTTACAAACCATAAATAAACCTAGACAGCACAACAATCAAATAGAATGAATACAATGAAAATAACCAAGTACCTCTCGACATTGGTTTGGGAAGTATAGCATTTTCCATTACGTCACTCCATGTGTTACAGTATTCTGATACGTTTTGTTCTGTGCTACAACCGTCGCTTGGAAATAACTTCAACGGAAATCCTGTCCTTCTTATGCATGACTTCGCTGTGAGCTCTGCAAATAAAAAACATCTCTTATTATGATTACAGTCAAACCCCGTTAATACGGCCACTGAGGGAACCATAGAAAGTGTCCGTATTAAGCGGGTTGAATTTGGAGAAAATGTAAGGGTTTTCTTTCCCTAGGGACAGAGCAAACTGTTTGACTGTAGTAGGACAGATACATAAATACAAAAAATCAGGTATAATATGATTTTTTGCACACATTTATCGATTAACCATTGTGTGTTGGACACAAGATAATGAAAAAGAGGTAAGTAAGAAAGGTTACTTACTAATATTAACGAACGAAAATTTTTTTTCATTTGCTGTTTGGTTGTCGCACTCCAGATACTTCACAAATGCCACACCAAAATCTTCTACAGTTTTTAAGAGCCGACTTAAAGTTGATGAATTCTGAAAAACACACACCATAAAGAAAATATATACAGAGTAATTCATCAAACCATCTCAAAGTGTCAAACTACAGCAACAACAGCGTGGTAATTCAAATCAAAATATTATGGAACATGTAGCTTTTACTGAATATGTTTTTAGTTTCTACAAAATGGTGCAACGACAATTGTTGTTACATAATTCATTCACAATATACATTCTTTTCTGATTGGCTCAAATCCCCGGTCAATCTTCATAACAAACTAGTGTTGACCAAATATGGAAAATGACGTCAACAGTGCAGACTATCGCTTGGAAAGGGCAACGCAACCGCGAGGTCCTGGGAACGAGGTTGTCTTAGCTCAGTTCACTGGTGGAACTGGAAAAATTGGCGGAAAATGTCACCATTTTTCGAAGAAGAAATAGCCGAACTACACCCTAAAAAATCCCTTCATATCCTGAATTTGCAGAGGAACTGAAAAGATCTTTACATAGTTAGAGGTAAGCGTGTTTTAGTTTGTTTTTTAAGTATGAACTATTTTAAATGAATAATAAAACAGTTACTGTTGTCGGCTATCATATGATCTACATAATTCATCAGATCATACTCAGCCTCATCGAATAATTGCTAATTATTCTATATTCAGAATTGAGAAAGTGCTTGCGATATTAATTCCGGACCCCTTTATCGCCGTGCCAGTACCTTAAACTAACTGACAAGTAAAAAAAATGACTGAGTTCTGTTACTAAGGGCTTACTTGAGCATTGGAAATTTAAAAACTGCAACTCAAGATATTCCGGCTAACTTATAATCAGGCATATCTCAATGCGGTTGAATTTCAATCATAACTCACCAACTGTGAACTTTTCCAAGCTGAAATGTTGGAGTCGTTTAACAATGCACTTGTTACGTGCAAAAAATTCTGCGTAAATTAAATAATGGAAATATTAAATAACGATTATTGGCAACGTTAACAGCAAGGCAAACTCATCTGGTCAATCACCAATAAAATGTGACAGCGTTAGATTAGGAACAGCTAGGGGTTGTTTATACCTTTGCAAACTGATCTCTGACATGCTGAGTTGTATTTCCCAGGAAATCTTCGTTGACAATTTTCTCAAGAACATTTAAAATATCCAGAATGCCACCAGGGGATAATAGTACAGTTGTAGTCTCATTAATTTTACTCAAGTTTCCAAGTACTTCTCTCAAGAAGGTATCATTTACACCTGCTTCGTTTCCATCTTGCGAAGACTGCAATGAAAATTTCATGTTATGACTTAATTTTTTCCTTTCTTATTTTCCTTTGTTTCAAACTTACGTGTCTCACATCACCGTTCACTTCTTCGGTCAGCTATTGGGGAACTTAAGCAAAGACGTTTTTGAGCGACGTACTTCAACGACTTCAGGCGCAACGGGGGGCTATTCCCATTAACATGTAACATGCCTAAACGCCAGCAAAATTGTACTGTCAAGTGTCCTTTCTCTTATAAAGAGGGTTTGCCGAACATTTGGTAAAACCACTGCCAAGGATGCAAAAGGCCCAATTCCGGTTGACGTGCGCGGTTCAAAAACGTCTTTCTTTAAGTTCCCTATTGACCGATTTTTTTCTCTGTTTCTATGAACAGTCCCAGAAGTCTTTGCCAAAGTTAACTCGGCCCAGTTTTATTTTTGTTTTCTAAAGTGGTGAGTACACAAATACGGAGAAAAAACTACGTATGGAAGAAAGAAATTTTACATCCTTGTCAACATTTATATTTCTCTCGTGTTCTCTGTGGACGTGTTTCACAAAATAAATTAATGAAGGAAAGAACTTCGACCTTGTCAAATTTTGCTCATTTGATTCGAAATGCATCAATCTAAGCATTAATTTGTTGGCACCACATAAGGTGGTTAATCTAAGACGGTCTTGGATTCTGGATCCCACGCCGTTGATTTCATCGGGAATTAGATTCAAGATTCTCCTTCAGTGGAACTTGGATTCCGGATTCCTTGAGCTGAATTCCGGATTTCAAAGCCTAAGATTTCGGATTCCAAAAGAAGAAAACATTACCTGGATTCCAGAATTCTGATTACCTTACATGTGGCGAATTTTTACTCTTGAATTTAAAAGGGGATTCTAGCATTGCCTTTTGCTGCTGGAAAGTGGCGACTAAAAATCACATGGGACTCACTAAAACTTACCAGCGAACAATTCTCCACCGTAAAGTTTTGTGAACCTTAAAAAAAGATAAATAATGGCGATTAATCTCAAGATACCTCAAGATATGTTTGTTAGGTGTCCTTTATTAGCACACCAATCACAGCCTTCCAGGGCTTAGCCTCGATTGAACTAACTTCCATTTTTGCTAGGCTTTTGACCCACTTAGCGTCCCTATGAATGGGTATTTAACTGACTTCCAGGGATAGGCTGAAGGAGTCAAACTGGGTGGCTGACCACACCATTTAGAGTAACAAAACAACTGATAAAAACTCTTTACAAATTCAGTTATACAATCTGCTCGAAGAAAATCTGACCACCTCTTCAGTTAAATCCTAGTCTAGTTATCAACTGTCCTACAAGAACAAAAAGACAGTCTAACGTTGTCTTAAACTTCTGAAGATGAATCTAAAACTTACAGCTTTGCAGCACTTGATTTAGCTGTCGGTGCCTGGTGTAGTAACATGGACTCTTCAGTTTGTCGTTATAACGACTTAAGTCTGCTGTTAAGGCCGACTCGTGATAACATCGCCACATCTTCTTTGTTGAATTCTTGCTTCTGTCAAACCTAGCTTTCAGCTCACCAGAACATCCCAAATCCATGGCAGTAGCAAAACCTGGTGTTATTTGGCACCATGTATCCATCCTCTTCTGAGAATCTTTGCACACTGGTTTTGCCAGGATCAAAATTTTTGAAAACAATGATACGTTTACTCCACGGGTAAAAGTTAGCAACTTGTTGAAAATATAAAGAACATATGGACAGAAAAGGCCGCCCTGGTATAGAGCGTCTAAAAGTTTGATAAAAAGATTGAGTGAAACCTTCTTATTAAAACTGACATTCGATCACGCCCTGTGAGTATTTTTGTGAGCGACCGCTTACATTAAGTGGCCTTTTTCTACAAGCTTTTTATAAAAATATTGTTTTTCCGGGACAGGTAGAATATTCTTATTTTTCTATCGATATTAAGCTAAAATATATATTGGGTTACTAGTGCAGGTTTTTCTCTTTTATTATCTGGGGAAAGGAAGAATTATATACGGTTAATTGTATTTTTGTATTTACAAATTTTTAATATAGAAAAATTATCTTTTCAAAATCTCAGCCCCTGGTTTATTCTTAAGATATTCTTAAAACTTCGCAAATTTCAACCTCGCTGTTCTTAGAAAAGAAATTTCCTTTATGTACAGATTTCACAGTATCTATCTTACCTTTTATTTCGTTTTAACTAGTTTTGATTTTCACTTTCGAGGATTAATAATTATTTTAAAAAATACTTACGAGCAATATTTCCATATATGTCAAAATTAACGCAAGATCCTTTTTTCCAGTTGCTTTGAATGAAGCGAATATATTTTGTTGTTAAATGAAGGCGGTGTACAACAATGCCGCTGGTAATGTTTACCTGTTGAAAATCCTGGTTTAAAAAAAAAAACAGACTATTAACTGGGTATAGCCAGTTGGAAGTTGCATTTGTCTTTAGCATATTAAAGCATCTCTACTTTATAGTTGCTCACATTACACCCGGCCCCCTTGTGAGGCGAGGGGGAAGAGAACAGGGGAGTCGTTTGGTTGGTGCCTCAAATGGCGCACACATAGGTAGCAATTTAAAGGATACAAGGAATTCAGCGTCCACTGAAATAACTTTATAATTTTGATTACTAATTTGGAAATATGTGGGATATTTGACGACATTTTGACAAGATGAAAGCGACAATAGTCACTGCCGAGTGATGCAACTGTACTAAATAACATTTGTTGTTGTTGTTCCAGAATTAAAAAAAGGATTCAAAGCTACCTACATGACCTAGCGGTATATTCGCATAGGCCTGACAAAGATGATACTTGATAAAAGCAGCTCCAACGGGGCTCGATAAATAGTTACTAACCTTCACAATTGCCCTCACCTGCTGGTAATAGGGCCGGAAGGTCATAGAATTAGAGTACTGTATCCTGACGTTTGCAAGTGTATGATTTGAATTCTTAGTCCATGTTGTTACTGCACATACGTCGTAGAAATGATTGAACCGTATTTCCAAATAATTATATTTAGGTGAAAACTCAGCACATAAAGAAGAATGATTCTGGGTACTTCTTTTCCATCCGTGGCCCACAGACACCTCGGCATCGAACGTAATTGAAGCATTCGACCCAGAACCCAGAGATTCACACGTAAATAAATCTGTAGAAATCAAGCACAAAACTGTATCTTTCAGCCCTTCCGGTAGCATCAACTTATGAAGCCAGTATACTTATATGTACTCCGATGAAAATGTTAGACCCTAAAAAAGAT
The DNA here is from genome assembly GCA_964035525.1 of Porites cylindrica. Classification (NCBI taxonomy): domain Eukaryota; kingdom Metazoa; phylum Cnidaria; class Anthozoa; order Scleractinia; family Poritidae; genus Porites; species Porites cylindrica. The sequence continues at coordinate 21,119,717 of OZ037778.1, read as the reverse complement.
CCCGACAAGGCTCTTCTTTAGGGTGTGATCTGATGCCATTTTTGCTCTCTGGACAATACGCCACGGTTTCAATGACTCAAACAATGTAAACAGGTAGCTTTTATCTCGTTTCTCGCCTTGTTTCAACGGTTTTCACGTAAAGAAACTTAAATCAACGTAAAAAAAAAAGAGGAAAATCGTAACTTTATATGTAAATCTTTTGTATCTTATAGTATCATCTGTATCATCAAAACACAAAAATATACAGCAAAGATTTAAATCCCGAAAATAATTGTTACAAGTGATCAGAGCTCTTGAAAACGTGGCTAAGTCTTGATTTTTCTGCTATTATTCACCCTTCGTTACTTTGTTGATCCTCTCTTAATGTGCTTTGAGAATCAGATCCGAGTCGAAAAATACTAGATTGAGTGACTACAATAGGATTTAATGGAGCCGAAACCAATTGTGGAATTGCAGGCATTTTAGGCATCCTACTGATGAACAGTTGCGACACGTAGAGATATATATATATTTTTTAGCAACTAGGATAATTTGCAGTCTGTCTACTTTGAACAATATTTTTGAGTGTCATCTAGTATCTTTTTAAATTTTATCCTGTTTATTTACCATGATTATGTAATCCGTGGCTGCAAGATACCTCTGCTCCCTAAACAAAATGAGAACGAAATGTTTTCCATTATCCTTTGAAGTACGTAAAACACAAAATGCCATTCAAGTGAAAGATGCTCTACCTACCTTCACGGTCAATGTAAAAATAACAAAAATATAGAGCCATTTTGCCTCATTCATCGTTGCTCTTCTCCCAACTTCGTCTCCACACTTTGATGCAAATACCCTTGATAACTTGATTGCAATGCAACAGCGCAGGTGAATCTGGCTTATAAATGCATCAGTAAGCCATTATTTTGTTGCTTTAGGAGTTTTTTTTTTGCTAATTTTGTCTCAGTGTTTCTATGTGGCTATTGGTCCTTTCGTCTTCCTCAATATGAAAAAAATACATATAAATAGAAATTAGTGTCTCCTCACTATGAAAGTTATCTCGGGGTTAAATGCTGTAAGCTCATTTTTACCACAGAATCTATACCTTAAACTCCGCTTCGTTCATTTGAAAAAAAATTGCCTCAGAAAGAAAAGAAAGAGAAAACCGAGACTCGCACTTTTATAATGATAATTTTAAGCATGAAAACCCGGCAAAGGAAACTATTATATTTCCTAAGCCCACAACAGCTGATTATATGTCCAAATTTTAGAGCGGTTTTCACTTGACTGTCGTAAAACCAAAACCAAAGTAAATACACTAGCCAACCAAAGGGCGTTGTAAAACCAAAACCAAAACCAAAACCAATCCCTTTCGACAGTCAAGTGAAAACCGCTCTATAGAGAAAAATTATAACAAATGTTCTACCGACGGAACTGAAGTCTGGAAAAGTGAACAATCAGGCGTGTACGCTAGCGTACAATTGACTGCTTTTGTGTATCCAAGATTAAAGCAAATGGAAAGGGAAACAAAAAAGTAAAAGGAAGTAATTGTCGACAATGCGGTGGTAAGATTTCTCGTTTCATTTTTTTTCATGAGTATAAATAACCTTGATTTCCGACAGATCTGACTGTATTTTGATCCTAGATTGAAGGATTGATTTAGCTCCGACGTTTTTTTACACACTGTAACCTAACATACTTTGACATAAACCGAAAGTTAAAAAATATTGTTAAAACAAATAGGTCGCCTTCTAAAAATTGACTGTCGTTTGGCAAATCAAAACGTAGTTTTGTGATATCCTTTTTTCTCTTCCCGGATGTTCTGGCCTAAGTTAGCACCTGTCTTAAAAAAGTAACTACCACAGCAAACAATAACTTCGAATTTTTTTCTCCATTTTTGATCATTAATCGTTTAGACTGCAGCTCAATGATCTAAATGTTTTATGAAAATTCAAAACTGTTTTAAAACGAAAATGTGCACACGATGTGACAGATATAACATTTTTAACACAAAGCTTAGAACTTATTTACAGCATTTTCCATATTTTCCTTCACAGCCTTTTAGCGCCGTTTTGTCTAATTTAAAAAGTGCGTAAAAAGCCTTGATTGTCAGTAAACCTATGAATTACCCTAACGTTGGTAAGTGTGTCACGTCTTATCGTTTTCATATACATCCGCTCTTGTTACCACAAGATCACAATTTTACCCAGGATTTATATCGAAATAAGGAACTGTGCAACTGAACAAAGTTTCGACTTGCGGTTTTTTTGTACGTCTTTGATTTCTGGAGTTCTGGAAAAAAAAAACCTTGATCTGCATACAAAGTTGATCTTTTTAGTTAGCAAAAGTCTTGATTAATAAAATATATTTTAAGGATAGTTTTTGCCTTGGGTTGCACTCAATTAAGGACATTTTTATCATGGCGATCTGCCCTTATGGTGACAAAAAAGTGACTATGGGCCGTCATTATAATCTTTAATTTGATTACGAGACTCTCGTGTAAAGCACTAAACAAAAGGAAACAAGTACTTGCGTGAAAGGACTTATTCAAATGAAACATTACTAGTTTGATGTCAAACTAACAACCTGACAAGGGAGATTTTAAATTACGTTTACGACCAACGGCAAACATCAGTTTGTGCCACGTGACCAAGTTTCTCTTTACTTGTCGTTTTCTGTGTTCAGTAGTTTCATGCCAGTTTCGTCCATGAGAATTAGTCTGGACAGTTTTTATCTGCTTATTACCTATTTTGAAAAGTCGTCAACTTGAATCTTAGGTTTGCCATAACCGAGATCAGTCTAAATCTCTCTAATATGAGTTCATGCATTAAAGGAGAAAGCTCTGCAGCCCCGTCTTAGTTCATGTCTAAAACTGCTGTGTCACATTGACAATCATCTTTTTACTGCCATAAAAGGAGAGCTTTTTACATATCTTTAAAAAAGCGTTGTACATAAAAGTACATAAATTGATTGTTTTGAGACACGTCTTTTGTTAATATTTTGTTATAGTAAACGGCGGAAAGAACGAGGTTACTTGGTATTCAAATGAACGATAACTTGGAGAGCATCTACTAAGATCAGTCTAACCACTAATTATCATTAACACTTTTGAGTGACAGGAAAAGCGTGTACACGTTTTCTTTTATAAAAGAGTGTCTGTTTCTCGACCCAGGCTGAGCATTCTTAATATGCTGATTTTAGCCTGAAATATTCTTGTATTATTCTTAAATTATAATTGAAGAAGAAATAATTTATCATATACTTTGTGGGGTTTGTCATTTCTTTGGTGGTCTATACTTTTGATATGTATTTCAACTACCGTTCATCGAACTGTCATTTGTATTGAACATTTGTCCATAACATATGTGCAGGTTTCTTCGTTTTGTTGCCATGGGTAGTTTGACCGTTGAGAGGAAGCAATAATCTTATACGGCCAAGTTGGAAACATATTTTCAGATTTTCAAAACTCAAAATAATGTCATTTTCGAAATCTCAGCCTCGGGTTTGATTTTAAAAAAATATTCTTTAAATTTGCAAATTTCAGCCTCTATATTCTAATGAAATGTACTTTTATAGAAATAAAAGAGTGTAAAACGGTAGCAGCAAAAGGTCTAGTTCAGTAGTAAGCCTAGCGAAGGGGGGCCAGGAGAGCTGTCTTCCCCCTTTTTTCGACCAAAACATCTGAGTCCCGCAGGGCCGCGAAATTTCTTTTTCTAGACCTATTAGATTCAAACGCGCACTTTCAGGAGACGCGTTACTCAGTTAAAATATAACTTCTGAAGATTGTAATTTTAGCCCTCTCTCCGTATTTCGCAATTCAGCTTTTCATATCAAGTTCAACAATATCAACAGGAGTGTGTTTTCAGCTTCCTTTATCAATCTATTGCAAAAGGAAAAAATACCTGTAAGTTTTCGTTTTTCCATTGGTTTTGTAAGTAATTTCTGCTTGTTAGTTTTTCTCAAAATCTTTGTATCGTTTTGTCTTTTGGTCGAACCATCGCAATCATCACAACTGTCACAATCACCACATCAATTGAAACATCTATGATGCCTTTGAATTATTCTCCTTAAACCAATAAACTTGGATTTTGACGCTGAACTCTTCGTTTGGTGTTAATAAGACCACTCTTCCTTATTACAAGGTCAAGATGAGCGCCCCCCCTCCCCCCACCATCCTTTCATCAAGGTCGGGATATATAACAATTATTCACCGAAGTGGAGGTGGCTAGTATTGGAATTTCACCGAGGCCGCGAAGCGGCGAGGTAAATATCCACTACTAGCCATCGACACTGAGGTGAATAATTGTTTTAGTATATACCAAAACAGTGAGATAATTGAGGACAAAATGATGATTTTTAACTCATTTACTGTTGCCAACGATTACAATTTTGGCGCGCAATGACCGAACGGCCGCGGTCGTCGCTTTTTCTTAGCGACAAATAAAACTTTTGAAGGCGTTTGTTTAGCTCTTGAGGGGAAGTTTCTTCAAAAGGAGTTGTGAATTCTGTTTGTATTTACAATAATTCTGTAAAAAAGATTATTAAATTTAGTTTTAAGAGTGGTTGTCAGAGAAAACCGGGCAAAATGTTAAAAATGTCAACGGAAGGGGGTCAACAGAATAAGTTCATACTAACATCATAGATAGGTCTGGTGGAGTAATGGACAAATATACCAAACACAGGTTCTTCACTGCTCTTGTATTAGAGATACGAGCATCACTTTATTCGACCCCTTCGGACGCCATTTTTATAAGCAAATTTTCACTATTTTCTGAAACTCACAGGACCCTTCAAATTTAAGGAGCGAAGTTTATTTTTTGTATGCGATACAACACATCACAGAACTACTTTCTAAAACCATAAGATTTGTTAAGTATCAACGGACAAGACTAAAATTTTCTTATTTTATCTGACCTAAACTCAGTGTCTGCAAACGAACAAAAAATCGGGCATTTTTGAATTGATCTACAGCACACAACTAAAACGACAGAACAACTCTCACAGCCAAATTGCAGTCTACTATTATCCATGTAACCAAAACACTAATAATCATTTTGGGCCATTGAAAAAGGAAGAAATTAGAAAACTCACATTTGTTATAGTTTACAAGCTTTTTCTTGTAAACAGGCCGATCCCTTCGTGTTTGTTTTAAGTCCTCTTCGTGAATTTTCTTTCATATTTCGCTGTAAAGTATGTTCAGCAGCTGGAGGACATATCAAAAAGCTCTAAATACTGCCTAGGTTACATTTTGATTCGGCAAAAAGTGCTGAACGATAGGATGAAACTAGAAAATAACAAAGCGACGCCATCTTGAAAATTCAGCACTCAGGAGGGACTGGCGCTAGTAGCTGCCTTGTCCACAAGTGAATTACCAAACAAATAAGAACCAAAAACAAACAAACCGGCTTATCAGCGACCTATTACAGTCCTATTTCTTCTTCAATTACTACTTTTAGTTAAATTGTTATCGTTTTTTTTTTTCGGCGGAGTGATGGGGTGTGGTGAACAGGTGACCAATTGACATGACTTTATTCAGTCTTCATTTGCTCTTCATTCACTTCATTTTGAGTTATCCCATGTAAGTCTTAGCGTTTCTTTGGACTCTTTATTGTATCCTTTAGTGCTTAATATGGCCTTGCTTCCATATTGCAGAGTGTTTTAGTAGACAATTTATGAATTTCCTATGAAAAAGAAGCCAGATCCTCACCCCTTGGGGGCATATGATGGGCGCAAGATGAAGCCGGGCTGCTAGGTCAGAGGTTTTTTTGAACAAAATTCAAAATGGCGGACGTCGATTCACACTTGACTGACACGAGTGTCTGAGGTGAAGAAGGTCATTCAACAATTTTAATGGCTCATACTAGAATTTTTACAAGATTAATATTAATATTGATGTGTAGTCTTTACTCATACATTTTTTTTAAATTGTGGTTTACGGGCTCCTGATGGCGGACAGAGTTACCTAGCAACACTAATTACGCAGCAAAATTGCACAAAATTACTTTTTTATACTCTACCAGGGGCCATAGATATATAAATCGGGGTAGTAGACCGTAACTGGATACCTTTTCCAGGGATGGGGCTGACCTCCTCGAAATATATATCATAGCCATTAAATGTACTATTTTTATCACATTTTGTGCCATCTTGTGTGACTCGCGCGCACATTTTTTGCAACAGCGCCGTGGAAAGGATCAACAAACGAAATGCCGTTGGAAATTATCTCCGTAGCAGATGAATTAATTCTGTTTCTGTCATCATTGCCTCCTCTGAATTTAAGGCAAGACCTTGACAATTACTCTAAATGTGAGGACTGTGAACATGATTCTGCTTGTGTTAAACACTGTAGTGAGAGTCCAGTGACGAAGAGATGTAGGAGATGTCAAAACTCGAGTTAACACTCAGACGCCTTTTAAAAATTTTTGAACTGCCAAAACTTGCATGGATCCGCCTTTTCTTTACATGCGACCCGCGGAACCGTAACGTGTTTGAGCTGCAAACAGTATTGCAATCTATGGAGAATTTGCACGTTCCCTCTAAACGGGTTGCACAGGTAAAAAATTCTTCCGGATCCGTGGCGTTTAGCTTGTGTGGACCGTGCAAAGAGCATACTGAAAAAGAAGTGAGCAGGAAAAACAATGAGGGGAAGGGTTACGGAGTGAGAGCCGTAGGAACTCCTGTAATGGTACTTTTTAACAAAAGCTCCTTCCGGATCCTTCCGGTAAACCAGATTCTTGTAAACCCTTTGAATGGTTTATTTTGACTGCTCTTGTCAACAGTCTATTACCCTATGGAAATGCGAAGTGATAGCGATGAGATCATCAGTTAGAAGGCTTACTTTCAAACCCGGGGGGGACTCCGCATACGGTTCCGCGGAGAAGTTTTGCCTTTCAAGGGGCTCTCTTACCTCGGCATTTGAGAACTTTAAATTCTAGGTTACTTTTTAAGAGTAACCTAGAATTTAAATTGGTTTTTCAATAGTATTCCATAATTCACAACTCGTTTCAGTCTTATAAGTCAATAATTTTTACAGATTTTGATTTTTGAATCTTAGATTTCGTAGTGTTATTTTATTTTCGTCTTTCGATTTTCTTTTTTAGTTTTTAGCTATTTATGAGATAATTACAGGAACCTTTTGATAACAGTTCTTTTTATTAGAACTGATAGGTTATCCTGTATAAATATTCGCGTTATTTATTACCGTCTCAGGTGTGTATCGTTGGATTCAGTAAATTGATGCTCGTCGGAATTTTGAATGAAACCCCTAAAGGAGACAGATCTGGGCGTGGCCCAAGCTTTTTTTGATCCCTAAAAGAGACCATGTTGAAACACAGACAAATGAGAAAACTTTGATGACATGAATGGAGTAAATAAAACGAATTAAAAGTATACATATCAAATATATATTTTTATCTTTTTTCGCGTGCTACCCTAAACGAGACCTTCAAGGCAAAATATGATGGCGTTTTGCCCAGAACACCCTAAATGAGACCAAAATCCGAAGTTTACACCCCCAAGTGACACGACGAGCATCCCCACCACTTTCATATGCGGAGTCCCCCCCCCCCCCCCCCCCCCCCCCCTCCGGGATTTCAAAAATTACTTCGTCCGCTGTCTTGGCCACTTTGCGGCCTAAAATGCCCGCTCCGCACGCTGATTCAACGGTTTGCTAGGTGATAAAAATTATTGCAAATTTTACAGCAAGCAATATCCACTGCCCGTAGTTAGCCCGCACGCTTCGAAACTCGCGAGGTTGATATATAGCAAGTCTAGCTAGCTTCCATAAGAGCGAAGTTAAGTGATTCATTAAGAGACAAAATAGATCTTTAAAATTATCTACATTCACGGGACACCTCGAAATGAGGAGGGAATGAAGCAATGCCAGTTAATCACCAATTAACCTGCGATCACGCGTTCTTCTTGTTTTTTCCTTTGAAAGAAAAACAAGCTAAATTCAACTAAAAGAAGTAATTGAAGAAGAAATAAGACTGGGGTAGGTCGCTGATAAGCTGGTTTGTTTGTTTTTTATCTTACTGGTAATTACAGGAGCCAATAGAAGATAAAGAAACTTCTTACATGAATCCGAGGCTTTCTGGTTACATTTCTGTATTAGGTTTGGTTTTCTTTGTGCTCAATGTGGAATTACGAGACAACTGAGTCGTAAAAAATTTACAATTTCTAGTGCCAGTCCCTCCTGAGTGCTGAATTTTCAAGATGGCGTCGCTTTGTTATTTTCTAGTTTCATCCTATCGTTCAGCACTTTTTGCCGAATCAAAATGTAACCTAGGCAGTATTTAGAGCTTTTTGATATGTCCTCCAGCTGCTGAACATACTTTACAGCGAAATATGAAAGAAAATTCACGAAGAGGACTTAAAACAAACACGAAGGGATCGGCCTGTTTACAAGAAAAAGCTTGTAAACTATAACAAATGTGAGTTTTCTAATTTCTTCCTTTTTCAATGGCCCAAAATGATTATTAGTGTTTTGGTTACATGGATAATAGTAGACTGCAATTTGGCTGTCAGAGTTGTTCTGTCGTTTTAGTTGTGTGCTGTAGATCAATTCAAAAATGCCCGATTTTTTGTTCGTTTGCAGACACTGAGTTTAGGTCAGATAAAATAAGAAAATTTTAGTCTTGTCCGTTGATACTTAACAAATCTTATGGTTTTAGAAAGTAGTTCTGTGATGTGTTGTATCGCATACAAAAAATAAACTTCGCTCCTTAAATTTGAAGGGTCCTGTGAGTTTCAGAAAATAGTGAAAATTTGCTTATAAAAATGGCGTCCGAAGGGGTCGAATAAAGTGATGCTCGTATCTCTAATACAAGAGCAGTGAAGAACCTGTGTTTGGTATATTTGTCCATTACTCCACCAGACCTATCTATGATGTTAGTATGAACTTATTCTGTTGACCCCCTTCCGTTGACATTTTTAACATTTTGCCCGGTTTTCTCTGACAACCACTCTTAAATAAGAATTTCTGTTGCATTCGAAATATATTATAAGGATCTCTCGCCATTTCAAAACAACTTCCTTTTGCCTTTTAAACGGTGCGTTGAAATTGTCTTTGTTTGTATCTCCCAACTGAGGGCTGTGAGCAGTGAAAAGTTCCGCTGTTTGAATCAACAGTCAAATGACAAACAAAATTGTTCACGCAGAATTGTTCACGAAATTGTGCATGTTACCGAGTTCTTAGAAACAAAAACTGAATGTTCTACTAAACCTAAATTATTTCACTGTCATGTTTTCGCATTGGCACGAGGAGGAAATAATTCTACTTGTCTTGTTCTATACACTTTGAGATACTTTCAAGTACTTTATCCATGACTTTTTTCTTGAGGAAGCCAGGTTACTAACCTTGAACAAAGCGTGATTAGAGCATTTCTTGCAGGAGGAACTTTCACGATAATAAACCAACCGTCTCTCTTTAACAGTGTTTCTATCAAACACCTACAGGCAAACCCAATAATTGAGCTCAGATGACGCTGACTGCTATCAAGAATAAAAATGCATGGATAATATTTCTTTAATTGTGAACGATATTGTCGAGCAGGTGAGGCTACAACATTTTAAGTTAGTTGAAAGTTAAAACAAGTTTTTTAGTTCATTGCTGATATTATTGCACCAAATTTGCCAAGGGTCCCTTTATTAATTTTTCTCTTAAACAACGCGGCAATGAAGCAAGGAAGGATCCTCTTGTGCAATTTGTTGTGTTTTCAAACTTTTGCCATTTGCATTGATATGACACAGTGTGCGAGAACAGCTACAGCAAAGTGACATCTCTAATTAATGTATTCATGATCACAAAATGCAAAGGCGAAAATTAGCCCCGGGAAGTTTTCAACCTAAGAAGAATAACGGATTATGAAGTTTCTTAAGAATATAAACCTTTTTTAGGGCTCCGGTGAACAGTAGTGTGTTAAGCACCAAGAGAACACACATCTTCCAATGTAATGGTTACCGTTTAAACAAACTCTTTTCTAAGACTCTCAGGCATCACCGAGTAATTTAATGAAACGGGGAAACTTATCGCTCATGATAATAGAAAAATATATTTCTCCAACATAGCCTAATGTAAATTAATTTACACTTCAAAGTTTAATGTAGCGCGTGAACACTATCTTTGCAATTTGTACAGCATACTAGCTTTCCAAAAAATTCCAAACTCTCCAAACCGAAATAATTATCAAAATCGTTTCCTTTTTTTTCCGAATCCTCTCATAATTTTTCCCCTACTGAACCAGGCAGCTTTCTAATTTTTGTAAAGTTAATAGCCCTAACATTCCGCGAAGTCTCTACTCAACAAAACGAATATGTCCGAAAAGGTAAAAAATTGTTGTACAAAAAATACGTGAGCAAACTAAATAATTTTTTTAAAATTTTAAACAAAGTTCCTGTATTGTGCTGGTTCTGATATAACTTCTTCCACCCACACTGGTTAGCAACTGGACCTGGGTATTAATGACAGTAATAACCGTGTAATTGGTAGTATAGTCACTAAAAGCGCTCTAGCTGTCACCAAAAAATTGTTTAAAAGGCTAAAACATATAAAACATATTTTAATAGACGCTTTGTTCGGAAACTAGAACACAAAGGAAGCTTTTTCCTTTATTCATTACCTCGGTTTTGTGGATAAAAAATTACCAATTTAAGCTTCCGCTTAAGCTTTAATCAGGCGGCTTTAATTAACTTATTAACAAACAAAAACAGAAACTATCGCACATAAAAATTGAAAATAGAGAATAAAAAATATTTTGAATTTCTTTTCTTGAAAGTTTTTTTTTTTTTTTTGCTAATTCAAATGAGTGCAATAAGTGTGTGAACTTAGAATATTAAGCAAAATAACTGGTACTGAAAAAAAAAATTATCTATTACTCAGACACACCTGCAAAAATGGTTTAATTCTTTTGATAAAGCTAGAAGACATTTTGTAAATTTTTGCAAACCTTTACTCACCAAGAAACAAAAGACCAAGGTTATGCGAGACATTGCATTTTAGCTTTTTTCAAGAAACCGGAGAAAACTTCATTTCTGTCTTGTCCCATCGGTAGGGAATATCATTTTTGATGTGTTTTAAATTTGCTTTTATAAGTTAAAATGTTACAAAGAACCTGGAAAGTCGACGCAAAAAAAATAAACATGGGAGCTTTTTTGACCTCTTGGTTAGTTCTTTAAAATAAAAAAGAATTGTGGTCGCATTCGAAATACATTATAAGGATCTCTAGCCATTTTGAACAACTACCTTTTGCCTTTTAAAATGTGCGTTCGAATTGTCCTTGATTAGTTTCCATCTACTAAGTAAGAGTTAGGCGAAATAAACAGTTCCGCTGAATCAACAGATAAATGTCAAACAACATTGCTGAGAAAATGAAAAAGGCGCTGAAATGGTTCACAATGATATGCATGGTACCGAGTTCAGATTACTTTTAAAAAAGGTTCTGATAAAAATACTGAATATTCCATTATTACATAGAAATTATTCCACTGTTATGTTTTCCCTTTGGCACAAGAAGAAAATAATTCTGCGTTTTTAGATACTTTCAGGTTCTTTATGCATGACTTTTTGCTTAAGGAAGACATTTGATTAAGCTAAAAAAGTGTTGATACCAGGTTACTAACCTTATACAAAGCGCGATCACAGAATTGCTTGCGGGAGAAACTTTCACGACAATAAACGAAATCTAACAATGTTTTTTTTTTTTTTTTTAACACCTGCAGTCAAACCCAAAATTAAACTCCAATGACGCTGACTGCTATTCAGAATAAATAAGTAGAGAAAATATTCTTTAATCCTAGGCGAAATTGAAAAACCGGTGAGGCTACAATATTTTTAAGTTAATCGAAAGTTAATATGAGTCTTTTTTCTTTATTGCCAATGTTATTGGCTCAAACTTGCCGTGGGTCCCTTTATTTATGATCATGGAGATTGCCAAGTCCCCATTTATTTTGAAGCAAGTTGGTTGCCACAAACAGATAGCGAGGTCCTGCCGAATCATTCCAAACTGACATATAGTTTAACTTTAAATAGTCGCACGAAAGATGGCGGTTGCTATTGTTATTTGCACTTTATCAGTAAATTATTGGATAATTAACATTTTGTTCAGCTACTTGCCTAACAGCTAAGTAACAAATAAGATGATTTTTGTTATTTAGGTGAAATCTTTGTCCCAAACAAGTATGGAAAAGAAACATAAATGCCTTTGTTAGGAGCAAGACATTTTTTTCTCCTCAACACGCACTAATGAAGCAAAGCAAGATCCTCTTGTGCAATTTGTTTTGTTTTCAAACTTTTGACATATTTGCATTGATATGACACAATGTGCGACATAAGCTACTGCAAAGTGTCATCTTTAGTTAATGTATTCATGATCACAAAATGCAGAGGCGAAAATTAGCCCCGGAAAATTTTAATCCCAAAAAGAATAATGCATTGTGAAATTACTTAAGAATATAAACCTTTTAAGGACTCCAGTGAACGGTTATTTCATGGGACGGGTATACTTGGGGCTCATTAAATGTAAACATTTTTTCTCCAACACAGCCTACCATGAATGAATTTACACTTCAAAGTCCAAGGTAGCGTGTGGAAACTATCTTTGCAGTTTGTACAGCATACATGTATCAGCTTTCCAAAAAAAACTACACACTGCAGTATCTCAACGTTATTTAAGGAAGATGTTACTTATTGACATGATGTTTTCTTTTCAGAAACACTTAAAACCGAAATAATTATCGAAACGTTTTCTTTTTACTAATCCTATCACAAATTTTAACCCCACTAATCCAGGTGGCTTTCTAATTTTTACAGTTCCTTAATAACCCTAACGTCTTGCCCACTCTGCTTCATTTGACTAAATCAGCGTCAAAGGCACAACTAAAATTGATAAGCGAGGGATCCGTCACAAGACGAGTTTTTCAGAAACGGTGAAAAATGTTGTACAGAAAATACGTGAGCGAACTTACATGTAATTTATAAACTTCTACACAAAGTTCGAATTCCCGTATTCAGTTAGTCATGATATAACTTGTTCCGCCCACACTGTTTTCGCAACTTGAAGTAGCTAATAATGACAACAGTAACCGTATTTTGGTGGTATAGTCGCTAAAAGCGCTCTAGCTGTTACCATAGCAACTACTATAATTTGCAGTCTGTCTACTTTGAATTTGAAATGTTTAAAAAGCTAAAACAGATAAACATATTTTAATAGACGTATTGTTTCGGAAACTAGAGCCCAAGGGAAGCTTTTACCTTTAGGGCCTGTTTACATGAAGGTGGGGGACCCCAGATAGGTGAGGTAACCCCCTTAGGTGGGGTAAAAAAATAACCTTCCTTTACATGCAATCTTACAGCCCCGCCATCCCGGGGTGCACTTTCTCAAGATTTCTGAATGGTCGCTAAGCACGCAAACAAGAAAATAGCCAGTGCCAGGCTCTCAGATAGTATCGTGGGAACGTATTAAAACGAGCATAGCGAAAATAAGACGCGCACGACTTGGGAAAGGGGGCGGTGGCGGCGGGAAAAATGGGAGAGAGAGCCTGTTAGCATTTCTTTTACGACCCTCTTCCGCCCATTTTTGTCACGTCTGGATTCGGCTGTCAAAACTGTTAACACTTCAGTTAGCTACAATCATTCTCAAGTTTCTCGCGTGAGAATTGCACGCGACGCGAACTCCTTGTGCGATGTGTGGAAATTTTTGTCTTCGAGTTCGTTATCCTGTGAGAACATCCGTTTTTTTGGCTCTAGTTTATAGCAATAAAAGGGGGCGGTAAGTTTTTCCCTCTGTTGGGTAGGTTATGCTCTGGAAGGTTCTACATTGTCACTGAGTAAATGTGACTTTAGCCGCTTGTTTCACACTGAGAGGTCATGGCACACATATCGATTTACTGTGGCGTTTGTTTCTGGTCGGCAGGATTTCCCCTCTGATGAGAGAGCATTTTCTTTGACCTCTAATTTGAAGCGTAAAGCTTTTTATTGCGACTGAATAAGGGTTTTAATTTTCTCCAAAGTGCCTTCTGGATCTGACTAACTAAGTGATTTTCTTTAGTCCGTGAATTAATGTAATATTTTTCTGCAATGTTGTATCGCGCTGGGCCCAGCTCGTTACTTTTCTTTGCAGAATGTTAAATTATCACAGATAGTAATTTACAGATCCAGAATTATAAGAATGAAGTGCAGCTTAAACTTAAGCTACATCAACTAAGGAGAATTGCATTGTGACTTAGTAAACTCCAGCTTAATAGTGTTCCTCTTAAAATAGTGTGAGTCTTTTGACTGGAGCGCGGCGTAGTTTCTCCCTTGGTAATAGTGGAATAAGCTTAACAGTCTTTGGACTGTTTTGTTATTGCCACTTTATGATCAACCAGGACTCCGGATTTCCGAAAAAAATTTCGCACTTTCCTTCTCTCGCTTTCTTCTCGTCCTCCTCTCCCTCTTCACCAAATAGCTGCGGCCGAAAATCCAAGCTTTTTCAGTTGTTCCACTTGGTCTCGCATAATAAATATCAGCGGCGAAACGACCATTATCGTAGAGTTTTCTAGGATTAGAGCAGCTTTAGCCAAGCGTGGGGGAATAGCTGAAAGATTAAACTTTTGCCGAAACCGGTGGGCATAATACCGAAAACATATTTACCTCGAGCCAAGTCGCAGACACTCGTCTAAAGCACAAGACAACGCCGATTCATGAAGATCACACGCGCGATTCGCGTTAGCCATCTTGGTGATGACAAACTGATGACCACGCTACTAGGTGATGATGTTAACTGTCACAGTTGACCAATCAGAGGGTATATCAGGAGCTGATATACCGGAACAGGCCGTTAAAAAAATGCGTACAGGCTCCGCCGCCCTGTCTCTCCCCAGCCCCTGCGCGTTTTTCGCATTTCTGAACGACTTTCCACCACCACCATCTCGGAGCCTGGAACAGGCTAACAAGAAAAATGCTGGCAAACCACGTTTTTTTGGTGATTGATGCTCTTCTACACTCGCTTGCTTCTTTTGCTGCAAGCTCCAGTGCTGTGACTTTCTATTGTTACCTTTAATAATGATGCAAAGCTACCGCCAAAGTGAATTTTGCGGGAATTCAGTATCGCGAATCCGACCCCGGCTAGGAGGGTTACCCCACCTTGAAATGTTTACATGGCAAAACTTGATCCCAGCTTAGAGGGTTACCCGTCCTGGCAGACCGGGCTACCCGCCTTGGCGGGTGACCCCACCTATCATGTAAACGTGATCAAATTAAAATGAGAGATTATGTGGACAGGCGGGTTACCTCACCTACCTGGGGCCCCCCACCTCCATGTAAACAGGCCCTTATTCATTACCTCGGTTTTGCGGATGAAAAATAACTAATTAAAGCTGTCGCTGCAGTTTTAATCAGGCTGCTAAAAAATATTGTTAAACAATAAAAGCAGAAACTATCGCTCAAAAAAATAATGATATAGAGAATAAAAAATATATTAACCGAAGCAAGGGAAAGGTGGATCCACCCCCCTTCTGAGGGTTTTCTGAGTTTTTTTCCTAGACCATTAAACGTCAGCTCCTGATGTTTTCAGTAACAGTTTTTTTATCCCTCACACACATTTTGAGACAAGTTTAATGATGATCAGTTACTATGGTTACGAGAAATTATGTCATAAGTAGCTAGTGGTCAAGCCCTTTTTGAGTAAAAATGCGGGTTTTTTCAACTTCAACATTTCCTTGCAATGATTTAAGTAAATATTGTGGATAAAATGAAGCGAAGTACATATTTATGAGTTATTCTGCATGTCAATCACAAACAGTTGGCAATGCTCGCCGTTTTTTTACCTGATTTCTAATTCTTGGTAGGCCAAGATGGCGAGCATGTTTAGTGACGTAGCAGGCCTCCAGCAGCGGAACAGCCCATAAAATATACTTCATCTTGTCAAGAAGATCATAGGCTTTCCACTGAAGGTAATACTACAACATATAAATAACTCCAGAGAGGGATTCCATCAAAAAAGCAAAAAAGCAAAAACCCAAAAGGGAAAGGTGCAACGGAACTAACGTCCCATGCGAAGCACCACCTTTATTGTATCATCTATTTTTGCGTGAGTGTTCAATCACCGTCCATGTCCGAAGATCCACTCATCTCCTGTTCCTGATTTCATGTGCACTTTTCATAGTCCGGAAGGCTTCGCCCGAAGGGTATCTCTTTCAAGCATCAGGTGTAACAAAGGGTAGGAAAATCACACGTTAAAGTATGTGAAAGGAGAGGAAAATCTTTCATTACGTATTTTAAAGGGCCTTTTATTAAAATGCTTCGAAGAAACACGCCTTATGGCAATATCAATTACATGTTAATTCAGTTAAAGGTTACACGAAAATGGCCCGAAGACCTCCTTTCTTACCGATTTATTCTCACGAAGCAGATATATGAAAAGGGTACAACTTTTCAATGGAAGATACACGAAAGGGGTACCTTTTGTCAAAAATAGCATATATAAGGGTAAGGGACTGGACCTCGGGGCGAAGCCTCTCCGAGCAAAGCTTTAATGAGTAGCCTCCCACCCCCCTCCCCTTTTCGCTAGGGCTTTCCACAAGTTGCTCGGCAACTTGTCGGCAACTTCTAGTATTTCGAGCAACTTTTTGTATAATTTCTGATCAATTTCTCTCACTAGTTTTTTTCCAATTCTGAGATAGCTGAGCAGCTCTTAGTGCTTAAATTGGCCTTGCTTCCATATTGCACAGTGTTTTAGTAGACAATTTATGAATTTCCTATGAAAAAGGAGCCAGATCCTCACCCCTTGGGGGCGGGTGATGGGCGCAAGATGCAGCCGGGCTGCTAGGTCAGAGGTTTTCTTAAACAAAAAGGCAAAATGGGGGACTTCGATTCACACCTGACTGACACGAGTGTCTGAGGTGAAGAACGTCATTCAACAATTTTATTAGCTCATACTAGAATTTTTCCGAAAATTGTCGTTGGGTGCCCCTGAAATATATATCATAGCCATTAATTGTGCTATTTTTAGCACATTTTGTGCCATCTCTTGTGACTCGTGCGCGCATTTTTTGCAACAGCGCCGTGAAAAAGATTAACAAACGAAATGGAGTTGGAAATTACCCCCTTAGGAGATGAATAAATTCCATTTCTGTCATTATTGCCTCCTCTGAATTTAAGGCAAGACCTTGACAATTTCTCTAAATGTGAGGACTGCTTTTGTTAAACAACGTAGTGAGAGTGTTTTTGACGAATCCAGTGACGAAGAGATGTAGCAGATGTCAATTCTTTCACAGCTACACCAGTAAACAAAAAGGAACCTAGTGGCTGTAAACTTCCAGGTGTACGACTTCTATCAATGATCAATATGATGGAAAAGGTACCAACTCGAGTTAACACTCGGACCCCTTTTACAAATTTTTGAAAGGCCAAAAACTTGGAACCGTAACCGTAACCGCGGAACCGTAAAGTTTTTGAGCTGCAAACAGTACTGCAATCTGTAAGAGAATTTGCGCGTTCCCTCTAAACGTGGCGTTTATCTTGTGTGGACCGTGCAAAGAGCATTCTGAAAAAGAATTGACGTCACAAAAAACAATGAGTGGAAGGGGTACGGAGTGAGAGTCGTAAGAACTCCTTTAATGGTACTTTTTAACAAAAGCTCCTTCCGGATCCTTCCGGTATACCAGATTCTGGTAAACGCTATGAATGGCTTATTTTGACAGCTCTTGTCAACATTCGAAGGTCTATTACCTTATGGAAATACGAAGTGACAGCGATGAGCATAACGAGCTGCACGGTCTTAGCAACCAAAAAAAACCCTTAGTATCCAGCTGAGATAGCTGAGTAAAAGTCAGCTATCTCAGCTGGATACCCAGTAGCTTGCAACATTCCCTATTCCCTTAATTTCTGATCGTATTTCGCATCTAATATGATAGAGGCGTCAATTTTCACGCAATCATGTCATCATCCTGGGGCGACAAAGAAAATTAATTAAAAATGCGGTATCAAACAAGCTGTCCGGAAAAAATAATTCAGTGCCTTCTAAAAAGAACGTTTTAAAGTCTAAGGTCGATTTCATTGCCAACGTGTTATATATCCTAGAAGCATAATAAAAATCATGCCAGGACTTCTACCTGGGTGAACCAGAAAGGATATAGAACAACAGCCAAATTTTTTTTTTCGGCTACGGGTCGAAATGCTAAACGTGTTATATATCCTAGAAGCGCTCAGGCATAATAACATCATGCCAGGACTTCTACCTGGGTGAACCAGAAAGGATATAGAACAACTGCCTAAATTGTTTTTTACGGCTACGGGTCGAAATGCTAAACGTGTTATATATCCTAGAAGCGCTCAGGCATAATAACATCATGCCAGGACTTCTACCTGGGTGAACCAGAAAGGATATAGAACAACTGCCTAATTTTTTTTTACGGCTACGGGTCGAGATGCTAAACGTGTTATATATCCTAGAAGCGCTCAGGCATAATTATATCATGCCAGGACTTCTACCTGGATGAACCAGATAGGATATAGAACAACTGCCCAAATTTTTTTTTACGGCTACGGGTTGAAATGCTAAACGTGTTATATATCCTAGAAGCGCTCAGGCATAATGATATCATGCCAGGACTTCTACCTGGATGAACCAGAAAGGATATAGAACAACTGCCTAAATTGTTTTTTACGGCTACGGGTCGAAATGCTAAACGTGTTATATATCCTAGAAGCGCTCAGGCATAATGATATCATGCCAGGACTTCTACCTGGATGAACCAGAAAGGATATAGAACAACTGCCTAAATTGTTTTTTACGGCTACGGGTCGAAATGCTAAACGTGTTATATATCCTAGAAGCGCTCAGGCATAATGATATCATGCCAGGACTTCTACCTGGATGAACCAGAAAGGATATAGAACAACTGCCTAAATTGTTTTTTACGGCTACGGGTCGAGATGCTAAACGTGTTATATATCCTAGAAGCGCTCAGGCATAATAATATGCCAGGACTTCTACCTGGATGAACCAGAAAGGATATAGAACAACTGCCTAAATTGTTTTTTACGGCTACGGGTCGAGATGCTAAACGTGTTATATATCCTAGAAGCGCTCAGGCATAATAATATGCCAGGACTTCTACCTGGATGAACCAGAAAGGATATAGAACAACTGGCTTTTTTTTCTACGCGACGAAGTTCTAAACGTGTTATTCTTAGAAGCGCTCAGGCTTAATAATATGCCAGGTTTCTAGCGACTGATTTTAGCTGATTTTGCGGTGCGCAAGAATGGATAATTTACCCGACTTGTAAACAGATATTTCCTTCAGCCGATTGTGTCTCATGCAGGAGAATGTCATGTCTGCGTTGTTTTGTTTCTACTGAAGTTTTATCAAAGAAAGCTTAATAGGGAGATTGCAATTTATATTCTTACGAACTATAAATTAGGGCTGACCTGGAAGACGCGTTGAATTGTGCCGCCATCCTTCAAAATATAATCTGGCTGAGTTTAGGGAGACAATTTCCTCTTCCATCCAGATTTACTTGGTATGTGTGTTTGCGAGAATCTTCAGACAAAGAATTGGGTATACACTGATTCGAATGGCTTGGCGATACTAAGTGCATAAGTCTACTTACCGATTACAACATGTTTTGGAAGTATTGCGAAGCGCGCCAAACGAGGTTGTCACAGCGTTCTCGAGCGAACACGGCGCGACCTGGATTGATAAAACTACTATTACATGCAGCTATCATGCCAGTGATTTCTCCTTTCGTCGCATAGTGAATAGTTTGTGAGCACATCCTCGACTCTCGAAACATTTGTCTTGCGCCGCTATAGAAGTTGCTTCTCCCGCGAACCATAGGTAGATTTCCCGCTTAACATAATGTTTGATAATTTATGCAAAAGTTGACCTCGTGAAAGTCAGCAGTGCATTAATCGACTCAAAAATAAACAGACTTCCTACAGGGTTTTGAACACGGTTTTAATTAAAGTACTTTACGAGCGCTGCGGTAGTTGACCGGAAAAGTGTTACGGTGATGGATACTCAACTGGATGATTACGTCACTTCATAGCAACCAGACGGTACGAATTTTTTAACTTCCGGAGCGCTGAGGCTCGTAGTGTCATCAGTTAGAAGGCTTACTTTCAAAAAAGTACTTCGTCCGCTGGCTCTCTTGGCCGCTTTGCGGCCTAAAATGCCCGCTCCGCACACTGATTCAACTGCATTTACTATGTTTATTTTAATAAACAGTTGGTAATAAAAATTATTGCAAATTTTACAGCAAGCAATATCCACTGCCCGCAGTTAGGCCGCACGCTTCGAAACTCGCGAAGTTGATATATAGCAAGTCTAGCTAGCTCGCATGAGAGCGAAGTTAAGTGATTCATAAAGAGAAAAAATGGATCTTTAATATTATCTACATTCACGAGACACCTCGAAATGAGGAGGGAATGAAGCAATGCCAGTTAATCACCAATTAACCTGCGATCAGGCGTTCTTCTTGTTTTTTCCTTTGAAAGAAAAACAGGCTAAATTCAACTAAAAGAAGTAATTGAAGAAGAAATAAGACTGAAGTAAGTCGCTGATAAGCTGGTTTGTATATTTTTGTTTTTTATCTTATTGGTAATCAGGAGCCCATAGGCTCCTGGTAATAGTTCGTAATAGTCCACGTTCGATAAAGAAAAATTCTAACATGAATCCGAGGCTTTCTGGTTACATTTCTATATTAGGTTTGGTTTTCTATGTGCTCGTGGAAAATTTGCAATTTTTGTCCGTATGTTAAGAT
>OZ037778.1:20931495-21093995 GCA_964035525.1 Porites cylindrica | reverse complement strand
TGAGCATGAAGTCGTCAATTTTTCATGAATTTGAAAACGAAATTTTCATGCCTAAAAGTGCTGCGTCCGCCAATGTCGAGTACAGGACAGCGGGAAGCGGGAAGGGAGTCAGGGAATACAGGGAAGGAAGGGGTACAGGAGGCGGGAGGGGAGAGGGCGGAAGGTGGGTAATCTAAAAGGGTAAGAAGCGGGGCGGGGAAATAGGGGGAAATTACACAAGAACATTTAATATTCTGCAATCAAAAAAGGGCTAAAGGGAGGAAGCCATAAAAAGGGGGCGGTAGGTAGGAGTGCAAGCTACCGGAGGCAGCAGGCTTCGACCCCCCGATGAAAATCCCTCCGCCATCACCTTCACCGCTACCACCTCCGAGGAAGTACTAAATTTCATTATGACTTAAATCCATGAATCATTCTCAAATAAAATTGGCTAGGCTAGCAATCTCGCTTGATAGCCTCCATTTGCAAAACTTTTAATTAATTAATTAATCAAGTTATTTAATCACTTAATCACTTAAATCACTTTCACCATAATGGTGCGGAACACGCAACAGAGCGGGGCCCAAATTTAAGTATTCTTACAGATAACCCAGCTTAGGAGAGGTTGATCAAACCAGCGGGGTATGCATCCCCTACTCTTTTCGAATATCAGTGAAAGTGCTGTGAGACGGGACCTACGGGCGGTCCTTACCCGAGAAGACTTACAATAGAAAGTCTAACCCTCGGACAACTTTACATTTCATAGGCCCACTTGAATGTTAATGTACGACTGTGGAAAGTCGGTTTTTCAAATTTCCAATCGATCGAACACAAAATCCCAACAAATAATTTCTCACCTGAATCTTATCATTCCTTATTGGGGGAGAATCTTTCTTAGGGCTTTTCCAGAATTCCTTGTAAGAATAATCACGGCGAAAACACTGAAAAAACTGCCTGGCTATTCTGATTTTTAAATCAGAAAAGCAACATTAGCCAATTAGCACCTGCTCGCTATAGGTTCTTTTATCTGGTTTCATTTAATATGCATACGTTGGAAATAACAGGTCTATATATACCATGCGTGACGTGACAAAAAAAGAACTGAATTCAACGCCTTTATTTGAATAGACATGCACGATGTCGTTGACTTTTCGCTTCAAACATGGATGCATTTGAAGAAATTTAGTACTGAAATAATATCGTTTCCTGAATTCGAAGCAGCTAAACTTTGCCTAAGTTGCGACGTTTACGCTAGCTGAGCAACACTTTATTGGCCGAATGATAAGAAAGCTGCTGTCGTTGCTATTGTTTGCGAGTCACAACCGGCGACAACATGAAGGTAAGATAGCTATAATCTTGCCATAGTAACGCAAAACGCCAAGAAAAATACGTGTTCTCCATTGTCGTTTCTAGTCAGTGTCTACTGAGTGAGCCCACAAGACCAAGAAGCCATAGTGTAGTTTTGGAAATTGTACTTCATATTAAGGAATAATTTCAAGCCTTTGTGTAACAGACGCTATTTGAACATGCAATCAATTTTTTGCTTCCTGAATAAAATGGTTTCAGAAATACGTCATTGGCGTGCACAACCTAGATCAGTAAGGTACTGGAAAGTTTTTTTATTTTGAGAAATAAACCCTTTTCGGCGTTATTTAACTATCGTGTTCAGCCATACTTCATTTGCATAAACAATCACAGTTTCCCCGCCAATAAGACAAACATAATGCAGCAATTGTAATTGTGCGTGAATTTAATGGGTAACACAACACTAGTTTGGCTCTACAGTGGAACCCTGTTAATGCGACCACCGTTGGGCCATAAAATCCTGGTCGTAATAACGAGGTGGTCGCATTAACGGGGTCTTCAAAATAATAAAATGACTCAATGGTTTTTACGTTTGCTTTGAAAGAATATGGCCGTAATAACGAGGTGGTCTTATAAACGGGGTGGTCGTAAGGCGAGGTTCCACTGTATTAAATTTTAAATCTTGACATTTAAACACTGTACCAATATTGTATCTCCATGGACTTTTACCATTAAAGTCATTTCGCTAATATACTAAGCCCATTTTAATTCTGTGCAAGAAGGAATGCGGTATCTCAGGGTGCGTTTTTTGGGGGGGAATCCAAAAGCGGATTTGTGATCTACGATAATACGGATTTTTCACTACCAAAAAAACGATCAAAAAAAGGATCGTTTACCATGACAACGGCATGACCTCGCGCCGTGCTCCTCTTGGAAAAGAAAAAACAACAACAAACTGATCCTCACGGCGAAGACAAGAAGTAAAAGCAACATAAGCGACGAATGAATGTACGAAATGCATATATTTCGGTTTGAAACACAAACGTTTCTTGAATAGACTACACTCCCTAGGATAGTAAAATTGTAAGAATTTAAAACTGAAGCCGATGAATTGTTTTTTTTTTTCTTAATTACTTGGAAAATACAGCGGCGTGAGCAGACACTACATACGTACAAAAAACATGAAAAGTACGGGTTTAAAAACAGTCAACCAATAATTTGAATAGATGACAAACATGGAATGATATGTCACTAATGGCTCAAAATTAATGAGGCGCCACCAACATAGGTTCAGTTACAATGTCATACATGTAAGGCATAGATCTGTTGCGTACCATTTTTTTTTCTTCGAAAAACCGCTTTTCAAAAATACTTTTTTCAAATCCTTTCCCAAAAAACGCTCAGTTTGTGAATCTCAAAAATCCGGACTTGGATTTGATACAAAGAATCCACCCTGAGTGTGGATTTTATGGATTCATGATCCGTTTTTGGATTCGGAAATCCGGATCTGGATTTTCCCAAAAAAACGCACCCTCAGTTTCAATATACGAACATATTACTTTCATCATTCACGATCGTTCAAAATATTTCTCCGTTTCTGATTGGCTTAAATACCACGGCTAATTTTTCATAACCAGCTATCGTTGACTAAATTTGGAAGAAGTTTACGATATATGGAAAATGACGTCAATAAAATGCCAGAAAAATGGACGGCCAAACGAGAAGCTCTTGGGAGGAGGTTGGTTGAGTTGTTTTGGTAGATCAGTAAAATATGGCGGAACAGTTTACACGTTTCGTGAAGAAGAAATAGCCGAACTACACGAACTACCTAAAAAAAATAGCACCAGAGGTCATGGACATATGTTTGTGCATGAGTTCTAAAGGAAACCAACAAAAGTAGCTTTGACAGCTACAATGTCAGGAACAGTGTATGGATCGTATCCCATGTTACCTTTCGGGGTTATCGAGTGCACCTTTTTTTCCGGCAACTTTCTCCGCTGTATATATAGTTCCTGAACTTGCCGCAAAATGAAGGCAAAGGAAGACGGGAAATTGACATCGATCGAGGTAACCATATTTTAGCTTGCTTTAAACTATATCGAAATTATCAATTTTGAATATATAATAAAACAGTTATTGGATTCGGCTTTCGTGTGATAAGAAGAATTTTGGAGATCCCAATCCTCGATCTCTATATATTGTTCAGATCATCTTCAGCTAAATATGTACAGATATTTATTCAGTCACGATTTTTTTCTCATAAGGCCGATGTGAGACAGCAACGTAAGACGGCTCGGGTGTTCTTCAGTTCACCATTCGGTGGACTGGAGGAGGAACGTGAGGAGTTAACCAAGAAGTACTGGCCTCGGTTGTCGTCAATTTGCAAGAGAGCTGGGTACGAATTTGTTCCGGTTGACATGAGATGGGGTATAACCTCGGAGATGTCATCAAACGCTGCCACTATTGAGATTTGTCTTCGAGAAATGGATCGGTCTGACATGATTGTGGGCTTCTTTGGACAGGTAAAATGCACCAGATGAGATCTTACACTGACATAAATTTAGGATGATCTTAGTGTGAACAAAAACAATGTTTAGCTTGTGATTCCAATAAGGGAACTTTGTCACATTGTAATTTGGTAAATCACAAAGATACATAAGCAACTAAGGAAACTTAAATTTCAGATCTCTTCAAAAGAACTTTATTAAAACGACTGAAATAATCAAATAGAGCGTTTTCACTCACGTGGCCAGCATCTATGCAAATTTATGAGAACAAAAAAATTTTTACATACGAAAAGAGCCCAACTCCAAAAGGATTTGTTTGGAACACCAATATGGCCGCCGTTTCATTGTTTTGGAACACCAATATGGCCGCCGTGACGTCATGTGAAAACGCTATATAAAGATAATATAAAGATTTAGCCAGGACTAAAAGCGAAGCTCCCGTTAATAAATTCATAATTTAAATCAAACAATAAACTTGTAATCCACAGATCAGGGCACATTCATTTCACGTTTGAGGCAAAGGCTAAGTGATTTTAGAGAAAAATAATTTGACAGTCCAAGAGTGAAACAGCTTTTACATCGAGTTATTAAATAGTCTTACTTGTTCACCCTAAAATAGCAATCATGTTCGATCACAGCAGATTAGGCCTGGAAAACAAATAGACCTACCTATTCGTGTATTGTATTTGCATTAGCTGTTGCATCATAATGCGGCATTCACCACTCTCTCCAACATTGCTCCGTTTGAGAGACTATGGATAATTGGACAACCCCGAAATATAATTTTAAGAAACACACGCGCCACGATAGTCCTTGGTGGCAGCCAATTTAATTTACTCGTTGCATTCCTCTGTCTAAAAGAGAGGCCAAAATAAAAAAACAGGCCGGATTTTTTGTGTTCGACAAGTTTAGTTTACTAGTAAATCTTGGCGATGAATCTGGTGGTGTGTAAACCAGCCTTTTAAACATACTTTTTCTCATCACGTCTCAGGTAAACAGTACTATGAGGCCCTTGTTTTTATCATACAGACCTCGGACAGAATTTGTTCTTTTTTGCCCTATTTAAACCTGTAATTACGCAGTTTTTCACAATTTTGCAAGAGAATTTGCACTCATTCAATATCCACGACGATCAAAGCACGCCCTTCCTTTGCACAACGTAAACAAATTATAGCATATTTGAATTATAAAACGTTTTCATGAAGAGAATTCTATAATGCTAGGACTTTCAGTTAGAAAAATCTGGTCCTATGTGATATGCAGGGTAATATGGGCTTTTAATGAAAACGATAAACAAATTCCCAAAATCACTTTTCGGCCAGCCGGACGGGGCTCACTTTTGACAGGCACCAAATTTGCAGTGCGATTAATAGAGTTACCATTTACGCTTCAACATGATAGATAAATTGTTATGTTTAGGTTTTATTTCCCTTTATTTATTAAACTGCGTATGGTTTTGGCATGTGTAATCTTTAAAAGCGAGTGATATTTACGCGCGGCGTTTTGAGTATTCCTGCATGAGATGTTTATGTTCGACTGGATACAACCGGTGCAGCGATAACAATTGCGAGAGGGACTACTAACAATCAATAAAATAAATATAATTCGGTGAAACATGTACACAGACAATAATTTTCATTCACGAAGAGAAGTATTGAGAGTAAAGTGTCTTTGAAAATCATGAGTCAGGTAAGCATAAGCTTATTTATGTTTTAAGCCGGCTTCCCGGTGTTTGCTCTTTTTCAAGATGAACTCGAGGCAAGAAAATCGCTCAGAGCTTTCTGTTTACAGCCAAAATCATAAGTAAATAATCTTCCGAACATTTTCTTTGAATTTGCGGTCAAAAAATGTCTAAAGGCTTTTTAAACCTGATACTATTGTAGGTTAGATCATTGCTCGTGTATAAACTTAAGCCGCATAAACCATACGCTCGACTTCAGGAAACCGAAAAAAAAAAACACATCAAAGACAACAATTTCTCAGGCTTACCAGTCGAGATGCTGCTTCTGAAGGTCATCAAGTGTTCCAGAATTTTCAACCCTCTTACGCCTCAAGCAAGGGCAAGTGAGTAAGCTCATTTTTGAAAACGATGCCATCCGAAATCGGATTTCCTATGACTTTGACAAGCGGTGCATTTGTCAACAAAAAGCGCTATAAACAAACCAGCCATGAATTACAGAACAATCTTGATAGCAGCTGTATTTCGTTTTGTACACCAAGTAGAAAAAGCCAGTTTAAAACATCACAAGATGACACAAAACTCTGTAAGCTCCAGCTATCAGTAAGCAAGTTTCCAGACGCTGCATACTGATTTTCCGCATGAACTCACCTGTCAAATTTTGACCAATCAGAACATAAAAATTGGACGTAGAGCGTGATCAACGCGTGACAGTGAGAAAAGTCAAAAGTGATTGCCTTCCCCGCATATAAATGTAAAAGCCGGTTGAATTTTCGCTTCCGAGGTCAGTTCGAAATCAACATTTTAAAAGTGCGGCTCATGAACTCGACTTCTTTCATATGCCTTTTAAAAAAATTGAACTTGAGCCTGCGATAATTGAAAAGTAGCAACCTGTCAGCGGATACGTTAAAAAAACACTCGAACTCAGTGGGTCGATACCTGAGCCCGCGATAAGGCCAGGCGATACTTGTCAGGCAGAAACACTATTTTGACAGCTGTCAATTAATCAAAACATGGATGTACAATATCAGGTTGCAGGCTCCCAAACTAGCTAGAAAGTGTGAGATTAAACATTGGTATACCTGTGGTGCGGACGGACGGAAGGTCGGGTGGTCGGTGTATGGTCACGTGATTGCCGAATTTTCTAAGATGGATCGATTTTCTAAGCTATGGGACTTCGAATTGAGCCCGTGATCAAATAAAATATCAGCGCAAAACTTTAAACACTACATGACCTCAATGGATAGACAACTGAGCCTGCGATACACTCAGGTGATGATGGTCAGCGTATACTCTAGTTTGACAGCTGTCAATTAACCTTCATTAGAATGGCGAATATTCGAATTAACAGACTACTAGTGTGAGTAAGACATATCCGTCCGGCATGTAGTGGAAAATGCCAGATCGTGTACCTGAGCGAACCTGAGCCCACGTTATTAGTTTTCTGAAAGTGGTCTGCACATGTCCCATTTTGGCAGCTGTCTATTGACCTTAATTTGGCTTGCCAATTGCTTGCCAATATATCTTTAAGTAATGGTCCAGATAAGAAGGAAAGGACCAAAACGCAGTGAACACGTCGGAATGCAAAAAGGTGCTAACTTTACTATTGTCTCTACTAAGGTTCTGATTGGGTTAAACATCAAATTTTACGAAATCTTCGCAACGCAGCATGTATATTAATCCCTTTTTTTCTATCCAACTTCCTTATAACAAAATCTCGTCTGAGTCTAAGTAACACAGAAATCGTATGTGAGGATCAAGTAAAATTGTGAACATTTCTTGGCCATTGTTTGCAACTCTTGTGATTGGTCGAAATGTTTTAACACAAAAATACACCCTTTAAAAGTGGAGTTTAAATACATTTTCTTTCGTAAACAGCCTTTTTGTAGATTTATGCATTCTCTGCGTAAAAATGAAAACATTTCTATGTGAGGAAAGCGTATTGCGCCACAACAAAAGAAATTGCTTCCCTTCTTACCTGGATCATTACTTAAACGACTGTCAGCCAACTGACAGCCTTTGCCCGGCGTAGTTTTGTTTTTATGTTGAATTGGTAGGTGTGACATATTAAATCAGCTTATACGTAGGGGCAAAACGACTGGTCTTTCATCTGAGCCCGCGAGATAGTCATGTGATAATTGTCAGCGGATGCCTAATTTTGACAGCTGTCAATCTAATCGTACTCATACGGATGGCTTACATAACTAAGAGGCTAGTCGAGTTGTGCAAGATCTATTGTGACATTTGACATCGGCTTACATGAAGCGTGTGTACAGGTGGGCGGGCGGGCGGGCGGGCGTACGCTACGTCATAACCAAATTTTCTCAGATGGATAGTTTACCAAATTTTCTTACCCATGGTGCTCCGCTCTGCGCGCGCTTCGCGCGCGCGTGGAGCTCCGCTAAAAAAGGATTGTTTTTGCTTTCAAGTCCTGTCATTTGAAGTTAAATCGTCAAGACAAATGACACATGATATCGTTTGGTCAAGAGATTTCATCAGAAAACTACTTTTTATTGCAAGATTTGTATGGGACCGTACAGTTTTAACACTGAACTTTTGTTGATAATTGTTGCGATAGGGCCCCTTTAACCCGAATCCATAATCATTTGAGGTAGAATGTAAATCCACATACAGCTTATAATTCTTTAAGTAATAACTATAGACGGCCTTTTAAACCTATTTCAATGAATAACAACCTATCTGTCTTTTTTCTGGGATTATTTGTCACGAATGGGCAGCTAGACCCGTTGTGCATCTCACTTATGTCCAAAAATGCATGCTGTTACGAAAATGACGAATCTGCCCAAAAATTTGCCTAGGGTTTGGCGAGTCAGATGCTATGTCAAGAGCTGCCCCTTGTAAAGTAACATTATTCGAAGAAAATGGCGAATTTGGCGAAAATTTGTCACCGGTTTGACAAAAATTCAAATGGGTTATCAAGAGGCGCCTCTGGATGAATTTGCCCGAAATTCGCCGTTTTTATTGTTGCGTGTATTTCTGGACAATTTTTTTTGCATCTGACGTAAAAAGTAAGAGCAGTACCGAGAGTAAAACTGAAGACAACAATGACAATAATATTTAATGACATTATTTTGTTCAGCGCTATGGGTGGCATGGATTCGATGCCCTTTTGCAAAAGAGTTTCGACGTTGCGGCAATGAAATATCCTTGGCTTAACGATTACCGAGAGAAAGCTGTGACTGAGCTGGAATTCCTACACGGACATCTAAGAGACCCTGGAAAGAGAGCTGCCTGTTTCTTCTTCCGCGATAAGGTAATAGACAGTATTTTTAACTTCCTTTCAACCAGCCTTTATAACATTTCTCAGGGCCTGTTTACGCGATCTGAACGCAAAAATTCTGATTTCATGATAACCGAGCCAGCTCGGTTAGCTAGAATCCCGGTATTGTGATGATGGGATCCCGACTAACCGGACTGGAAATTGGCCATGTAATCAGACTTTCCGGACCAACCCCGCGAATCAAACTAGCAGCAGGACAGCCGGTAATATACTGCTTATCCGCAATGATTCCATTGTAGTTGCTCTGCTCCGGATTGGGCCGTTTCATGTAATACCGAGATAAAAGACTAAGTCACCTGCAGCGGGCACAGTTAGCCAGCCCGGCTCATCTAATCAGGCCCTTGATACGATGAGAAGTAGTTTCTAGTCCATTAGGGATGCTTCTCATTAAAATCTGGAAGTGGGCATTTCGTAATGTGATTACGTGAACAACTTATCACATCGTAAGCCTGTATCATCTTTTTATCATCTCTTTCTTTTTTTTTTCGTCGCCGGCACCAGTTATCCTTATTGAAAGACTTCCGTGTAAAGAATACCATTGTTCATGCAGACCACTTACTTTTAAAACTGACATTGCAGTCTTACGATGACACGAAACTGAAGTTTGCTGAACAGGCGGGGGATGAAAGACAGGCACGTAAATTCCGTTCTTCAACAGATGGTCCTAAAGCTGCGGAGTACTTGGCAAACTTGAAAGAAAGAGTGTACAAAACACAAGACAAGGTAGGTGCCAGGTCGAAACACTATTCTGAAGGGTCTAGGTCATGTCTCCGATAGACAGGTTGTTAATAGCGCAGGTCTAATGTAACCCCTAAGCCTGCAAAAATCCCGATAAAACATGGAACAGCCATTAAAGACA
Organism: Porites cylindrica; assembly: GCA_964035525.1. Lineage (NCBI taxonomy): Eukaryota > Metazoa > Cnidaria > Anthozoa > Scleractinia > Poritidae > Porites > Porites cylindrica. The sequence goes on along the minus strand of OZ037778.1, from coordinate 21,084,369 downwards.
GGAAAAGCCTAGAGTCAAAAGATCCCCTTTCCTTCATTCTTTAGCAACAGAATGAGGTCTGGGCACGATCTTTGCTGGTCGTATATGACCTAGTCTCGGTCTTATACCGTAATCTTCATGGAACGTTTGTACTTCAGGCAAATTCACCCGGTATCCAATTCACACATGTGAGGATAAATGCACTGTGAAGTTACGTTGGTCTAAGGAATAAACGCATGGGAAGGGAAAAGGACAAACCGACTACTAATTGGCAACGAAACGACCGACCCAATGACAGAAAACCAGAAAAATACGCTTTTTATTATGCTCTAAACTGGAAAAAATACTAATGTGTAAGTCATATGGGGGAAAAAAAGTGTATCACGTCCACTGAAGCAATTTCTAAAAAAATCCTAGTTCAAATGAGAAAAATTGAAAACATATATAATCATTCCTGTTCCTAGTGTTTAGCTGTGCACATGAATTACAAAACTCCAAAAGAAGGAGCGAGGCTAATGTACGAAACGATAGAGAAGTACTTACGAGAAGTTTTTTTAGCACGCCCTGTGAAAATATTGTCTCCTTTGGAGGAGGAACGTTCTCTCCATGACGTTTTTATGGTCAGCAGACTCGGCATGGGTGGCGTTTATGTTGGTGGAGAAAGCTACATGAATCAAATTTACAACCATGTCAAGTCTCAGAGCGATGAGGATAGTCCTAAACATCTCGTGGTTATTGGGGAAGCTGGTAAGATAGTACTTCATCACATAGAATGTACCAGTATCCTGCCCGGGATAATATGCAGCTCCTAAAACCTCCAATTTCGTTGGTTCTCCATAACACGCAGCTCCATTGTTTCAGGGATATAGAATCATTGTTATATTTGTATGTCTTTTGTTTTCACAGCCAATCCTGTGAGGCCTTTTAAAGAGCTGCGTTCCGCCCACCAGTATACAACCTCAGTCACCTCGGCACTGACTAGCTGCGAAGTAGTTTCTAATAACGCTCATCACAAACGTGTGATTACAATAAAAAATAAACGAGTACTTAGAAATGATGCTCTTGATATGTGTGGATACTTGACAAAGTGTTGTTGTTGTTGTTGTTGTTGTTACATATCATTTATTTCATTTTGTTTAAGACGCGTATTAATCACTCTGGACTGCATTTTACCACAAAACCGATCGTTCGCGACGTTTGTAAAACATGCTTCAAGGAGATTTTGGACATTTTTCTTCTTCGGTTAATTGTTGGATGGTCATTAACAAAATTGGTTGCCATTATTTTTTGTGTCATGTAAGAGTATTATTTACAATAATATTTACAGGTTCTGGAAAGTCCTGCTTGCTTGGTAACTGGTCGTTACATCATCAGGAGAAATTCCCAAAAGATGCAGTGGTATATCATTTTGCAGGCTGCACAAGTGGAAGCACTGGTGACAATACATTCCATTGCCTATTCTGACTTACGTTCCTAACACTGACATGACGTAGGGATTTCTGTTTGATGAATCGAAAATGACGGAAGTGAACACAATGTTAATGAAAATTTCAGATTTGCTTGTGCTGCGCCATTTTTAATAGCAGAGAAAGGAAGATCCCCGTTTAAAAACATTTAAAACAAAAACAAATAGATACATGTGAGATATCGTTTAAAAGCAGTGAACATGAAAGTACAAACACCTGTCTAATAATCCAGTGGCTTACCGCTTGCTTTTCGGACTGACAAGATTGTCCTCATCGTGCCTGTCCCAAAAATGGGCGTTTTTCTATTTATTTCAGGAGTAGTTTTCATAGCGTCTGAAGTTGGATACAACATGTTTATGAATAAAACAATTTTTTGAAAAATAATTCTTTCGTAGTAATTGTCCATTTCTGATCGATAACCTGCTCACGTTTACTATATTTAGTAGAATTGCAATTGGATTAGTTCTCTATGGGACTTTAATTCAGATCAATATTAAAACAGTAGGAAATTAATGGACGATTAACGTCATGCATAAACAAGGAGGCGCGACTAGCCATTTTGACGCTCTAGAACTGATTAAAATGGCAGAGATTATCACACGATATGCGAAAACCAGATTGCCGAACTGCTGAGTAAAAAACAAAAACAATGTTTTATTTTCTGGTGAGATATTAAAGGGTGTTATCCACCAAAAATAGCACCCTCCTCTATGAGCATAATTCTTCATACTATATTCAGCCTTACCCTACAATTGTTGCTTATGGATTTTCATTTGATTGTTTGATCATGCTCTTGTAGCTGGTACCATTGTTATGCTTACTTTGTGTTAAGACAAACAACTTTGAAATTTTTCCAGTACCTCGAAAGATATTAAAACGACTGCTTGAGGAACTTCGTTGCCTGCTAAAGGAAAAAACGGGTGAAGAAAAACAAACAGTAGAGTCAGACAGTGTTCGCGATCTGGTTCGAGAACTGACAGGCACAGCGAAGAGGATCACCGACGCAGGACGTCGCACCGTCATTATTATTGATGCTTTGAATAAAGTCGACGAAGCTGGACAAACAACAAAGGTGAATGATGTTTGATAGCAAAATACCCTGCTCTATGACGCCCCAGTATAAGCTCATTTGGTAGACGTACATTGCAGGTCCTCAGAACGGTACATCACCGAGGTTTGGATCCCTTGGGCTGGGCAAACTCTCAGGGCTTAATATTAACGGAGGAAGAAGTCCCCTAACGTAGGAGACGTTGAAAACGTTTCTTCGACTATAATACGCATTGCAATATACAGTAGGGACCTTACAAAACTACAACGGCGACGGCAACGGCAACGTCAAAAAGCAATGGGTTTAGTTAGTAAAACAACAGCTCTGTACGTGTATCATACCTGCATGACTACGACGTGAAATAACCAAATTTTAACTTTTTTTGAGTACGGGAACGGCAAGGCGTTAAATCACTGTCTGAACGGCCCCATCTCTTCAGCTCCAAGATAAATTCCCTTCTTTTAAGTCTGACTAGGCGACTTGGGATAATCGCGAAAGGGTTTGAAAGGATGCGGAGTCTATTTTTCAGCAAGGTTTTCATGGACGTCGCCTTTGTCGGATCGTAAGGTCCCTACTAACAGTTCAATACGTCACCTCCATGACTTCATTGCATTATAGGATGAAGGGTGTCATCGGGGTAAAAAATTTGCCTCGTCAAAGAAGCACTAGATGGCCTACTATCTTCCTTCTTTGTTCTTTGTTCTTTGATTGTGAATTACTCATTGACATTGCCACATACTTGAATTTATTTACAATATAAGTTTCTTCTTCCTCGCAGATTTTGTTTTGGTTACCAAGGAAACTGCCTCGCGCAGTGCATCTTATAGTGTCCGTAAATGCCTCTGACCTAAACAAAGTGACAGAATTGACTGAGGAAAGAGGCTACTCGGCTATTCACATTTCTCCGCTGAATTCAGCAGAAAGAGAAGAAATTGCTTTGGTAAGACAGTTCGGTTTTGTTATTTTGTTGTATTATAGATATCTGGTCACCCTGCTACTTCTTTCTGTAAAATGTCTGTTGAAGAAACCAAAAAAATAATGGATAATTATTTTTAAAAAGTTCGAGAAAGGCAAAACATTTCGATACGAGAATTTTATCACTTAATTCGAAATTAACGTAACGATAAGTTAAATTGATTGTTTAACCTGAAAGTAGCCCAGGTTGTATGTTCAGAGCAGGTCTTTTGTCCCTAATGACGAACATTGCGTACATCAGACAATCAAACTTGCTTGAGCATTTTCTTGAGACAAGGTTGAGACAAGGTTGTTGTTCAGATCATTCTACCATGAGCTTAAATATCGGTCAAAACTTAAGGCTTTGGTTCTTCTATTCTTTTATGGAGATGACGTGTAGCCGATATACATGTATATAGCTTGCACCGCACAAGTGACTATGGAAATCATACACGTAGACTATACACTGCTGGTCAACTGCAGATTGTATATCACGCATTAGCATTTTTTCCCACGAAACGAACTTCGTGAAATTTCGTTGTGTTGAAAATTTCATTTGTGTCACTAAACCATTACTTTACATGAACTTAGTAACTCCCTTAAGTTGCTTTTATCAAAAGTTTATTTCCAAATTTATTTGTCAGAAAGCTAAGGACACCTAAATTCTCACTTTCTAAAATAGAGACGGAAATAGGAATCAGAAAATCTGTCGTTTTCAGAAATTCTTAAGAATGTTTAACAATTATTCCTCGAGCCCGAATGGGCTCTGAGTCAATAGCCCATGTACTGAGGCCGAAGGCCGAATAGGCTATTGACTCAGAGGCCATGAAGGCGAGAGGAATAATTGTTTTAGTAAAATCCAACTAGTTGGCCAAAAATATCGAGGCAAAACAACTTTAGCTAGCAAAACGCGATTCCGCCGCCATTGTTCTGGTTTTCAAAGCCGGCGCTTTTCGCTACCAGTGGGCTATAACATATAGCAGAGTAGTAGCTTAACCAATCAGAACGCAACATTGATAATAGACCACTAGTTGGATTTTACTAAAGAGAGACTCGAAAAGGCTAAAGTTACCATAGGATGATCAATTCTACAAAATGCGAATTGCTCTACAAGTTTTTGAAGCATCGGGTATAATAACATCAAAAGTAGGAAACAACGCAAAATTACTGTTTGTGATAATTCAACATAGGCGACACTGAAGGTTCGTGGAAAGGCTTTATCATCAGAACAGAAATTAAAGGTTGTATCCAAAGCGCAGACGGAAAATCCTCTGTATCTTAAGACGTTGCTGGAGGTAAGAAAGTTATTATTCACGTTTTCTTATTGTTAAGAGATGAACAATAATAATAGTAATAATTACAATTTGTATGTGTAATCAAATGGTGACGAGTGAAATAAGGGAATAATTTAAAAATATCTTAAGACATTCTTAATAAACGTTTATTATAGGTCCTTGAACGAGATGATGATGGGACAAGGAATGTTTGCCCTGAGGCTTCCTGAGCGAATTAAGTGGGTTTTTTTACTAACCGTTATCTCAATGAAAGCCCAGTATAATCAAGCAAAGAAGCAAAGTTATCGTTTTCCAATAAAACACAAAAACATCTAGCTAACAACCCAGTCGTTAAAGAACAGTTTATCTCAATACACCTCTACCTAAGTATACAAGCAAAATTATCTGTGTTCCAAAATGTAACGCTTGTAAACCCATTATCACTGACTTAATGGTAAGAAAGAAAGAAATCGCTCTCCTGCCCCTTACATTATGTTCGTATAGAGACAGTGTGAGATCAATGTGAAATGACAAATATCTGTTATGTATTCCCTTATTGCTGCATTTATTCATTTAGTATTTAGTGCTGACATGCGTATACTTCTTCTTATCGTTATTTATAGGAACTATGCAGCTTTGGGGAATTTTTCCAGCTAGAAGTCTACCTTGATGGTCTCCTTGAGAGCCAAGAGTAAGACCCTTTAGTTTTCGATCTTCTTTTTGGTGTTACGGTAGCAGCCTAAGCCATGGACGCACACTTAAAACCTTAAGAAAAAACAAACAAACTGTTTTCCTTTCTCTTTCAGCACAAAAGAACTGTTTCTTAAATTTCTTAAGCGGTTGGAAGAGGATTACAACCCCAAAGAATACGAAGGAAATTTGATAAAAGATGTAAGTAAATAGCGAGAAGAATTCGTCTCCTGTAATTTTTCAACTTAAAGTGTCTTGGTTTAATTCCAGTTTTCTTATTACAGGTCATGTGTTGTATTTTCGTTGCTCGACAAGGTCTTTCTGAGACAGAGCTGAAGGCCATTCTCAAAATCACTGATCAAATATGGTCTGTTCTCTACTTTGCGATTGAAGAATTTCTTTTGGAGCGATCAAGCCTTTACGGGTAAAGCTAACGCTTTTATCAACTTGATAATCATTTAACTACTTTTCAGTACAGCAAGACGATTTTCCTGCAGTTAAATGGAGCTAAAGGGATACTGAAGCTCGTTACCCACACTACAAAAACAGGTGACAATTAGGCCAAAGAGCGGCTTAAAAATTGGCGTTTTCGAGCGGTCAACAACTTGCAGAGGGATTCAACTCCGTGATCGGCGTTTTCTTGATGAGACTAGTTCTCTTAAATAAGAATAGCTAAAAGATTAAAGGTAGAAGCGCGCGAGGCAGTTGCCTTGTTAAGGCTTTGTGACATGTATCCAACTTAACTGTAAGGATTTTCTTTATTTGTGCCAGTTTGAAATATTTTGAAATAATTCTTAGTTCAAAACCTACATGTTAAGTGGGCTCCCAAATCCTTGTACAATTATCAATTATCTCCGGCTTCCAAGTGGAGTTGAACTGATAGTTGTGTATATTAACCACTTTCACCGACACTGCTTGTTTTAGTATATACCACGCAAGCTGATTAACGAGCGGACCAAAAAATTACTTCATTTTTATCAACTGCTCGGAAATTTTAAAATTTCTCGCGCCGGGTAATGGGAACATTAACGCTCACAGTCACAAGGTACTTAAGGTGATCAAATTAAGTCCAGAGTCGTGAAAGAAACGAGCGACTTCTTCAAACGTTTGACAATCTTCCTTTATGTGGAAGTCTAATGCTTTTGGATCTGAAAAAGTAATTACCGACGAAAAAAAAGGCCTGCTTTAGGTCTTAATTTTTTTTCTTCGGCTACTCGGAGGCGAATATCCAGCCGTTTTGCTAATAACCCCCGAGTAAGCCAATCAGCGTGTGCGAAAAGTAATATAAGTAGTAACGATTTGGTGTAGCAGATCTACTAAGCGGCTCTTTGTCTACCATTCCTAGTCGAATTGGAATTTGTAACTGTTGGTTTTTGAGAAGAGGCTAAAACCTGAATACCCGGAGAAAAACCTCCCGGAGCAAATAAGAAAACTAACAACAAACTCAACCCACCTCTGTGCCACCCTTGCTCCCTGTTTGCAAGAGTTGCTTGAGAACAGTCTAAAGCATAGTGTGAAAATACTTGGTCTTTAAAACTTACCTTGCTTTGTTTGTTTGTTGTTTAGATTTTCGTATGATGAACTGTCTGCCGCAGTAAAAGAGAGATACTGTGAGGATGAATCCACTATCAAGCACTACCTCATGCTTCTAATAGAATATTTTGACGCGATCCTGAAGGTAAACTTGACCTTTTTAAATAGCGATAGTTTGTTTTTAGTCATATTTAGCATTGCAACTTCCTCTTAGAAGCTCTGACTTCAAGGTAGAATTATACCGGAAAATAAGCGATTTTTTGTTTATTTTGTGGCTAAACATTAGACCATCCATCTTCCACTGGCGAGACGCGGTACCACATTGAAGTAAGAAGTCACATTTCACAGGCGCCGAATCTAATGCAAATGATTTTCCTCATAAGCATCATTTCGCCACATGTGAAGTAAAACGTTTAAACCGGGCCCTATCCGTACAGCTTGTGTGTCGTTGGTAGTTTTACATACATCCTGAAATGTGGCTCTGCTAATTTTCTGACAGAAGAGAAGTGCCGAGTACTGCACGGAAATCCCCGAACGAGTAAAAATGGAGTTACCATGGCTTTTGGTCAAAGCTGGGGAAAAGGATCGACTTATCAAGTGTCTTACAACTGCTTCAATATTCTGGTCACTAAACAGGTTTATATATGCCTTTGGTATTTTGCTACTGTATGCATCGACCCTCTTCACCCCACAAAAAACGCTGGGAGACGGAGAGCTTTGTTAGTTAGTCGATATATTAAGGTATAATTGTTAATGGTTGCTATTGGTAACCATTGCCAATTAACAGCGAAAAAGTAGCGCTCAAATCATAGTGCCCAAGCCTCTTGGTCAAAAGTCACATCATTGTCGCAACATTTGCTTAGGGAACAGATAATTGGCAATTATTTGATAAGGCTTTTGTGTGTTATGAAGAATTTAGAAGATCTCGGTGGATGGTATCTTCGCATTCGAATAAGCAACCTAAGAGGATCTACAGGAACCTGAAAAATTCAAGCCTGACCTTCGCAATGATTTTTCAGTGGCAGGAAAGCTATCGGATATTCGACGATCCACGATCAAGATCGATGGGGCGCAGCTTCGCCCTTCACCGAAAACACTCAGAGGGTTCTCAGAGATCAACGCAAACAAAAGCTTCATTCGATATGGTTATTGTTTCTGCGCAAGAGTCAGCTGATTTAGCAAATGATCGGAGACGTCAGTTGACGACGGCGAGGGCAAATCGAACAACTGGGTTGACCAATGTCAAAGCGGCAAATTGGGTACCAGAAGTCGAGTTTAGCCCTTTCTGGGCGCTTTCCCGTCGTCAAATGACGTTCCCGTTCTGTTGCTAAATCAGCCTAGTATCTGATGTAGCGTCGACATACCCTTTATAGCTCAAATACATACAATTAAATAGAAGGACCTTAGGTCGACCCCATTTTCCCAATTTTCCCTTTTTATCATTTAACGCTTGTCAAAAAATACGTGTACAGCACAGAATACAACATCGACAACAAATGAAAAAATTGCATTTTTCTGAGTCATATAAATCCTTCTTTATCTCTTCCCACTGAAATGATGTACAAAAAGTGTGAACTTTCCACACTTGTTTTCATCAATTTTTAATTCAAAGCGTGAGTTGGAATCTGTGGCTTATTTGCTCTCTCAATTTGCCCCTCAGGGATGAGAACAAGTACGACTTGATAAATTACTGGAATTGTACTGGCTTCACTGGGGACGAAATAAATAATTTCTACAAGACGACTGTTGATGATCAGCTTGCCGTCCTACATTTCAAAGAGCAAGAGAAATGTGGAGAACCAATCAACGCCCTGAAAATGGTAGGGGATTTTTTTATTCAGCAAAGTAAAATCCTCTCTCCGTAGTAATGGTAACTTTGATCTGATTTGGGAAACCGGTTTTAAGCGTTTATCGAAAGGACTTTATCAACAGGAATGAAATTTCAATGTTTAACGGTTAATTTTCCTTCACCCCTCGCACCTCTAAACATTTTCAATTTGTTTGCCAGAAACAAATTGAAATGTCAGTCTCTTGAAAGTGGAAGGGGGAGGGCTAGCTGATTAACACAAAACTGTTGCGTAATACCGCGTGCTCTGAAACGTTTGGCTAAAAATTACGCCTTTTACCAGTCAACACACTGTTTTTTTGTTTGTTTGTTTTTTTGTTGTTGTTGTTGTTTTTTAGTTTAAAGGAAATGTTATTTTCCACCTTTTGCAGCTTTTCCCTTTTGTTTATGGTATATCCCAGTTTCAGTCAGGAGCTGGACATGTGACAGCAGTTGAAGCATTCCTTCAGAGAGCTGTTGACTTACTAGTAAGCAAAAGGCAACAATGGGGCGGTTGGTTACAAAGGGCCGGTTATTTGAATTTAGTAACAATTATTCCTCGAGCCCTAATGGGCTCTGAGTCAATAGCCCATGAGACCGAACTGAAGGCAGATTGGGCTATTGACTCAGGGGCCATGAGGGAGAGAGGAATAATTGTTTTAGTAAAATCCAACTAGTTGGTCAAAAATATTCAGACAAAACATCTTTAGCTAGGAAAACGCGATTCAGCCGCCATTGTTTTGGTTTTCAAAGCCGGCGCTTTTCGCAGCTGGTGGGCTGTAACATATAGCCTAGTAGTAGCTCAACTAATCAGAACGCAGCATTAATGATAGACCACTAGATGGATTTTACTGACAGAGTTTAGCCGTTGTTTAATAAAACCGCGTTGTAACCCACTAAGGAAGAGACCTGGAGGTCCAAAGATTTGTTAAACCGCGGCTTAAGTTAGACTTCGTTTAAACAACCGACCCATAGAATTTAAACGGTGTATGTCAAAACCTTGTTATCTACTTGAGGTAAGACACTTGTACCGGCCGGGCAGAAATTTTGGGTGCATGACACTGATTTTCTTTCACCTCGCTGTAAGATAGACGTTGTTTTAACTGACTCGTTGAGGCGGTGGCGGTATATTTGGGTTCATTGTATCCTCCCTCGTACTCTGTGAATAATTTTGCTTGCTCTATTTCGCAGTTCTAGTTTCTAAAACTAGCTGTGTTCGCAACAGTAATATATCCATCAAAGTCAATTTGCTCACTTATGCCTTATGTTGCTTTAGAGAATGCCAGTATAAATAATGCTTATTCAAACCTAGCCAAATGCCTTATTCTTTTTTTAATTGTGTATGTTAATTGTGAATAAAATAATATATAGTAAAAGAAACTTGATTATTTTTAATCGCATTATAAACGAATGTTATATTTTGCTTCTTTTGTAGAAGACAGCACATTCAGAAGAAGAAATCAATTCTAATTCTGTAGTCGCTGAACAATACTGCAATATGGTGAATTCACTGGCATGTTTGTTTGTGGATACAGAGCAGTTTGATAAGGCCGAGCCACTCCACTTGGACGTTCTCAAGCTAAGAGAAAAGTTAATACCTTAGTAGTTTTTGCTCGTTAAGACCAGTGGCGGATCCAGGGAAGGTTTAGACCAAACTGGGGCCCAAAGGGCCAAAAAAAAATCTTTTTGAGACCGCCGCCTCCCGCCCGCCTTATCTCAGGGTCTGGATGACCGCCTCCCTCCCCCCACCCTCCCCCCTCCCTTACCCTTTATCTGAAGGTCTGGATCCGCCACTGAAGACTTCGGTCAAGTCCAGGAAATCATTATTAATAGTCTTGGAGCCTTTTCAACACGAGTGATGATGTGAATTCAAATGCAAAGGAAATTGCTCTACCAACTACTATTAACGTTAACCTGCATGGAAACATTTACTCTGCCGGCACTAGCTTTTTTGATAAAAACAACTTCTTGTTGTTTCTATTCACTAAATCAGATTCGCTGATAAGTGGGACAATGGCTGGTCGAGTGTTGCCACTTCATTTCATGGTCTGGGAGTACTGTATTACAAGACAAACAGGCTTGACGAGGTAAGACATGTTTGTAGTTTTTAATTGTCATTATTTTTTTGTGACCTTTTCTATTAACAAATTGCCATTGCTGGAAAAGTTTCCGAAACGCCAAGTTACTGAACTGGTTGATTTCTTTGCAATGTGTCGTGAAGACGGTTTGACGAATAACCAATGTCAACGTTGCTCGGCCATTGTGGGGGTTTGTCAAGCTCCTGTTGTCTCATTAATTCGTGTCGCAGATATGGCTATTTGAATTTTGTTGGCATCCACCATTTTGATTTTTGTTTTACCGTGGACACTACAATGTTCCGCAAGAGTGTCCGCTTAAACCATGATTGACTATACCCAAAGTTTACTTTTATCCGGATGCTCTTTCTTAGGCGTTAACTTATTACAACAGATGTCTTGAGCTTCATCGAAAAACTTTGCCAACGACGGACAGTTTAATTCCGACTACCCTCAACAACATAGGTGTTGTATATAAGTCCATGGCGCGCTGGAAAGAATGCGCTAAAGTGCTTGAAGAAGCATTACAGGTGACGTACACTTACTTACAATAAACCTACAAAGATAAAAGTACATTTGCTTGAAAACAGGGAGGGCTTTTAAAACAGCAGGATTTTACTGTACGATGATTCACAAAGGCCCATGTAGCCGTAAAAGCTCTTTTCATAAATGCCTTTTAGCTACCTGCATTTATAAATTTCTTTGGATGGTATTGTCTAGCTACACTCTGCTTCTTTATCATGTAGGAGGGTAGTCCCAGATGCCAAAGGCCATTTAGCGCTTTATACATCGTTACTGCCTTAGTTTATGTTTTTAGCTAGATCTAAGTCATAATGTTTCACGTATTCTACACTGTGACGTCAATTGGCTAATTCTCTCAGTGTTTTAATCAACTTGGAAAGATAAAAAGAAATCTTGAACATATTTCCCTCACTTGGATTTGAAACCAGACCTTAATTGCGAACCATGTTGAGAGCTGTTCAATTGCTTGATTAACTCAACTAGTTAGAGCGTTGGGTTCGGTGATCAAAAAGGTCGGGGCCAGTCGGGGCTCAAATCCCGGTTAACTATGAGTTTCTTCAAGTTCTTTTTAAGAAATGAAAATGAGATGAAAACAATGCCAAGATTACAAGCACAGCCACAATTCCTTTCATAGGCGCAGTTAATAATAATTTGTTTTAACTTCACATATATAGCTCTATGAGGATGCTTACTTTGGTCAACTTCCTCCTGATGTTGGTGGAACCCTCCTTAACCTCGGAATGGCTTACTTCAGGCTCTACGACGCTAACAAAGCAGAACCATTGTATCTGAAGTAAGTGTTAAAGCGGACTAGACCGGTTTGATATTTGAATATGATCTCGGTGACATAAATTTATTTAACAGCTTTTCGGATAGTTGCAGAAGAAAATTTAAAGGAATGAGCCGTTACTGTTGCACTTGGCAAATTCTATTGTGTGTGACTGCTTGGCTAAAGGACTGCATCCCAGAAGGGGATTTTTGTCTCTTACAACTGGCCAACTTTATTACTAGACAGGAAAAATGTGAGTTTACGGTCGTGTTTCTGGAATGTAGCTTGCGATTCCCCATGTAATTTATTGTAACGAGTCCTTTTTATTTACAGACTTCTACCCATTAACTCTTTCAGTGAACTTTTTCATATTATTTTTTCTCATTTGAAGTAATAATGAAAGGGTTTTTCACGCCGCAGAGCATTAGACATTCGTACCAAAGCATATGGCTCAGATCACCATGATGTTGGACAGACATTGCTCAATTACTCCGGCTTTTTGCTCTCAGTCGATGCTTCCAAATCAGCCGACGCTGCTATGAAAGCAGCAGAAATTTTAGAGGTACATCATTTCATTATGGCTATTCGAGGGGTTATTTCATGGAGATAACCACAATTTGGGCAAAGCTAAACTGGTCATAGGACTAAGAATTGTCAATCATTTTACCTAGGAAAGAAAGATACCAAATGAATCTATCAAAGGAAGAACAAAGCATGTTCGGGTTAAATTTTTGGTCATTTTTCAACAACAAAGGAGTTTAATTTGAAAACGTTGGCTTAATTTTCTCTGTTTCGTGAATTCCATCCTGGCCATCGAAAGCCAAAGACATGTACTTACAGTTTAGGAACAGTAGCAGAGTAATTTGAAATAAACCTTAACTATTATTTCAAGGATTTTTTCTGTTGTTGTTTTCGATGTGCTTTTAGAGTTTAAAGCAATACCAAAAATCGTTACATAGCGTCTTTAAGATCTAAAGACATTATACACAACTGGAGATACACCCTCTTCGTGGAAAAGCTTTCTAGAAAAATTAATCGTTCATTTCTGTAATTGTTTTACATATTTTTTTAATTACATTTAAGAAATCTTTAGGTGCAGATCACATTCAGACGTTGAACGCTCAAGAGAATGTAGCATTGGCTTTTGCGAAGGATAAAAAGTTTGACAAGGCACATCCGTATTTTAAAAAATCAGGTGCTAAATTTAAATTTGTTTTAATAACGTACTGATACAGTGTACTGTCCTGAAGAATTCATTTTCGGTATTAATTAGCATTCTTTAACAAATTACTATGCTAAGTAGTTAAAGGAATTATACATCAAAATCAATCAATCAATAGTTTTGTTAATGTTCGTATTTCTTCTTGTGTCATTACAAGAGATCATGTCTTTTTTCAATTGGTGTCTCCTCATCGCTTCAACGCACTGAATCGTAAAAGCGAGTCTTCCGGAAGTCAACCACTTTACGGGAAACTGTTCCCGTTTGGTCCGCATACAATCTAAAAATAACTTTTTGCAATTCAAGTTTCCCAAACACATGACTGGGAGACACCCTCTCCGTCCTATTATGATCTCCCGGTATTAACCACAGCTTATCTTAAAGGTCTTCCAGACCAAATCGCTTCTTGAAGACAAAAAATAGCCTTTTTTGATATAAGGTATATTTTCCATCTTTTATCTAATATTCATTTTGAACTTTCAAAGGAATAATTCGACACCAGAGAGGCCACTTGAATTCTTCTATTCCAATATTAAACTCTGTTATGGCCGATTATTACCTCAGCAATGGTCACAATGAGGAGGCGAGGCAGCTATTTGAAAGATTGGTAAGTCTTGATTTTTTTGTTCCATTTTTTAATCGTCTCTTGTTTGTTTGCTTCATTGATTTTCTTCTTCAAAGTAGTGAGACCGGTCCCGACGCCACGGTGTTCTTCTTAGAGAGAGTTGACTTTTCCGAGAGAAAAGATGAATGGTTTATTTGATTTTTGTATTGCAATATCAAATATGACGCCTGGAGGTAATTCATCACGTTTTGTTTGCTTCATCGTACATTCAGATTGGGACAGATTTTGTCACGGACAGGGACTTCGCTGCCCTAGACTTCTTGGATCATGAACTTCTGGGAGATGGCAAACCTGAAAGGCCATACAACGAAACAGTGGATTACGGCTTAGAAAAGTTTGTACTTCAATTTTAGAAAAAAACTTAGTCTTGGAAGAAAAGTTCAATTCCTTCTGTAAAATATTGGTATACAAGCACATTTAATTTGCAACATAAACTGTAAAGTGACAAAAACGCCAGATAGGGAATGCTGTCGGCTGCAGGGCGTATAGCAACATTTCCATAAGTAATGTAATCACTAGGAGAAACTGAGTTTCTTGGGCGGTTAGTTGAAATATTAAAAAGGCTATAACTTGATTTCTAACGTTTTTAAGAGCTTTAAGAAACATGGTATTTTGATTTAATAGTTTCCTTTTAACAGACCGTCCAGCATTCCTAGCGAACAAAGACACCAACTCGAGGCTTCAAGAGTTGACAGAGTTCAGCGATTGGCAAGAAGTTGTCCACCAAAGTCTCGAAGCCTTGTTTTATTTGTGAAATTCGGAATACGGGAATGGCCTATTGAGTATTTGTTGTGTTCTACCTCAGTTTGCTATCATCTGCTATGAGGATAAATAAATCAAAGGGGATGATGCGCGACCGAGTCTTTAGAGCGTCGGGCACGAAATGAAGAGGCCGTACAATGTTGAACAAAAATCTTTAGTACAATGATTAAATGCTGTAAATTATCTTTCTTCTCAACTGAAGTTTAAAAAAATAAAACAAATGCATCGATTTTCCCCCTGTCCCCATTAAAAAGGTGGATGGATGGACAGATAAATTGCGGATACAAGTACTCAAAAAGTTTATGAGGATTGCCGGAAAGGTCTGGGAAAATGAAATTTCATACGCGCGTGAGTGTTTTTATATGATTACTTCGAGTCGTTTTTTATTGAGAGGAGATAACGACTCGAAGCAATCGTATGAAATTCAGGCTAGTGTTTCCCCGGTTTGAGTGAAAAAGTTACACAACTGCAAATTCGTGCCAAGACTCCTACCCGTGGTTGTAAGAAGAAGCCATCTCTTATTACCAGCTGGATTTTGTGATGTTTCAACAAGACGTCCTCACAGGATGTATGAGATTGATAACGATTTATAAACGGTTATGAAAAAACACGCTACATGTGATTAGATGGACTCCGTGATATCTCCAAGGGAATCCATCTCATAGTTCCTCGCGGCCTATGAAAACCCCGAACATCCAGTATTAATAAGTTCAGGTATAGAATATGAACGTAACAGATTTGTATCTTTGTAGACCATTATCAGTTTATTTTTCTGGTGTGGTAAATGAAACCATTTTTCCTTTCCAGATTTCCGTCGAGCGTCATGCTCTTTGGTAGAAAACTTCCAAAGCTCGCAGAAAATGGGGACTCCAAAAGAATTTTGCACATTCTGGAAAAAGGAGCCTTTGGTGTTGAAAAATATAACGAGTCATATCTCAGTTTTGCTGAGTGTCAACACAGGAAAGAAGGTCTTGAAATCCTCATTGCTGCCAATGAAAAGTTTCCCACAGACACAGTAAGTATACTGGGTACAAACCAGTCTGCCCTGAGAAGTGCAAATCGTTCATCTTGCAGTTTTTCTCACATATTTAGTCTTAAACATAGCTTGAGCATAAATTTTCTATTAGTAGTTAAAATGTACCGAGCCACAAAGTACAATGGCCCAAAAAAACACTGAAAGAAGAAAGGGCACGGATTATGGCCACAATGATATGCAGCGTTTTATTTTCGTTGTAAAAAAAAAACATTGAAAACATTGACATCTCAAGTTCAAGATTATGTCCTAGAAAACTAACTATATGTTGAAATAAGGTAAAATGCAAAGAAACAAAAGTTTTAAAAAGTAGAGTAATTATTTAAAGCTCAGATAATTAAGATTATAGAATAATAAGGAATGTCGTGAAAACGAAAAAGTATTTCTCTCCAGGAACATGATTTGCACATTTTTCCTTCTTAAATCAGCCCAATGTACAATGGATTTAGGTTCAAATGACAGTGCAGGACTATCAGTTTTGATATTAGAACCTCGGCGATAAGTTAAATCTAAGTTGCAATCTAATCAGATGAAGTCAGAGCCATTTCCATTTTCATCTAACAAAACGAAGTGATTTTTCTCTTACAGATAATTCTGCGCAACTTGGCATCATGTTATTCCCTGCATAAGGACTACACTAAAGCTTCTCAGCACTTCAGCACGCTGGTAGACTTACAGCCAGATAACGAGGGAGTTATTGCTGATTATGGGCGCGTACTTGCGATGTCAGGAAAGGTGGATGAAGCTAAGGGACAGCTTAGAAATGCTCTGAAGATAGCCGAGATGAAAAACCAAGAGCAGCTGCTAGAACAGGTATGTTTCTTCTTGTGTTTAATTGAGTGGCAAGAGTCAGTATCCCCTGAGTCAGTAAAATTCTGTCACCATCCGCTTCATACACGTCTGGATGAAGCAGGAAAGCAATGCTTCCGACACGTACGATCGCCTGTGACCTTGTCTTTAAAATTGCAGAAACTATGTTTCTTAAATCGCACTGTAATTCGTATATTGTAGTTTAAACCCATGAAATCTGAACAGTAACTTTGAAATAAATTTTAGTCGTGGCTTTAATGCGAGCCTCTTCTGCAGCATTGAACAATGCATTGTGGCTCATTTGTCTGTATTCCAGTGCAGGCGTTTGTCAGGTTTTGGGCCAGTATTGGAAGGGGCTATTTTATACCACTTTATCTCTTTTTATCCTATTCTTTACTACATGAAAAGGGTAGTCTTATCTTTGGGTTGCCTTTCTCTTAGAAAAAGTTGAGTCATTGCTGTTCCAGAGGTAATAGTGGGTTTACGAGCCTGACTAATGCGAATGTTAAGTTATATTTCATTTTGATTTTTTTTTAATATTGCAGTTTAAGTCATACTTAAATCTACTGGAAGAAATGTAAGGGCTCAGAACACCCTATACAACTCAGGCAGTGCAAAAGACAAACTGGCCGTACAAATGGACGGACTAAAGGATTACAGGATAGATAAATGGACCTCTTCAACTAGCCATCGTATTTTGTCGGCGAATATCAAGCAACAAGGGAATCAATGAACTTACTACTTTTAGTTGATATTTGTGTGACCAACTATTCTATGCAACTGTAAGGTGCCAGCTAATCTCTTACCTGCAGATCTCACTCTGTCTTTCCCCGAATGCCATGGGAAACCTGGGTACGAGAGTAGGTATCGACATATCACTGCAATAGAAATGACGCGGGGCATCGTCATGAAGAATGCACATCATGAGAAATGTGAAACTGATCATAATGTGGCTTCCGCAAGCATCCTTGGGATTTTTTCGTGAGATGATTTACTTCATTCTCTCGGTGTCTTTACACATAATGGAGAAATTTTTAAAAACGACTCGTTTTCATCCCGGATTGCTGTAGAGAGAAAGCCTAAAGTTTCTCCAGGGTAGATTGGACTGGGCCTAAATGGAATCAGTAGGCATGACATTGTATTTACTGTTAATACACTTGCTGCCTACTTTCAATGGTATCAGTGGATTAGGTTGCTTACAATTACCTCTGATTAATGCATTGGGAACCCCAAATGAATATTACTGGCCAAGATTACAAACACTCTAGTATTTTACAAGGGACACCCAACGACCGAATGTTTCCAAAAGTCAGAGGTGCCTCAAATGGTTCTCCTGTTGCTTTACAATCCTTTTTGGTTAATTTGGAGCTGCCGTGAAAAATATGTATCTGTTTTGATGTATTGAGGGGACTTTGGTCGTCTCAAAAGATTTAGGTGGCTTTTCCGTCACATAGGAAACTGTTAGCTACGTCCAGGGGGTACTCCTGGGAATTCTTTGTGGGGGTGTGCCGCCCGGTTCTCCGCGCCGAATCCAGACCCTATTTCAGACCAAAAAATGTCATTTTCCACACCCGTTTTCAGACCTGGAGGTGGTCACAAAACGCAACATACGCGTTTATATCAATGTCATATTTGCTGAGATTAGAACGCCAGCAAAACGATTTCTTTCTTTCTTATTCATTTATAATTGAAACGACGAACACTCTCTTACACTACCTAGTTCCCTTGTAAACCATACCCCCCCCCCCCCCCCCCTTGGGTAGCTAACCCAGTTCGAAGGTCCAAGGGCATGCATGGAATAGCCGTATGTTCATTAAAGAACTCCCGAATACGCTTTGTCTTGTACCGAATTTTTCTGGAGCAGGCCTTTATTACCAATATCCCGGTGATAAAATTTGAAGAGCTCAACTTCCGATTAGTCTTAGACGAGTAGAACGGTTAACCAAACGTTTTTAGCCTTTCTCGAGCTTTAGAAATTCCTGGGCAATAATTTTGCTCCCTGGAACAGTTAATTTGCAGGAAAAAAAAACGTTGAGTGCCCCTGTTTTATATCAGATATGAGAAGGGTTATTTCTATACTTGCTGATTATGTAACACGGACCAAAAGACACGTACGCAGAAAATAAGTTCAGCACCATCGGGCTGAGGTGCAGGCGAATCTTTTCTGAAGGGTTACCCTATGATGCACAATTTACATTCAAAAGTTGAAAGAGTTGGTTAATTTGAGCAATTTGTGCAACTTTCAGCTCTTTTCAGGCAATAACAAAAGAAATAGCAGCCATCGAAAACTTCGAAATTGCCGGGTGGCAAAAACGTTAATGAACCTGTACGTTCTTTGTAAAGATTCAAGGTTTTCAAGGATAATTTCTCCGAAACTGTTCTGTGTATCGGGCTCAAATTTTCACAGATAACTGAAATTGTTATGCTCTTTACCCGAGAATGAAAAGCATATGCTTACTGAGGCAAAAATGTAAACAAAGATTCGTCTATAGAAAGTTGACAAAAGCTAATGACGTTATATTAGCCACTAGCGCATGACGTGTTGTATCCTCTAAAAAAACAGGAATTTAGCTTTACTGTTGCCACGGCGATGCTCAGAATTATTTGTACAGTAATAACCTGCATAACCTGCCGTAATAACCTGCACTGATTTTTGGCTACTGATTGAAATGGTTCTTTAGTAGAATAGAGCCTTGTGAAGTTTTTATAATTTTTTCATAGATGTCATCGAGGCTGAGAAGGATTTTGAGGTTTCGGAATTTTAGAATTCATTCTTTTGGCGGGTAGTAATTGTATTTTAGACAATTGAAATTTTCCATAACGGCATATTAAACTCGGCGCTTGCCTGGATATCTAAAACTAGATAGATGAACTGTGAAAGAAAAGTAAAATAAAAAGAGAGAACCGCATATAAAATCTTCGACTTAAACAGAGAAGAGATTTCTTATTTGATCTTGAAATTAAATATTTATGCCCCTTGCTATTAGTGTGCATATATTAGAAACTTTACGTCTACCATGCGTGACGCTATAAGAAACAGAATTTTAAAGCTTTTATCTGAATAACTCGTGATGCATGATGTCGTTTAGTTATCGCTTGGAGGTATAAAAAGCTAGCATATGGATACACCTTTCGCAGAAATTAAATGCTTGAATAATTTTGTCCACTGAAGAGGCTGGACTTCGCATGTAAGTTGCGACTTGGTAGCTTATCAACACTTCGTTGGCCAAATTATAAGAGTTGTTACTCGGTCTGCAAGTCAACCGACAACATGAAGGTAAGAACGCTTCCCATGTCTTACACGATACCTTAAAATAAGTGTTCGAAATTATTGATTGTACTTAATGTCTATTAAGTATAGACGATGCGCACGAAGCTGTTCCAATAAAATACATTTTTTTAAATTGAACTTTATCGCAAAGAATAATTTCAAGCTCGAAAGCAGTTATTGATCAATTTTCATCAATTCTGTTACTCACTAACTTAATTCCCTCGACAAGTACGTCATTGGTGTGACTTAGCCTTTTGCACAACATAGATCAGTACGCCAGAGGGAATGTTTGTGGAAAAATAAAGTCCTTTATAATGTTTTTTCGTCTTCATTAATACTGCATTTGCATAATCAGTCACATTATTATTTACTAGCCAGCGAGATAATCAAAATGCAGCCATTGTGACCGTGCAGTAATTAAGGGCCGGTTTACCTGGAGGTGGGGGACCTCGGCTAGGTGGGTTATTACCCTATCTTGAAACGTTTACATGGCATAATATGACCATTGCAGACGAGGTTTCACTCGAGAAAGACAATGCAAAACAAATTGTGCCATCGATACGTCATTTTAGACATGGCCTACACTCTCGTAGACTAAGATCTCGAGCAATCAGAGCTCGAGAAATCGCTCAGTTATTCGAAACATAAATATGTACAGATACTAATATTATTCACAATATCTTTCAAAAGGCTAATCTGAGACAGCAACGTAAGACGGCTCGGGTTTTCTTCAGTTCACCATTCGGTGGACTGGAGGAGGAACGCGAGGAGTTAACCAAGAAATACTGGCCTAAGTTGTCGTCAATTTGCAAGAGAGCTGGGTACGAATTTGTTCCGGTTGACATGAGATGGGGTATAACCTCGGAGATGTCATCAAACGCTGCTACTATTGAGATTTGTCTTCGAGAAATGGATCGGTCTGACATGATTGTGGGCTTCTTTGGACAGGTAAAAAGCTCAAAAATATTTTAACTTAAGAAAATCTTACTGCGAACAACTCAAGAACAATGTTGAGCTTAATTCATTTTTTCTAATAAAGGCCCATTTTTACTCCGTGCAATTTGGCCGTAAATCACAAAGATTTTATGAGTCGCAATGGAAAGTTTAATACCGACTATTTAATGTTACAGTTGCATGTAGCTTAGGGACACAGACCAAGAGAAAGACAGGTTATTTTTTTTAAATTTTCCCTTTCAAGTCTTGTCAGTGAGTGTGAAAAAGATTCTTGTTTGCTCTCCTTTTAAGGAGAAATATTGTTATTGCAGGATTTTTGGTTGTGATGATTTCTTTAACCCGAAACAATCATGTCAGCTGTGTGGGCTGTAAAGCCTTTTTGCTAGTTAATGACAACTTGTAGCATATTCCTGAGATTTTTGTGTCATTTACTGCATCTGACATAACTGATACCGAGAGTAAAAGAAATTGATAATCACTTATATTATTTTGTTCAGCGATATGGGTGGCATGGATTCGATGCCCTTTTGCAAAAAAGTTTCGACGTTGCAGCAGTGAAATATCCTTGGCTTAACGATTATCGAGAGAAAGCTGTGACTGAGCTGGAATTCTTACATGGCCATCTAAGAAATCCTGGAAAGAGAGCTGCTTGTTTCTTCTTCCGAGATAAGGTATTCGACACTATTTGATTTAAGAGTCTGTTTAAGGTTATGTTCACACTATATCAGAGAGTTATATTCCTAAATTTTCACTCTACTAAACAGAGACTGTCACTGTTGATTCTTGGTCACATGGCCTTGACTAAAATCAAGTGTATCCCGATCTTGAGCAATTGTACCCCGCTCTGGATACGTTACAACACGTGATCAAAGCATGGCGGAAAGTGGTTTGACAGAAGGCGGGAAAAACACCGCCAGTTTTCACTTTTGGGGATGAAGGCAACAAGAGTCCACAACACAAACATAAAGCCTTACGCTAAAAGGCGACGATTTTCAAAGTTATCCCTGAAGAGAAACAGTAGCTAGTGGAGGAAAAAGATGCAGACAATATAAGCAAAGTACTTTGTAAATCATTCATACAGTGGTTTTGAGAATTAAATTTGTGTTTTTATAAGAACCGCGTCGACTGTTTTGATTCTCTCCGGTTATTCTTTTGTCGCTGTTAAAGTGAAAGTCTTGAAATCTGAGAAATATAACAAAACACTTAGGGCCAGTTTTTTTAAATATAAACAGAGTTTAGCCATTGTTTAGCAAAACCGTGTTCCAAGCCATTTCAGTTTGCCGAACGCTTTTATATAAACACCGTTAATCGTGAAGAGTTTAGTAATAATAATAAACTTTATTTATATAACGTCTATATCATTAACTGTTCTAGTACTGAATAAAAGTTTGCGTACCTCTCCGGAAAGCCATTGTGGAATCTAGCTCCCAATCGACAAAAAAATTCAAGATAAAACCATTCCCTTTGTTTACAGAATCACCTTCGTCGATGAAAAGCACCTCAACGCGGGACGCCATTATCTTCTCCCTTCCTCTCTTGACAGCACCGAATAAAAGTTTGCGGACCTCTCCGGAAACCAATTTCCGATTAAGTGACATCAGTGACATTTGTTTATGTCCTACTTAGGTAAAAGCGCCTATATACTGAATACCACCGTTCTAACAATCAACTTACTTTAAAAATTATCTTTGTAGTCTTACGATGACATGAAACTGAAGCTGGCTGAAGGGGCTGGAGAAGAAAGACAGGCACGTAAATTCCGTTCTTCTACAGACGGTCCTAAAGCTGCCGAATATTTGGCAGACTTGAAAGAAAGAGTCTACAAAACGCAAGACAAGGTAAGCAAGACGAAATCCCAGCTGGTTGTAGTTCTTATGTAATCCCTTTTAGTGTATAGAAAAGGGATCAACGTTCGTGTAAATCATTATAAAACAAAGCAATCGGCCATACAAAACAGCCTAGTAACAAAGGATTCGCTGGACGTATGAAAGCCACCTTGTACCATATCTTCTCCGTGCTTCCGACTTTGAAGCAAATTTACCAGATTTCTCTTCTGCACTGGCCAACAGAGGTGCAATTAGAAGTCAGGTTAGACTAAAGAAGGAAAGTATGAAAAGTTAAGACGGGAATGGCCTCGCTATCAGCATCCGACGCAAATGGTGGCTACCGGTGAAACTAAAAAAAGCTAGAAAGACATACGTTTCATCTTGCTCTGATTAAGAACAAAAGAATCTTAGATTGTTTTATACTTATCAATGGATGCTGAGTAAACCAAGTCTACCAACAATATCACAAAATTTCTTTCGTAAGTAACAAACGAAACGATAATGAACGCAGAGGTTAAAAAAAATGGTAATTGCGTTAATTTTCTATTCCTAGTGTTTAGCTGTGCACATGAGCTACAAAAATCCACAAGAAGGAGCAAGACTTATGTACGAAACGATAGAGAAGTACTTACGAGAAGTGTTTTTAGTGCGCCTTGTAAAAAAAATGTCTCCTTTGGAGGAGGAACGTTCTCTACATGACGTTTTTATGGTCAGCCGTCTCGGCATGGGTGGCGTTTATGTTGGTGGTGAAAGCTACATGAATCAAATTGACAGCCATGTCAAATCTCAGAGTGATGAGGATAATCCTAAACATCTCGTGGTTATTGGGGAAGCTGGTAAGATTTAAAAAGTACCTTATCGTACATAATGAGGATCAAGAGTGGCGCAGTGGTGAGAGCGCTCGCCTCCCACCAATTTGACTTGTGTCGACGCCATATGTGGGTTGAGTTTGTTGTTGGTTCTCTCGTTTGCTCCAAGAGGTTTTTCTCCGGGTACTCCGGGTGTTTTTCCCTCTCCTCCAAAACCAACATTTCCAAATTCCAATTCGACCAGGCCAGAGTTAGGTAGACGAAGAACCACTTCGTGTATGTGCCGTTAAATCATTATTATTATTATCATTATCATTATTTATTATTATCATTATTAATCTACCGGTATGCAAACTCAGTCAAATATACTCTAAGGGACCGACCATTTGACTTTTGAGAGGGAGGAGTTTGGGTGATTCAGAGAAAATATCCTGCAGACTGATTTCGAGGGGAAAAAATCTTGTAAAGAAATAAATGGCGAAAACAAATTAGACTGAAAAAAAAAATTTTCCGTGGCTTATAATGCAAAAAAATTCTTACTCCGTTGTATGTCAGAAGAGAAATCTACCTACCCCCTCCCCCTCAAAAGTGAAATGGTCGGCCCCTAATTGCCTGCTTACGATTTCAAATAAGGCTTTGCATAAACGTGTATATCCAGTGTGATTTCAATTAATAATTCAACGTCGAGGGAAATCATGAACATGACGTGCGCTTTGCATCCTTTAACTTCTATTTCAAAATCTTATACTGTTTCTTCAAACGAAAGTTTCACTCATTGTTCTTATATTATTTTCTTATATTTGAATAACTAACTTTTTTGTCTTTTATGCGTGTTTCTTGTCATGTTAGTTGCAGGGGCGGATCTAGGGGGAAGGTGCAGGGGGTGCGCACCCCCCACTCCCTGAGATGACCTGCGGTTTTCTAATACAACTGGTATTCTGCCAAAAAAAAAAAAAACTATGTGGTTTATTAGTGTTGAAGTACAGCAAGAGATGAGTGCACCCCCTCCTAAAAAAAATCCTGGATCCGCCCCTGAGTTGTCACCTAGATTGTCATCGCAAATATTTTTTTCATTATTTCGATGTCAAGTGAAAACAATATTCATAACAACATTTACAGGTTCTGGAAAGTCCTGCCTACTTGGTAACTGGTCGTTACATCATAAGGAGAAATTCCCAAAGGATGCAGTGGTAGATCACTTTGCAGGCTGCACAAGTGGAAGCACAGGTGGGAAGACATTCCATTCGCCACTTGCACATCTCCCATAATGCACTTTGTTTGCTCTCCTTCCGCCCTCCCAAAGCACTGTCTTCAATTTTTCGTGGGCAGACTGTAATACCCAGAAGAAATTGAAAACAAAGGTTACGCAAAAATTGGGGCGGGGGGGGGGGAAGCTAGGTGTATTATAAGAGATGTGCAAATGGCAAATTATCAATTCTGACCTTTCTCTATTGTTACAAACTTGTTGCATGAAGGAAGGATCTCAAAGCGCGAGCGAAAACGAAAACATTGCCAGTGTTTTCATTTCCAGAAATGCTTGCATGTGCTGCATCAGTGTCAATAGCAGAGAAAAGGAGGACTATGAGCGAGATATCATTAAAACATTAAACACGGAAAATACAAATATGAAGTTTTTCTCTTTTTTCTTTTCTTTTTTTTTTTTTTTTTCATTAATCCAATGGGCTACGGCTTGCTTTCCGGTGAAGATAAGGCTGGGAGAACTGCTGTGAGGTTCACAACTAACAGCTTGTACATGTGTCGGGTGGAGCTGGCGATTAAAGGAGTGCTTTGAATTAGTCGCCTCGCCAGTAAATGGCCTATGATACACGGCTTTGTCCTATTTCAGACCCGATGGCGATGCCACGTTGATGAGCCCTAATAAGGGCGAAACCGGCAGCAGTCCATGGCTACCACTTCGTTTCTGCGCATGCGTTAGGTACTGGTCAGTCAGTCGGTTGGTGTACGTGTGTCGCTAGCTCTTAAGTTTCTCAATTTTAGGATAAGATTGTCCTCACCGTGCTCCAAAACCGGGCATTTTCTTTGCTTTCCCACTGTAGATTAAGGAAATGTGTTTTCTTTTTGTTGCTAGATCATAAATCACTCCTTGTATTTGTTTGAAATTACGATGTACATTAACTGTTCTTATTTCATATCACGTGAATTTTCTTTCCGTTGTTATTTTTTTAAAACCCGTCTAGACTAGCTGTACTAACTGCGGGTTGCCAATATAGGTAGCTTTCTCTTGAAAACCAAATTAAAAGTTGTTGCTGTTGTTTGCTGTTATATGACACTGCAGAAGGTGAGGAGTGACTCAAGCCCAAAATCAAAAATGTTATATTTCCCCGCCGTCTTAGCAAGATGCCCTATTCTACCTGTATAATTCTTCATATTATGCTCATCCTCAACCACTAATGATTAATCATAGATTTGCATGTGCTTGTTTGAACTGTTTTGTTTATGCTTATGCTTACGAGTGTTATGCTTATTTCATGTAATTTAAGTAACTGACCAAGACGAACAGCTTTGAACTTTTCTAGTACCACGAAAGATATTGAAGCGACTGGTTGAGGAACTCCGTGAATTGCTAAAGGAAAAGACCGGTGAAGAACAACCAACAGTAGAGTCAGACTCAGACAGTATTCGCGATCTTATTCGAGAACTGACAGACACAGTGAAGCGGATCACCGACGCAGGACATCGCACCGTCATTATTATTGATGCTTTGAACAAAGTCGACGAAGCTGGACAAACAACAAAGGTGAACGAAGTTTGATAATGAGTCAACCTTAACTATATTTTCGGCTCTATTCACCATTTTCACATAGACCATAATGCACCTTGTTTACCCTCCAAAATTTTGCATAACCATTGTTTGAAATTGTTCCAAGAGAACAGGAAGACAACAGTTCTGCAATTGAAATTTTGGGGGGAGTAAACAAGGTGCATTATGGTCTATGTAAAAAAGGTGAATACTGAAAGCTATTACTTGTGAGATGAGATCCTTAGCATGAAAAACAAATTCTTAAGAAAATTTCCTTGGTGCCGCGAAATTAGGCGTATATTTGTTACGCACATCGCTCGTTCTCAGAGCGATAAGTCTCCGCGACTTCGATCCCTGGGGCCGGGAAAATTTACAGGGTTTAAAAGGGAAGAGGGTACTGGCTAGTGCCTTGCAAATAGCACGTCCTTCTTTTGGCTTGAATAAATGGTAGAGAGGACGGTACTATCTAAAGTAGGGCCCGAAAACCAGTGTTCTCGATTAGCTCTCAGTACAAAATACTTAAGCCCTTATAAGTAACGCGCCAGTTAGGCCGCCTCTATGCAAGAACCTGTTTAGCCTAAAACTTGAAACAGATTCTTATTTTCATAAGACTATAAGAAAATTCTGTACCCTTGGGCAAATAAGATAAGTCGACATTCAGAATCCTCATGAGAGACATAGGTGCCTTATCACTCCAACTGCAATGTTATCGTATGCAGATGTTATATGAGGAATAAGTTGAATACCTGCACTCTTAGCTACAATGCATTTTTTTTTTATTCAGAAATTAAGAACCTATTTAAGAACCCAAATGAGCCTGAATTTGTGCTAATTACCATTCATGTAAAAACCTGTTTAGGCCAACAGGGGAAAATGCAGGTTCTTACTCGCGGGCTTTTACTGTACTTGAAAGTAATTCGTAATTAAATGAATTATCGATAATGTCTTCAAAAACCTAGTAATAGCTTTGTATACCTTTCCAACGAGAATGTACGTACATGTACAGCCAACTGCTGATCAAAAATGCATAATCCGGTTATCTTGACTTCGGGTGAGGCTAAGTATCAGGCCAAATTCGCAGCCCACGTTATTTCTTTTGCTACTGAATTGATATTTTTTATTTTTCGAACACTTAAACTATGCTACGGACTGGCTTTCTGTAGAGGCATGAGAACTACAATTACCAAGTAGGAAGCGACGGAGCTGACTTGTTTCTTTTATGCGGCGCGTTGTAAAACTCAAGATAGGCTCGATCTAACCTGAACAGGGTTAAATCACTGGATGTAGATCTTACCAAACGAAAGGGATTTTTTACTTTATGTGTCTTTGCATTTGCTGAACCGTCATCTTTAAGAAGCGACGGTTCTGACATGGTTCTTTTTGGTGACGTGTTCATAGACTTAAGATGGGCTCGATCTAAGCTGAACAGGGCTAAATCACAGGATGCAAATCTTGCCAAACGAAAAGGATTTTCTGCTTTCTGTATCCCTAAACGCACTGAACCAAGTGAATTTTTTCGCTTTACGAATCTCACCCCTTCATTTGTAACAACTGTTGGTTTTCTCATCCTCAGCAGCTCGAGCACCGCGCTCCTAAAACGGCGATCTCTATAGCAGTAAATTAACGGATTATGATTGAAAAAAAGAAATGAGTCCGAAATCCTTCACGCAATACGTGTACCAAGGAGTGGATAAACTCTTCCCAGTGTTCCGACAATCACAGTCGGGACGAAAGAAAGAATTAGCGCAATCGTAACGAAAGCAGTCGTCGGGGCAATTCTGTTTTCGAGTTTTGCTTGTACCAAAACGTCGACTTGGAGAATCTGATTTAGCTTGCGTTTTCGAACTCCAAGGTATATCATGATATAAAAAGACACAATCAGAACCAGGATACAAACTAAAACACCGGGCGTTACCGGTGGCGAAAATTGTCAGCGCTAAATCCATAACCGTTTTATCCTGGCCAACCGCTATCGGCAAAATGATGAATACAGAGGATAGAGCTACGACCCATATGAGCCAAGCTGAAATTGTCATCTTTCTCAAACGGCTTCTCGTCACTATAGTTTTATAATCAATCCATTTTCGAATGGATATGTACCGCTCCCACGCAATCATTGTCAGATGGATAAGCGAGCAAACTGCCAGACTGAACGTCAGGATTGAAGTTACCAAGTTCATCAAACAAAAATGTTGGACAGCCACTATTCGATAGGGAAGTAACAGTGCAACTATGGCAGATAACGGGATACATATACCTCCTGTAAGAAGGTGCACAACTGCCATACTTGAAAGAAGGACACTGGAAAGTCTCTGACGCAGTTCCTTCTTTTGCTTTACCGCTAAGATTGTTAATGTGTTCAAAAGAAATGCGATGGGAGCAGGTATAGTTGCAAAAGCGGCAAAAGTCAAAGGAGAAGTGGTTTCATGTAAGTCGAACGCCATACCTGGTCCGTGTGTCCAGCAATAAAACACTGAGCTGGTATTATTGGAAAAGGCTGAAGCTGCTTGTACTTCCCCGTTTCGGTCCATAATGATCAAGCGATACTATTTTCAATTGTTTTCTTGATAGTTCCAATGAAAGGCCTATTCCCAGTTCTAGTTACCTCAAGACTTTGTATCTCAGTAAGCGCTACGTTCTCAAAAAGGCGTGATTTTGTGGCTTTTTTTTAAGGAATATTTTAAGAAATAAGCTGGTGGACCTCAGGTCTGACTGATTAGTAACTTCTCTTGAGCTTTGCCTCGAAGTAAAACCAGTGTGAAAAGCGCAAGAACCATCAGCTGTACTCCTCTGTTCTCTCTCAGTTAACCTCGCTCTTACGCTTTTCCTCTTTCACGATTCAGTCTTTTTCCCTTTTTATTCATTGTAATTTTGTCTCCGGCTCCATAATGCGTCATTCTTTCTCTCTATCGCTCAGTAATTTTAATCCACACCACATTCAAATACTAAGGAATCAGAACAGCTGTTAAAGCTGCGACAGATTCAAATTTTACAGTAATTGACCACATATACGTCATATACCAAAAGCCTTTATTTTTGAAAGGAAGGAATAGAATAAAAAAACATTGAAGATAAACAAAAAACACTGATTAGACTCTGATTAAGGCAGGATGCAAATCACCACCAAAGGACATCATTGCACTGAAACTAGGATAAATCCATAAAATCTCACTAATTAAAGTCAGAGCAAACATGTACAGCTTACTAAAAACGTGGGAGATTGCCGCTGTGTAGATTACATTCAAGTTGTATATTAGAATAACCACAATACAGCTACGAATTTATCTTCTACGGCATAATTCACAATAACACCGGAAAATCCCAGCGACCAAAGCGTTCTCAGTTGTAAATGCTAAGAAATTTTTTCACATATTGCTATTTTTTGAGGTTTCAGAAATTGTGTTGTGTCAATCAATTTTCTGCAAGTAAAGAAAGTACCACTGACCTAAAAGTTTTCTTGGAATACAACATGTTGTTTTTTCCACTTCGGGCTCGGCCAGGAAATGCTTAATAAATGATTCGCGCATATTCATTCAGCACATAAACTATTATAATGAAAGTTAATTGTCCCATATGAGGCTGATTCCAGAACGACTGCTATTTAATTGGCAAACCAACGGCTAAATCAGCATGCTATATGTGACGAATTTTTCCTCTTGTACTTTTAAACTGGTCATAAAAAAACATTGGCATATTTCCCCTCCAGAAATTTTCACCAATTTTAGTTATGGCAACAATCAGTTCATTTCTAGTAACTAAGGATTTCTGTTCTTCCTGATTTATTTTTATACTATTGTTTGGGTGGATGAAAAACACAATGTAAATCAAAACTATTTAACCCCTAAAAATGGCATGGGGTCGTTTCGGTAAGTAAATTACATAACTAGTTATTATATGGGTCTAATTTGGCTACCTTAATCAGTCGCCTCATGTAAGGTAAAGCAAGACAGTCGTGGATTCTGGATTCCACGCTGGTGATTCCGGATTCTGGTACTGGTTTTCCAGTTTCCTTGTTAGTGAAACTTAGACTGCGGTTTCTTCCTCATTGGAACTGGGATTCCAGAATCAGATCGTTAGAGGGATTACGGATTCTTTGAGCTCATTTCCTGATTTTCGGCTCAGAATTTTGGATTCCACAAGCAAAAATTTTCCAGATTCCTGAATTCGGATTGTCTTATATGGGGCATAGTTTATATTTTCATTCTGTCGCCTTTTATATTAGGCTTTCGATATCAGCTGTTCTATCACAGGTATATTTTCATCTATTTTTTCATTATTATATGCAAACCCATGGAGTCAGGGTTCTAATTGCTAAGACCAGGGGCGATATGTGGGTTAGGTTTGTCACGGTCGGTGTTCGTCGTCGCTCCGAGAGGTTCCGGGCACTCCAGTTTTCCCCTTTCAGTTTTAGTTCCATTTCATTTATTGGCCAGAAAAAATACCGACATTCAATACATCGCAATGCATTTCTCGGCCTCAAAAATGAACCAACGTTCCTAAATTCCAGTTCCATTAGAAATATAGCAGACGAAATTTTTACCGACTTCGATCCAAGGTCAGTATGTAATGAAGATTTCATTGCAATCGAACGAGGATAAAATCACCTTTAAGGTTACTAAAAAATATCGGTGCATGCTAAACGGAAGGGAAGGAGGTCGAGAAAGGGATATTAGGTCCGACACCTGGGAATCCTCGCACTCAGGAATTGGGTTTATTGAATTTGACAAATGAATTTAAAATGAAGCAGCCTTTCGTGATTATGATTATGAATTGAACCGTTTGGAAGTCACCTAAAAATCTCGTGGAAATTTAGGTTTTTGGACAGAGGTCATGAAATTGCCTTACCCAACGTAGCGCGACTTATATATTTGCTCAATAACTTTAAGAAGGCCAATTTCTCCAAAAACGAACGCTTTTGTGACAAAAGAACTTATAGTAAACCGGAAATTGTTATTGGATTCTTATCTGTTTACACTGTTTAACTGACATGGACATCAAAACAAGTTAAATTACTTTTAAACAATTAGCTACTTATAATTTATTATTGTATTCGACATTAAGAGAACGCAACTCGTAATCTTTGCTGCCCTGTGGTACTCGTCGTAGGTCTGCATTTTGGGCGCCATTTTGAATTACGTCATATGTCATCCTCATCGCACTCTTTCGATCAAGGTCAACCGGATGATGCAACTCACGTCGTAAGCACGGATTTACTTGAGTTCGGCGAGGGAATGCAACTTTGAGTTTATTTCGAAGCGGGTTTATGGCTGATCCGGCGATTAATACATTATTAGGTCAAGAGATGTAACACCGATCAAGACTAGGTGAAAGTTGGTACAAAGACACAAACATCGGGTAACATTTGTTCATGCCGTTTGTGCTCTATTGAGGAATTTACCCGTGCTTTTGAGTCCTTTTTTATTCCCAGTTTTTTACTTATTTTTATTTTCATGAATAAAGTACGTTTCCAGAATTTTACCCCTAAATGCCTTGGTTTATAATGTGATGCTTTTGTTGTTAGTACCCTCTCGCTGAGCAATATGATGATGCTAAGTGTTGAAACACGATGAAATGGCGTACACGAACTGAATATGAAGATGAATAGTTCGCGTAATCAAACCGGTTTCCCTGAATGTGGACTTTTTATTAGTAACAGCACGTCGTTAAACCTATTAACAGAATAAATGTCTTTTTTCTCGCAGACTTTGTTTTGGTTACCAAGGAAACTATCTCGCAAAGTGCATCTCATAGTTTCCGTCAATGCCACCGACCTAAACAAAGTGGTCGAGTTGACTGAGGAAAGAGGCTACTCGGTCATCCACACTTCGCCGCTGAAGGAAGCAGAAAGAGAAGAAGTTGCTTTGGTAAGACAGAGCTGTTTTTGTCATTTCTCGGCTTTCTAGAGTCGTGTTAACGTTGGCTTAAGGGAGGGGTAGGTGGGCAGTTTCCCAGAAACGCATAATGTTTCGCATTATACGTTTTGCATGGCCAGCAGCTATGCAAATTTATCGGAACAAAAGAATACCAACATGGGCACCGTTTCATAATTTCGGTTTTGATGATTCAAAACAGGCAACACTGAAGGTTCGTGGAAAAGCCTTATCATCAGAACAGAAGGTTAAAGTTGTAACCAAAGCGCAGACGGAAAATCCTCTCTATTTAAAGACGTTACTGGAGGTAAGAAAGCTGTTATTCACTGCGGGTTTTATAATGAGAGTAAAAGACAAGAATCAAATTTTTAACGTAACAGGATTCGTCTAATTAGCACCCATTGGGAAAAGGATACATGTCAGGCTTCCGCCAAATACTATTAGAAAACGAAAAAAGGCTTTTACGTCACTGTCACAAATTTTAATCCATCAACACGTACGTGGGAATGAACAGCAAATCACATACAGCACAAGGTTTGCAATCCCATGATTCAATACAGAGACAGGCATTCAAGACGTGCTTACAACTATAACATTCCTAACAAATACAGGCTAATTTGAAATTGCTTTCTTTGATTTATCGGATTTCGCATGCAGTTCACTATCAAACCTTAAGATGCGAAAGTTGATGCCCGCTTATACGTGTCAGCTTACCACACTACATTTATACATATACACTGTTTACTGGTAGACAGCTGAAGGAGGATTATGAGGTTACCCTATATTAAGATCTGTGCTCACAGACAACGCACCCAGCCCAGGGAAAGTTGGGCACTCCACCGTGGTCTACGCCCTCTACTCTTTTCGAACAGTGGTGTGGGTTCTTTTTCGTCTCACAAGAACTAGATAAGAAAGTTCTGTGGGACAGGACCTACGGCTTATCGTCCTTATCTGAGAATTCAAGAAAGTCTAATCGTTTGCTGATTTCATTACAAAGGCAGCACTTTCTTCTCAGTTATTTAAAACCCTGAGAGTTGGTCCGGCCGGGGTTTGAACACGCGACCTCCCGCTCAGCATACTGGCGCTCTCCCAACTTAGCTAACCGCCGCCCATTCTCTCCTGGGGGCCTGAGCACGAAGACCAGGAGGCTCTGGGGACACAGGACTTGAAGTCCTAAATTTTAGTACTTCCGGTCATTACTGATTTTCTACAACGTTTTTAATAGCGTTCGCTTGCTCTTGCAGAAGCGTCAATGACTGTAAATTTAGGTGATTCAAAAGCTTTTAAAAGAGAATCCTCCAACTTAGTTTTGAATCGGAAATGACCGGAAGTGCTAAAATTTAAGACTTCAAATCCTGTGTCTCCAGAGCCTCCTGGCCTCCTTCTCGTCCTCAGGCCCCCTGGAGGCTCTGGGGACGAGAATGACCGCTGCTGTAAGGTAAGGTAGGTAACCGCCGCCGCCATTTCCTTCAACAGTTTCAACTTAAATGCTTGTAGGTTGAGCTGGTCAAAAAACTGATTAGCAAACCAACTAAAATTGGGATTGCTTTCTAGTAAAACACGAAACTAACACCAAACCAACAACCCAGTCAATTGCGGGACTTTAAATGAAAAGACTACTGGACTTTAAATGAAAAGAAATATGTGGTCTCTGAGGAAACAGCCTAACTTAAGTGATTTTGGCGATTATTGTGTTTTCTCTTCTTTAATTTTTAAATTTAGTTTTCAGTGTTTATATGAATGCACTTGTCACTTTCATCCTTTACAGGAACTATGTGGCTTTGGGGAATTTTTTCAGCTTGATGCCTACCTTGACAACCTTCTTGACGCCAAAGAGTAAGACCCTGCTCCCATCTTTTGTTCTTCTCTTTTGATTTGGAACAGCAGTCGCCTGAGTAGCAGCCGCTTATAGTATGGCCGCAAGAAAGAACAGGGATCGCGAGGGGGCAACGCGTGCTGCGTGTATCTGTCACGCGCCCAGTTCTCTCTCACACCCATAACTTCCAAGCGCCTGCTGCGCAGGCTAGAAAAGCAACTAAGCTATTCACATTTTAGTTTCTTTAATAAGAAAACCGTTGTCTATTCTCTTACAGCACAAAAGAACTTTTTCTCAAATTTCTTCAGCGGTTGGAAGAGGATTACAACCCCAAAGAATACGAAGGAAATTTGATAAAAGATGTAAGTACAAAGAACCCATTTTTCCAGTTTTTAGAGTAGGTTTGTCTAGGCTTAATTACACTGTATTGTTTCAGGTTATGTGCTGCATTTTTGTTGCTCGACAAGGTCTTTCCGAAACAGAGCTCAAGAACATTCTCAAAATCACAGATCAAATATGGTCTGTTCTCTACTTTACGATTGAAGAATTCATTTTGGAACGATCAGGACTTTACGGGTAAATCTAGCTTTGATTGATTGATTGATTGATTGACTTTTTTAACAAATAGATTTTTTATAAAATAACTGAGATAGTACGCGCGTTCGGATTGGCTAAGAGGTGTATTTGCATGAGAGCGTTAATCACGCAAGCACGAATTTGAAAAAGGTTTTCAGTTGAAAACTCGACAAGTTTACTCTATTTATCCATTT
The DNA here is from genome assembly GCA_964035525.1 of Porites cylindrica. Lineage (NCBI taxonomy): Eukaryota > Metazoa > Cnidaria > Anthozoa > Scleractinia > Poritidae > Porites > Porites cylindrica. The sequence continues at coordinate 21,049,708 of OZ037778.1, read as the reverse complement.
CCTCGTTGGCTGGATCTTGGAAACTCTTTAGAGACATGCTGGGCCATTTTTTTGTTCGCGATTAGTAAGAATTTCTCTTTTAATCAGTGCCATAAACAAAGCGTTTCGCTTTTGTCTTGGAAAGGTATTTTAAAAAAGCAATAGAAAACGTTTTTCCTGTGTTTGCATAGCCTGATATAAACACTCGAGGGATTTGGAGAATTCTCGACAGTTATGCAAACCCTCGAGTTCGTCTCTAGTTTGCATAAATGTATAAATATCTCGAATTCTCCCAACCCCCCTGGTGTTTATATCAGGCTATGAAAACACGGCAAACGTCAGTTGTTCATTCAGGGCCTGTTTGCTTGTGTTCGTTTTTGTTGTTTTGTTATTTATACAACAGTTGTAAAAGTTGATTAATAATCTCACTGCAAAGCTTACGTGATTTATAAGCCTAATTTCCTTGTCCCTGTCACATTCATTCTTCAACCCACTTATTTAGGAAGCTCAAAAGTGAATTGATTTGCCCGTTGGCTTGGTAAGCTCAATACTACGTTCATTCCCAGAAGTACAGGTCTAAAAGAAGAGTTCCATCTCCCTGTATAAGCACTTGAAACGAAGCATTTCAACAGTTTAAAGCAAAACTGTCCAAATTTCTATGTGAAAAATACCTTGCCTTTTAGGTTTTCGTATGATGAACTGTCTGCCGCAGTAAAAGAGAGATACTGAGGATGAATCCACTATAAAACACTACCTCATGCTTCTAATAGAATATTTTGACGCGATCCTGAAGGTAAAAATCGAAAAAAAATGATTCTTATGTGACGGTCTTTGTATATCATATTTTCCACAAAAAAGGTATATTCAGCAGCTTTCTCTTAGAATGGCTGTAAAGTACAATCCTCAGCAAAACTCCTGGGGAAAGTGATGCAGTATTCGTAACTTTCTGTAATTCGGGGTACCATCATAAAACAGTGAAACCTTTTTGAAAATATCTTGCAGTTCTCTCTTCTCCCCCCTCCGCACCCTATACAAAGTTGAAACTCGCGAAAAAATCTGGATGGACATGTACACGTTCAACATTGTTTGGTGGGTAGGAAGGGGTTTGGTGTTGGTGATTTCAAGTAATTCCCACAAATGAAAAGCTGTCCCAAGACTTTTTCCCATGACCGTAATTCGTTTGTTTGTTTTTTTCATGTTGCGGCTAGAACTACAGTCTTTGGTCAGCAGGGAAAAGAACCATACACGCTGGAGAATCAGGTCGTCAGCATAATTATTTCGAAACGAATACTAATATATGGATCTGCGGGTTTTCTTATAGGAGAAAAGTGCAGAGTACTACACAGAAATTCCTGATCGAGTGAAAATGGAGTTACCTTGGCTTTTAGTCAAAGCTGGAGAAAAGGAACGACTTATCAAGTGTCTCACAACTGCTTCAATATTCTGGTCATTGAACAGGTTTGAATTTACCTTCGTTCTTTGCTTTGTAGTATTGCATATATCTCTTTCATTCACCCTTCAAGGAATGTTGGGAAATGATTGATGGAGAGCTTTGGTTTACCGATATGATTGACTAATTTTTGCTATCGTCGTCGGAGAAATAAGGGACGGATCCAGTAAAGGAAGTATGACCACGACAGCAATAGATGATAAATAAATAAATGAAGCCTTCCGGCGCCCCATGTAATGGAATCCAAGGCAGTCTTGGATTCCAGGATTCCAGGTACTAGATGCCTTAATTCTCCGTCAATGTAACTAAGATTCCGGATTCCAGTCGTCAGTGGGATTTTGGATTCTTTAAACAGTATTCCGGATTCCAAACCCCAGGATTCTGGATTCCGCAAGCAAAAATTTCCCTGATTCCCTTTACATGGGGCGAAAAGCAAAACACTTTCGTTCTTCAGCAACTAAGTACATGCCAGCTCATTTTCTCATTAGCATACGGGCAAATGCATGTTTAAAACTAAGTTGGGTGCTAGAAACTTACCAAAGAGGCCTTATCTGGGAAAAAGACCAAAGCAACAACGTTGCCAAAAAACAACAACAACAACAACTTTATTTGTAATCAATGTAGGGTACTAATGATGTAATTTTCCGGCGATGTTTTTGCCTTGTTCTTTTTCCCAAATAAGGCGGATTTGGCAGGTTCCTAGCACCCATCTCAGCTTTTAAGCGTGCACTTGTCCGTATGTTATTTTTTGACGTTAAGCGGTGCTTAAATAGCGCTCTAGATGGGCCTTATTTTTCCCTCTTGTCGAATTTAACGTTTTAAAAAGAAAAAATACTAAAGTCAAAGAACATTAAAAATTAAATTCAGGACGTATTGCGTTGGAATTTTTTTTCTAATTTCATTTCTTTATTTCTCTATTTTTCATTTTTGTATTTGCCCTTCAGTGCAGAGAGCAAGTACGACTTGATAAACTACTGGAATTCTACTGGCTTAACTGGGGAGGACATAAATGATTTGTACAAGACGTCAGTTGACGACCAACTCGCCGTGCTATATGTTAAAGAGCAAGAGAAATTTGGAGAACCAACCAACGCCCTAAAAGTGGTAATAGATTTTTTCTTATTTACTGAAGTTCAATCTCATCTCAAGTGTAATCATAATGAATCTTTTTCGTTTCTTCGAAGACTATTCTTTAGCTCTTTTCTTAGGGCCTTCACCTTAACTATCTGGAGGGCTCAGCAAAATTGTTTCGAAAGACCGGTCAGTTAAACGAAGTACTCCTTAGATCATGTTAGTGGGTGTCCAGATTTGTTTGCATGGTGTTTTCGTAAGAGTATCAATGATTCTAGTCTGGGCTACAAGCTATCTTGAGGCTATTCACAACCGGTAATGTTTAGATGAGGAGCGTTGGGCAAATTTTAAATGGTATAGAACACGGTTTTGTTAAATTGTGTTTTAATAAGCGGCAATAAACGCCTAACGGCTAATTTGCTACATGCTTTTTTACGTGACAAAATAACTTTTACGCAAAGACTTCTGGGATTATTACTAATTGGGGTGTCCCTGGTACAATCCCAGAAACAATTGCGGAACACAAATCGTAACCAGTCACCTTATCGTTTGTAAAGTGTCGATGTCACAGTAATTTAGGTAATCCCATGTTTTGGGTACCACCTTTCCCAAATCACTAGTGATATCGGTAGCCCCTTGTCATTTTTCGTTAGTGTTTTGCGATAGTTAGATTGCAAATGACTTGGGTATCCCGCTTGACAAAGCGATTTCTTTTTCCTCTAAGAAAGCCTGGAGCTCAGGCATTATCCTATATTTAAGTAAGGTCACCTTCTCCTCACAAAGGTGAGCTCAGTCCTCTTGTTGTTCCCTACATCTCTCCTCAGTTTTGTACTAGTTCATCTAGCTGCCTCGGGGTGAGTCTCCCATATCTAATTACTAGTGTAGGCAGTGTTTGAAAATGGCCCCAGAGGAAATATACTACAATGTTATTTTCCACCTTTTGCAGCTTTTCCCTTTTGTTTATGGTATATCCCAGTTTCAGTCAGGAGCTGGACATATGACAGAAGTAGAACCATTCCTTCAGAGAGCCATAGACGTACTTGTGAGTGAAAAATTAAACAACAAGCAGAGATCCATCTGGTTGGGTCCGACCTTTACTTACTTTGTGTATCAGTCTGCTTGTTATGTTTTCTAAACTCATTAATAATTCATAAAGAGAAAACAAAGGAACTTTAAATTACCAAAAATTTCTGCGAACTTTATCTATGAATTTCTCCAAGAATTCTTGTTCATTCGAGAAGCTATATCAAAAACTCCGCTCAGTGTTTCATCCAATATCCAGTCTCCGCGAAATCGGTCTAAAAAACTCGGCTGCGCCTCGTTTTTCAACCTATGTGTCTGGATATTGGATGAAACACTGCGTGTCGCTTTTGGTGTATTGCATCTAGTGGCGTATTGCGTTCTAATGATGCTGGTTATGAGCCAGGCAGGATATCGTGCTCGTTTTTATAATGTGCGCCAGAACTGACTTAGCATGCGAAACCAGCGGTTTCTCCTCGCTCTTCACCGCTGAGGACGTTTCGCTAGGAATTACGTCTGCGACTCAGCGACAGAAATTCCGTACTGGTGACGTAAAATCTGTCCGGAATCCGGTCAGAAGCGCTAATTGGTCGATGGAGTAGTTACATTGTTTTAGCTATTGTTTACTAATGACAGACAAGGCCATCCCAATAAAATGTTTCGTTTCTCATCGCCCGACCGACCCATTTTTTTCGAAAAGTAAAAAAAAACAGATTCACTAGTCAACGAAGCGAGTACTTTAATTTACAAGCACACGATCTTGTTTTATTAACAGCAATTGGTATATATGATGTGATGTCCTCGTATTTAATTAACATCGATACTACGTTTTTTAAAGGCTGTTTAGACATTTGGTAGTCGAAAAGACCACGTTTTATGAGTTGACTTTGTAAACCAGGCTTTCTTACTTAGCAGCCCAGCCTTCCCTGGAACCCAGACCCCTTCAAGTGTTCATTCTTTTTTTTTTTGCCTGACCGGCCGACCCACCATTACAAGAGACGGGGCGATGGGAGACGAAACATTTTATTGGAATGGCCCAAAAGACAAAAGGCCACGAAGGTCAACTGTAAACGCGATGAATCTCTAACAAAACAGTCAAAATTGGAGGAATATATATTGTTCTCTAGAAGAAGCATTTGAGTTTTGCTGGAGCTCGTTCGCAGATGAAAAGAACACTCTAGTAAAATCGATCAGGGGAAACGTAAAATTGAACAAATTTGGATGTGGAACCCCATGACTACCAGATGTATTATGTAAATATTGATTTACGTCATCACCATGGAATTTCTGTCGCTGAGTCGCAGACGTTCCTCCGCGCGAAACGTCTCTAGCGGAGAAAAGGGAGGAGAAACGGCTGTTTTCGTAGGCTAAATTTGACTGATATAATATTGAAAATAAGTTATAACCAAGAAAAACATAATTATTTCTATCTCGTTTTGTAGAAGACAGCCCATTCAGAAGAAGAAATCCATTCTAATTCTGTAGTAGCTGAACAGTACTGCAATATGGTGAATTCACTGGCATGTTTGTTTGTGGATACAGAGCAGTTTGATAAGGCCGAGCCACTCCACTTGGAGGTCCTTGAGCTAAGAGAAAAGTAAGTTTTTCTCTCTTTTTGCTGGTGAAGGTGTTTATCATTAATCAATCCGCATGCGTTAACATGATCGTAGTACTCACACCCGCAGAGAACTTTCTTAAAATTGGTTGCCTTCGAGCAAGAGATTACATTTAGGTTAAATCTTCATAGTTTACCCATAAAGTACTGGACAATCTGGCACCTTCAGCCACTCATAACGATATGAAAGCGCTATAGAAATAATAAATAATTAATTATCGTTAATTATAATTTAAGTCTTGGAATTTTTAGGGCTGCAGAAACCCCGCAGTACACGCTAAGTGATAACCTGAATTCGAGTGAACATGCCAGGGAAAATCTTGGTGAACATTTACCAAACATCTTCTGCCCTTCGTCTTTACGTAAAGATCTGTGAATCATTTTGAACTGATGACAATTTCTCCAAGCTTTTTTCGTTGCTTGTTTATACCAGGAACTGGCGGGTATTGGCGGCTATTAGTCTTTAAGCGGAAAGCAATCTAAACTTTGAAAAAAAGAGAACTATCCCAATACCACTAGGTCACACGACACTCGCTTTTTAAATGAACCAAATTCTCGTTGTTCCTATGCATTTAATCAGATTCGCTGACACGTGGATCAATGGTTGGTCGAGTGTTGCTTCTTCATTGAACGGTCTTGGAGTGTTGTATTACAGGACAAACAGGTTTGAAGAGGTTCGAGACTCAGTTTTCGTTTTTTAACTACCATTAATACTTTTTGTGACGGCTTCCATTGACTGACTGTAAACTGCCATTAATGTTATGGTTTCGAAACACGACGTTGCCAAACTAGCGTAGGTTCTTTGCAATACGGCTTTTTTTTCTACATTAGGTACGAAAACACAGTTTCAGAGATGCCAACCTCTGGAGACCTAAAATCGGGAGACTGTCTTTTTTTCACTACCCCCCCGGAATTTCAACGAACCCCCCCCCCTCCCGAAAAATTGACCCAAGGCCCCAATGGGAATGATTTAGAACATTATATGACGTCTTACATGATGTTCATACTATCAAAATTCGAAATCATCGTTTTGATGCTAGAAATAATCTTTGTCAATGACTAAATACGTGCAAAAATGCCCCAGAAACCGTACTGCGAATAAGAAAAATTCAAGTTTTGAGCTAAAAATGAGCTAAATCTCAAACTAAGTCTGTTTTATTTTTTACTAAGTATTCAATATTTATAGTGGACGTACAAAGCGGGAGATTAATGTACCGAAGCGGGAGAGCGGGAGACGAGGCAAAAAAGCGCAAGTCTCCCGCCAAAAGCGGGAGAGTTGGCATCACTGCAGTTTGAAGCACAACTCACATAAACTAATGTGATGCAGTGATTCTACGTTTAACTTATCAGTTAATAAAGTAGATTAGATGTAAGCTGAGCTCCTTTTTTAGTTTCCTATTTCTGATTCGCGTCGCAGATTGTTGTTTGTTCTTTTATTAAGTAATTTACTGGCACCTTAAGAGGCAGTCTCCCTAAAAGCGGTCCACTCGATTTCGCGACAAAAAATACTTTTCCTTTATTTTTTGTCGGGGAAGAGGCTTTAGTAGGTGTCTACTAAAATCGCTATTTTCGTTTTCAAATTCTCATTCTTAGCTCTGCTACAAGCCAAAAACGAATTGAGTCCGTCTCGGCTTCTCAGAGAGTGTTTCGAAGACTAAAATTGATGGATTTTGAAAAGCGCGTTGTAAACAACCGAATGCCCGCACAAAAAATCTGTTCGATTCAGTTTTTTTAGTTAACCTTCGATAGTTCACAGGCTAAATAAAAATATCTTTGATCAAAACGTGTTCAAGTTACAGTGGTTCAAAGAATACCTATTTTGCAGGCTTAATCGAAACCTTGAAAGTAAGGAAGATTTGAGGCAAAATATCTCAAAAGTTGCGGCCTACATCTGGTTTAAAAATCATATCAAAGTAAAGTTTTAAGCTTATTTTTTTGGTTTATAGGCTCAGACTTGCGGGTATCTTCTGGGATTGCAACCAACAGTAGATTATAATCTGCCATTTTGCGTATTTGCATAATTACAGGCCGTGTCAGATGTCATGATTGTACAGGTTAAAAGTTCCATGAAATTGCCTCTTTTGACACTTGAATTCGTCTCTGGCCTCTAAAAGAAAGTAATTAAGCTTCTTTAAGTACTTTTGAATCGAAAGAGATATACTAACAGGGATGGTCATGCATGTTACTGATTACCACGATCAACTGGCGGGCGCCATCGTCTTGTAACTATACCTGCACTGAACAGTAAACAATGTTTTTAATAGAATTCTCTAGATCAGAAGTTGATCCAAGCTCTCTAAGTAATGAAACTAAATATCACTACCCCGGGATACAAAACATGCACAAGAAAGGCAACGTAGAATTTTAAGTTCTTTCCGCAATTTCAGAGTGAATTTCACCGCGGTGCATATAAAAGTCCATGAATTATTGTAACAATCAGGCTGTTTAAAAACGTTTGACGCACAACACAAGCAATTAGTCATTTACCGTTTTATCTGTTCTCGGTAAATAAGACGCTTACCTTTACTTTAGATTCATGATGGAAGAAGTCTATCCAGGCAGCTGAAGTTAGGCAGTTTCGTTTCAAAATCAAATCATAGCGTGATAGTGTCACGTAATGTTATGGTCACGTGGCTACGTAACCCGTCGGCGGCCAAAATCTTTGTGATAAACGAAATTTCTGCTTCTCTCCCGAAAAAAAAAGCCCTAATTGAATGAGTTTTTCCTCCTTAAGTTGCACAAAATGCATATCACACCAAGGAATTTGTATTGGTAATGAATCATTATTTTCACGGCATGGACTCCGCCCTTCCATATTTTCAGTCCCGGCCCAATATAGCTACAGATTTGTAAAACGTTTGATACCGAATGCCTGAAATTACCTTGAAAAAGAATACTATATACCTAAATAAGGTATTTCAGGACTGAGACAGACCGTCCAACCTATTTTATTTATCCCAGAATATAGTGTCAGCGTCCAAGGACAAGGAGCGAGCCGCTACGGGCGGGGTAAGGCGGCATGCTCCCCCAGAGACGCCATTTCTATAGTTTTCTTAGCCTGCGTAGCAGGCCCTTGAAAGTAGTGAACGCAAGAAAGAACGGGTGTCCGTTCTTTCTTGCACCCACTACTTCCAAGCGCCTGCTACGCAGGCTATGTGTTCTGACAAGGTCCTGCCTTTGTTTATAATGCTCATACAGAGCCCACTGCGCCTGTCCTCAACTCTAACGACTCTAGGAAATTGTAAAGCTTCCGAAGGTACATTATCCTTAAAGTTCGCATTTGGACCCGCTCTATTGTACTAGGCAGATGGGCAGGAAGGGCGTTATATCAAGCCACGCAACATTGTACTCTAGGACGGAACGTACGACAGCGACGCAGATAGCCGCAAGGTCCATTGCACCAATTTCCTGGGCAACCCCCCCCCCCCCCCCCCCCCGGCCAGACCTCTCTCCTTTAGAACGTCAAAATCACGTAACCCGGATGTCAACAAGACGTCACATTAAAATACTCTACATGGAAACTACAAGACTCCCTGTAGGTGCATTTTTAAAGACTATTACATCCGTTCTTTGGAAACGTTTTTGTCGTACTAACTATTTTGGCCTCTTATATGGGACATTCTAAGTTGACAGCATAAGGGATTAGAGACCAGGTAGCACAGGCCACCCCACCAGGTTCCTAATCTTAATTGTTGCACATGCGATTTCACTTCTTCAAGCAACAAACTTGAAAAACAGGAATCAAATTTTGCTCTAAAAATTATGCTTTGCCAAGCCCGAGAAATGAATTCACATGTGCAACAATTACAATTAGCGACCTGGCAGGTTGGGGCAAAAGGGTCGGTAGGTCACCTCTCTAATCCTTTATACTGTACGTGAATGTTAGAATTGTACCATATAAGAGGCCAAAATAGTCATTACAAGAAACTGGTTTGAAATGAACGGATAAAAGAGGGTTCAAAAAATGCACCTAAAGCCACCCTTACACCTCGTTGGCATACTAACGTGATTCTTGAAAACGTTTAAAAGGTAGGGATCAATATAGCCTGCAAGGCGTATTTTGCTGTGTGATCGATTTGAACTTTCGATTGACCGGGAGTTGGGGGGAGTCAAAAAGTGATTCCAAGGGAGAGGTTGCCTGCCATCCTCATTGGGTCGCGCGATAAAAAAAAAAAAAAAAAAACGCCTGGGCGAGGATTAATAAGGCCAGTGGTACCATGCCGTAGAAAATGATTCATTACCAATACAAATTCCTTGGTGTGATATGCATTTTGTGCAATTTAAGGAGGAAAAATTCATTCAATTAGGACTTTTTTTTCTGGAGAGAAACAGAAATTTCGTTTATCACAAAGATTTTGGCCGCCGACGGGTTACGTAGCCACGTGACCATAACATTACGTGACACTATCACGCTATGATTTGATTTTGAAACGAAACTGCCTAACTTCAGCTGCCTGGATAGACTTCTTCCATCAAGAATCTAAAGTAAAGGTAAGCGTCTTATTTACCGAGAACAGATAAAACGGTAAATGACTAATTGCTTTTGTTGTGCGTCAAACGTTTTTAAACAGCTTGATTGTTACAATAATTCATGGACTTTTATATGCACCGCGGTGAAATTCACTCTGAAATTGCGGAAAGAACTTAAAATTCTACGTTGCCTTTCTTGTGCATGTTTTGTATCCCGGGGTAGTGATATTTAGTTTCATTACTTAGAGAGCTTGGATCAACTTCTGATCTAGAGAATTCTATTAAAAACATTGTTTACTGTTCAGTGCAGGTAGTTACAAGACGATGGCGCCCGCCAGTTGATCGTGGTAATCAGTAACATGCATGACCATCCCTGTTAGTATATCTCTTTCGATTCAAAAGTACTTAAAGAAGCTTAATTACTTTCTTTTAGAGGCCAGAGACGAATTCAAGTGTCAAAAGAGGCAATTTCATAGAACTTTTAACCTGTACAATCATGACATCTGACACGGCCTGTAATTATGCAAATACGCAAAATGGCAGATTATAATCTACTGTTGGTTGCAATCCCAGAAGATACCCGCAAGTCTGAGCCTATAAACCAAAAAAATAAGCTTAAAACTTTACTTTGATATGATTTTTAAACCAGATTTAGGCCGCAACTTTTGAGATATTTTGCCTCAAATCTTCCTTACTTTCAAGGTTTCGATTAAGCCTGCAAAATAGGTATTCTTTGAACCACTGTGACTTGAACATGTTTTGATCAAAGATATTTTTATTTAGCCTGTGAACTATCGTAGGTTAACTAAAAAAACTGAATGCAACAGATTTTTTGTGCGGGCATTCGGTTGTTTGCAACGCGCTTTTCAAAATCCATCAATTTTAGTCTTCGAAACACTCTCTGAGAAGCCGAGACGGACTCAATTCGTTTTTGGCTTGTAGCAGAGCTAAGAATAAGAATTTGAAAACAAAAATAGCGATTTTAGTATACACCTACTAAAGCCTCTTCACCGACAAAAAATAAAGGAAACGTATTTTTTGTCGCGAAATCGAGTGGACCGCTTTTAGGGAGACTGCCTCTTAATTACGACTTATTGTTACCTATCTTTCTGCGAGAATGTGGTCAAAAGTTTATTGAAATGTTGATTCGGGTGCTCTTTCTTAGGCGTTAACCTACTACAACAGATGTCTAGAACTTCACCGAAAAACTCTGCCAGCGACACACAGTTTAATTCCAGACACACTTAACAACATTGGTGCTTTATATAAATCCATGGCGCGCTGGGAAGATTCCGCTAAAGTGCTCGAGGAAGCATTACAGGTTCCGTTCGTTAATATCGTTAACTAAATTAAGGCGGAATAGCCTGTTCATTCAAAATTTTTAGAATGAAATGGTTATGAAGCTCATTAGACTTCTTTGTTATATTTTCTTGTGGACTTGACGGTGCACAACGTTCCAATAGCATTCCTATCATTTTTATTATATGTGCACTGTCAGGAGCTTCCAACATGAACGGCAGCAACATTGTTTTCTCTTATCCTTTTGCCAACTTTTCATAAACACTCTCCTTTACTAACTATCAATTAAAGACTGAATAAGTCAAAAAGAGATGAACCTAACACATTACAATATTAACCATACTAAACTGGTAAATCTCCTGACGTTTTAAAGAAAAAAATGGTACACATTAGTTTTTGAGTACCTTTTACAGGAAAGACTACGTATTGCATATGAAACAAAAAAATGGAATTGACTGTGTCTGTCCGTGTTTCAACCAACTTATTTGAAGACCAGTAGCGAAGCCAAGTTGAAAGTAGTTCAATTGTTTGATTGGCTCACTAGACAGAGTGTTGGGTCCGGTTATCAAAAAGAGCAGAGTTCGAGTTAACAGTTTCTTTTCATCAAGTTCTTTTAAAGTAAATAACATGCAGACACTGCCCAGATCATCGCCATTATCACATTTTTTGCGCAGTTCAAAACACGCTTTATTTATTTATTTATTTATTTATTCATATTAAAAATCATAGCTGTACGAGGATGCTTACTTTGGTCAACTTCCCCCCGACGTTGGTGGAACTTTCCTGAACCTTGGAATGGTTTACTTCAGGCTCTATGACGCCAGCAAAGCAGAACCGTTGTATCTAAAGTAAGTGTTAAAGGACTAAACTGGGCTTTCATTGCGACGCTTTTAAATGACATGCGACCTCTCAAGTCATAAATTTAACCAACCTTCACGTTTTTCGCAAAGGAAGCAAAGGCGTCTTCAGCCTTTTCGAAAGTTCGCGACTGTAGGTTGGAATTCAACTTTGTTTGTCTTGTTTCAGTGCAGTTGTGATTGAAGGAAGCGAAAAAAGTAGTCGTTAGTGACATTGTTTTACTTTAAAGGTTGCATGTCATTGAAAAGCGCGGTAATGGCTCATTTCTCACTAAAGACTGGTCATTTTTCAAATTAAGACGAATTATCCGATTGACTCCGATTATTAGCGGAGATTTCATTGCTATAGAAATCAAGTGGAAACCCATCAATGAGAGAAATTCGGTTATGACGTCATCGTACGCCGATCCGCCCATTCAGACTGTCAGGGAGAACTTGAGAGACGGCAAGGAAGGGGACGGGGGAATCCAAGTCATGCAGCTTGCGTTTGTCCTAGCGAAAAATGAACCAGCATACGTAGAGGCAGCCAATGGAGTTGTTCCAGTAAAAAAATCTTGAAGTTTCTGTTTTTTTACTTGCGACAAAAAAAACTTAGAAAGATATATTATTTATTATTACCGACAACTGAAACGTTGTGTAATTTTAAGTTTTAAACTTTTGTGTTCTTTGTATGCTGCCACAATATATAAATACGGCTGAGTATGAAACACGGCTGTTATCAAGCCGAGTGGTTAAGCTACGTTCAAACGGACGCAACAACTCCTAATGTACCTCGCAATGTTATTGGTCGTCTGTCATGCAGTTAAGCCGTGATGTTATTGGCTACGAAGACTCGAAATCAGTAATTGGTGCGTTTCGATCCGTCTATTGTCACAGTTAAACATTCGTCTATTGTTTGTAAAATTGTCAGTTCTCCAGTCGTTCTCTCGTAGTTAGTTTTGCTTGATCTCGTCAATAAGTCGTTTGTGCGGCGGTGGTAACTGCTGTCTACGATTCAGTGGCGTTTGTTCTAAGTTAGTAAACCAGCTTTCTAAAGTAAGAAGTTGATAGTAGTCTGTAGAATACCGTAAAATTCCGAAAATAAGCCCCTCCATGTATAAGCCCCTCCAAATATAAGCCCCCCAAACCGGCTAGGCAAAAAACCCTCCGTTAAATCGCCCCTCCAAATATAAGCCCCCCGGGGGCTTGTACTTGAAAAGTTGCCCTCCAACACAAAGTAAAACAAAGCAAAAACGGTAAATTTACTTCCAACTATAAGGCTAGCTCAATCGATTTTGAAACGCAAATTTCCCTCCGTAGATAAGCCTCTCCGAATATAAGCCCCTCCAAAAATAAGCCCCTCAAAAAGGGCCTTTGAAAAATATAAGCCGCGGGGCTTATTTTCGGAATTTTACTGTACGTTATACATGTCGCAGAGTCCCGGTCAATTTGATGTTTCGTCTGTAAATGGTGCTCAGCAATGTGATTGTTGACACCATTTCTCGTCGCTCGTTTGTGTTCGGTCAGTCGCTGCTTACGTTTCTGCCGGTTTCACCAATGTAAGAAGCCTGGCAGTCGCAGCATTATTATTATTATTATTATTATTATTATTATCATCATCAAGATTATTTTGTTGTTCAAAGCTGGTTCGATGGTTTGCTTATTTATTTGTGTTTAAGGAAAGCGTCGCATAAACGATTCATAGATGGCTAAGTTTTGGAAAGTTCGTACAGGCTTTTTCAGAAAAGTACATTTCTGAGCTCATTTACTGCCTTTCAGGAGCTGATCTCAGGTTATTCTGTCTGTTTTGACTTTTTTACGATGTGGGACGTAATTATTTCCTCTCACTTAAGTAACGTGCAAACGGATGCAATATTGTTGAGCCAACAATGTTGGGAGTTGTTGGCAATGGTGTGCAAGCGGATGTAACAATGTTGGCGCCTGCAGTGTATTGTGGAGAGGATACCACCCATAAGACTTTGGAGACCACGTTTAATGCGCGTGCGTGGCTCCAACAATGTTGGAAGAGCTGTGAAAATGGGTCCAACATTGTTGCGCTACGCTTGGGCGATCACAGAACAAAAGAAATGTTGGGAGTTGTTGGGTCAAAACTTTGATTGGTTTTAAGCTTTGCGCAACACCATGCAACAGGGAGTGCAAGCGGAGGCAACATGTAACATCCAGCAATGTTGAGAGTTGTTGGCCAACAATGTTGCGTCCGTTTGCACGCGTGTTTTCACGATTTGCGCGATGTATGGCCTCCTGTTATCAGGTTAAAATACACATGCTTAAGCTTACAACCATTTTGACTGGTTGCTAATAATAAAAAAAAGTTCCAAAGAATTCTCAATTGCCGTGTCACTTGTAAGAAGAAAACTTAAAGCGAAAGCTTCACAAGGATTTTTGAAACAGTTTAGTCACACTAAAAAAAAATCCCTTCCATTGAATAAAAGTGAACTGTTTTACATGTTCTATTAAATTGTCAAGAGTTTTGCAGTGCGTTTTTTCAGTGATTCGCCCTGAATGCCGCTTGAATAAACTTCGATGCGTTTGTTTTCGCTTTCTCTATCCTCGCCGAAAAAATTATCTAAATGTAAAAGAGTTCTCGTTTTCTTCGAGCCTGAGCTCGCCTTTTTTTTTAGAAAAAAAATATATATAAATAATTTATTATAACGTTTATAATTTGTAGTTTTTGTCTTAGAATTTTTGCTTGATGGGCGAGATTTTTCATTTCAGGTGTGTTTGTGGGATGTCTTCTTTTTTTTTTTTAAATCATCCAACCCAAAGTGGAAGACTCCTAAAGATAAGTAGGGATTTGAAGATTTCTTTTTAATGGCTGAGAGTTTAAAATAGTAATGAAGGTGATAGGCTAGGATTGCATCTCAGAAGGCGACCGTCTAGTTGTACCAAATGTACTATGCAGCTTTTTTCAATCATACACTCCCGCGAGTAAACATTACAAACCTGAAGTTTTGAATCACACTTGTTCACAGCTGCCTACCACGTCACTGAGTTAACTTTTTCAGTGAACTGATTCTTACTTCATGTGTACTAATTAGGTGTTATTTTCATATACTATAGGGCATTAGACATTCGCACTAAAGCATATGGCCCGGAACACCTTGATGTTGGGCAGACGTTGCTGACTTACTCCGCCTTTTTGCTGTCAGTCGATGCTTCGAAATCAGCCGACGCCGCCATAAAAGCGGTAGAGATTTTCGAGGTATACAACAACTTAACTAGCAATTACAATATCAAAGTTTGAAATACCGAACGTACGCCCTCTTCTGTAAACGCATTCCACTCAATTCATTATTTATCTTTTTATTCATTTATGTACTTACTTTTTTCATGTCTTCACTTTTTCCTTATTCAAGAAATCACTGGGGCCAGAAAGCATTAACACGTTGAACGCTCAAGAGAATGTCGCGTTGGCTTTTGCTAAGGATGGAAAATTTGATAAGGCACATCCGTACTTTAAAAAATCAGGTACTAACATTTATATATTGACTCTTTTAATTTACGCATACTCGTTATATTAGTGTTTGTGATATTCAGTGGCTTGTAAACGTGGCAAAAGATTTTTAAGTTAAGGAGTGTCACTCAGAAGTAGTTTGACGACTGTGCTTACAGTTTGAATCTCTTGTAAATCGATTAGAATCACTAGATCAAGATGAATTAACAACAACACTTGACGATTCTTAGTTCGCCTTGTACCCAAACTACATAGTCATCGTATCTATAATATAACGCTGCTTGCAAGTGAGACGAAGAAAGTGTTTCATATTAATTTTGACACTCATTTTTCAACTCTGTAAGGAATCATTCGACATCAAAGGGGCCAGATGAATTCTTCCATTCCAATGTTGAACGCTGCCATGGCCGATTATTATCTGAACAACGAACACAATGAGGAGGCGAGACAGCTATTTGAGAGATTGGTAAGTGTTCATTTCTCGTTGATTTTAATATAAT
This sequence comes from Porites cylindrica, assembly GCA_964035525.1. Lineage (NCBI taxonomy): Eukaryota > Metazoa > Cnidaria > Anthozoa > Scleractinia > Poritidae > Porites > Porites cylindrica. The sequence goes on along the minus strand of OZ037778.1, from coordinate 21,033,993 downwards.
GTTATCAAAGAAAGGATAAATCACATTTTAAGAAAATTAACGGAAGATAAACTTACCATGCGGGTTACTAGCCTGTTCCAGTCTACCAGATAGTTGGTGTCTGCGAAATTATGTAATAAAAAAGCGGGAACACTGAAAATAAAAGGGGACCAGATCTGACGCGCTCATCTTTTCGCGTGCCTTTCACTTACGCTTCATTCCCACTATTGAGAGCCTGGAACAGGCTAGCAAGTAACATTCTCACCAACTTTCACTGCAGATAAAACAACTAACAGAAGTGGCTCTAAAACGATCGAATGAAAAGCACGATCTCTCGTTATCTTAAGAAACATTACTATTTCTGTTATACTGAGTAATGTATTGAAATGCAATGAATCATTTGCATTTTAAAAGTGTTCTTTCAGATCAACGCCTTTTAAGGTGATTTTTCAATTAATTCTGATTTGCTTTATCGCTTTTTCCAGGTTGGGACTGATTTTGCGACGGATAGAGACTTTGCCGCCCTCGACTTCTTGGATCATGAACTTCTGGGAGATGGCAAACCTGAAAGGCCCTACAATGAAACAGTAGATTTTGGCTTAGAAAAGTTAGTACTTCAATTTTTAGGGCTCCAAATTAGTCCTGAAAAAAATCATTCTGCAAAATGAAAGCATATGCATATGCTATAGAGTAGAGTAACAAGCAATCAGCTGGGATGTGTTGGGTGCGTGTCTCCTAAAACACTCGTCAGTTATTGTTGAAACACTTGTCACGGTGTGCTCTCGATTCCCAGTATTGATTCACGTATTACCTATTTGCAACAAAAAATGTTAGTCGCTGTACTGGTGAAGGAGAAAAGGATTACACACAGACCAAATTTAGATACGTCGGTTGAGAAGGTGTGACATGAAAAAAATGCCGGCTACTGCTTCTACGAAATTTGAGGACTATTGTTATAGTTACTGTAGTAAACATCTCCTTAATTCGCTGTACTGAAACGCTGGGAGAAAATTTTCTTGGGCGAATTCAAAGGGCTAAATTTTTCTAACAAACATCTTGTCGAGGTGACAGATCCATAATACAGATTTATATTAATATCTAGTTCTTATTTTAATATAATAGCTTACTTACTGTGAATTAAGGCATAAATTCGTCAACACTTCAAGAATACGCCATTTTACAGTTATGGATGGAAGCGAGGCTGGAGGTGACCTTTTGATACAAAGCTTTCAACAGTCTTGTATTTTTTATTAACGTCTCTTCTACAAAATCCATATGCTGACACTAATAATTTTTATAGCGGAGCTCACGCCGGAGTACCATGGGTAAGAAAATAAAGTAATCTACCCATCCGAGAAAATTTGGTTATCACGTGACCATACACCGCCCGCCCGAGAGACCGTCCGTCGGCACCACAGGTATACCAGTGTAAAATAACTCAATCAACAGGTATGGGAACCCAAATGCAACTCGAGGTTATTTTGGCGGGAAATCGCATAGCCACCGGCGTCTTGTAAAGCAGACACAACAAAAGAGTCAATAAAGACGAAAACGGAAGACGGAAATTGTTTCTGTATCCGTGTTGTCTAAAGTATTAAGCTTAGATAAATTGTCATGTCCACAAATTTGGAATATAGAGCAAGAGAAAGACAGAGAAAAAGAGGAAGTGGGCGGCAGGCCATCGAAGCTCAACGACGACAGGGATTTAGAACGAGAGATAAAAAACCGATGAAGACATTTTTTTTGGTCGGAAGAACAACATGAAAATTTTGTGGCGGCGGTGACAAAATGAGAAATGCTAGCGGCCACCAATGCAAGGTGAAAATGAGCGGCAGTGAAAAAAAGTGAACGGGAACACGTACGACATTTCCTCCATAAAACGTGTAACTATGAAGTTTCTGGAAGTTTCACGATGTAGGCGTGCAAAACAACGGCAAAGAAATGTACAAAAAAGTGTGCTGAACAATTAGTGTGCTGCACGTGCAAAGTTGCTTTTGCTAATTAGACCTAGTGTTGTTTCTCACCGTTTTCCGGCGTTGCATGCCTTCGCCGCTTAGCATTACACAATTTTATATTTTGTTTGAACATGCTATAAATATTATCGAGAGCTTCGCTTAGCCCTGGCTAAATCTATATATTATAGTTAAAGCAAAAAAGTGTAAAACGTGAGCCACTCTACAGTTCTGGCCGTTTTTTCTTTGTTTTGGTGTCGGTTCGCTGATCATCGTTTCAATTTTGGCGCTCGTCGGAGTGTGCTTAAAGTTCCCGGATATGTCCCGTGATTCTGGGCGATGTTATGTAAATCAAGATGATGTTCTTATGCTAACTATTATTTTCAAGGACAATTTCCATGACAAACCAAAGCAGGTTTGTATCAAAACAAGGTCAATCTGAGCCTCACATTCACTCGAAGGCTAGGGTACTAAGCCCACAACTGTAAAAAGGTCTATCACAAACATCGTTTCATTGTGTGGTGTATTCAATGCAGTGAAATGAGGGGACGGTCTATTAGTTGGCTGTTGTGTTTTACTCGAGTTAATACCTGGGACAGCTGTTCATCCTCTCCAGTCTTAAGACAACTACAAGTACTTGAAGACATTAATTTTACACTGCCATGAAGATAATATATGCAATAGAGAGAGACACTTGGGTTTAAAACTTCAGTTGCTCAGAACCACAATTTTTTCTGCCGGCCTGTTTAATCGGTGAAAAATTGATGCAAGTGCAAAGTGCAAGATAACACTTTTCTCCGAGAATTTAAGGAGAAATCCGCTCTAAACTCGGTATATTAATAGAAGCTTTCCCCTTTCCAGATTTCCGTCGAGTGTTATGCTATTTGGTAGAAAACTCCCAAAGCTTGCGGAAAAAGGAGACTCAAAAAGCACAATTCATATTCTGGAAAAAGGAGACTTTGGCGTTGAGAAATATAACGAGTCATATCAAAGTTTTGTTGAGAGTCAGCACAGAAGAGAAGGTCTTGAAATCCTCACAGCTGCCCACGAAACGTTTCCCACAGACACCGTAAGTATGCTAAGGACAAAGCAGCCCGTTCGTAGCTCTAATTTCTATGATGTAATGTAATTTTGTTTAACGTAGTTTTTTTTTTTGACATATTTAGTCGTGAATAACTTGCATCTGTTATAAATTGAATAAATGTACGATTCTTAGTTAGAAATTTACAGAACACAAATTTAAATATGGTCAAACAAGCAATGAAAAGTTAATGCCAGGGCGTTTCTCTAGGAGACCCCCCTGGGGACGAGGTTGATGTGGTAAAGCATCATATCGCCAACGCTTTGCGCGTTTCCTTTACTTGTTGTTGCTGTGTCATATCGTTAGAATATTTTCATCTTATGATAATGGTGAAGTCTTGGATGATCAATCGTAAGTTGAAATAGGCTGTAATGCAAATAAACAAAAGTTTCAAATTATGGAATAATGATTAAACCTTATCAAAGATTCGAAAATTAACGTAACAGTGAATACAAGGTGGAATTCTCTTTAAGAACTCAGCCAAACGGTAACTGTAACAAGATCAATGTTAATAACATGCATGTTCGCGCTGATAGGTCAAGCCCAAGGTGTAATCTAAAAGAAAGAGGTAGGTATTTCTATTTTTATTATCACTAAAAGACGACGTGTTTTTTGTCTCAAAGATAATTCTGCAAAACGTTGCCTCATGTTATGCCTTCTATAAGGACTACAGTAAAGCGTCTGTTTACTTCAAGAAGCTGGTAGACTTGCAGCCAGATAATGAAGGAGTTATTGCTGATTATGGACGAGTACTTGCCATGTCAGGAAAAGTAGATGAAGCAAAGGAACAGCTTCGAAATGCTCTGAAGATCGCGGAGAAGAAAAATCAAGAACAGCTTATAGAACAGGTATATTTCTCCTTGTACTAAATCAGTTGCAAAAACTCAAATCCTGTCACAAAATTCCCTAAAGTAGGTCTTTCGGACGGAGAAAAGGCATGCCTTTGCCTCGGACACTCCTCGCCGCCTGTACGAGCTTTTAAACACGAAAATAAGTACTGTAATTACTTTTAGTTTTCATGCTAGCCTCTCATGTAGTATTTAAAATGCGTTGTGTCACATATGTTCCAGTACAGAAATTTGTCAGTCGGTTCTGGGCCAGTACTTGAGGGGAACCATTTTATCTTCTTTTTATACAAAATTTCTATCATACATGAATTATGTTTGGTTACCTTTGACTCAGAAAAAGTTAGAGATATTGCAGTTGCAGTGGTAATAAATGGCTGACGAGCCTGACTAGTCTTTCATCCTGGTTTTTTCTTATATTGTATTGCAGTTTAAGTCGTACTTAAATCTACTGGAAGAAATTTAAAGAATCAGGACACTATATACAATTCATGCAGTTCAGTAGATGAACTGACGAACAGAGGACGCAATCTAGTGGATCACAGGATAGATGAACGACCCTCCTCTGGTGTTCCAGCGCAAATTGGGAAATCGGCAAATCAATGAATGAGTAAAATTTATATTACAATTATTGATCAGGCAGTTAGTCAATCAACGAATAACGAAACGGACCAAGGGAAATAAAACCACGAAGTTGGTCTACATGTATGGTTAGCCAATAAACTAATGACTTAATAAAAAATATCAACTACTGGTCAGTCAGTCAGTTAGGGATAACTAACCTCTATGAAACCATACATAACGATAATGTCTTAACTAGCCAGCTAGCCTGCGTAACAGAAAACCATTGTTTTTTTCATTATTAACATCTACCAGGCGAATGTTAAAATCCTGATTGGTCAAAACTTGATAAGATCTAAATAGCGTATTCTAATTGGTCACCTACATGTCATTCAGATACTTGAGTGTTACCATTCACAACTAAACATATGTCGTTAGTGAAGCCTGTTGAGATTTCTCTACGGGAATTCATCATTAGATCATAGAAGGCAACAATTTCAGCTATTCAAAGGTGAATAGAAAAAAGCAGTTAAAGAACCGTATGAAGGAAAAGGCCTGTCAGCAGATGAGGTTTACTGACTGGTTCTGAAAAGTATTATCTCCCAACGGCTTGTCGGTTTTACTCGCCAGAAGAAAGAAACGAAAAATCATGCTGCCTGTGTGCTTATTATCTGCTGTTTGACCCGCGTTATCAACGGCAAGATGATTGAAGACGAAGCGATCTATAACTTTTGGCGATTTTTGGACGAGGACGTCTTCTCGCCGGTTATAAAACCGCCAGGAACGTACTTAAATAATAAATTGTTGCCTTCTTGCAGATCTTCGAAGTTCAGGATGGGCTCCTGCCGCCACCAGCGTTCTTTAGTGTGCTCCGCTGGATCCAGTTGGTCCTGATAGAAATTCAAAGAGTGCTTGACGGCAAAGTGTCTTAATTTTTCTTAGACAAACATTGCATTGAAAGTTGCGAACAGCCGCTACATTTCTTATTAAATAGTTTTCCAGTCCGATTACTTTAACAACAACTTGAATAGATTTATGCCGGATTTTACGTAAATCGGCACGCGTCGTTGCAACTTTCAAGAAAGATTCCTTCGATGGACGACCGCATTTGAACCTTTTTTATAGTACCTTTACTTTAGATTGCTTTAGGAAAACAAAAGAAAAACAGTGCAAGAAATACGACTAGAATACGTGCGGCCAGACTTATTTGTCAGCTAGTCATTCACAGTTGCGTTATTTTTGTTATTTTTTTAATTAGTAGGCGGGATGGCGAAAACAATGGCTTCCTTGCAGGCGTTCCCCTCCTCCCTCTTCAGGGCGGAAAAACGTAATGAGCATGCGTGAACTTTTCTGCCCAGATCCCCTGGCCGGGTTTGAAAAAATGGCCGGATTTCAAATATTTTATTGCCTAAAAATAAAATGTTTCCACTCATAACCTGGAAAGAACAGGCAATTTGCCTTCAAAGGTTGCAAGCAGTGGTTATAACCTTGTCGTTACTTAATTTTCTCGAAGAATACCTCATAGAACAGGGGTCTTTTTTGCATGAGCATGCGCGACCGCTGAACAAGCGATGTGCATGGAGGCTCACCACAGGGTTTGCCTTCATCAAAATGGCGCGTCTCAAAGCTATCATAGCGATTATTTTGCTCGTTGGTCTTGGCGAATGTACTCGTGATTTAACAAAATGTGTAGTTTGCAAAAAAAACTCTAAAATGGTCTTAACAAAAGCGAAGTAGACCGGCTGTAACATACACGAGCTACTATCAAATTTCATCTCCCCACTTGACCTGTACAACAGCGCGCGTATATGTAGTGCCTGGAGGATTGCGCTGACCTCATTAAAGTCTAAACAAAGTGCAGATACGTTTGTTGATGCAAGTAAACACTTTCAATTTTCTTTGTTTTGAAATGGGAAAGGAAGAGAAATATTAAAAAAAAACATAGCAAATTTCAGCGAGTGGGTCGAAGTGCGCGAAAGCCGATGTTCAGTTCAGCAGTGAATTAATATATGTTCTACAATTTTCCCAGCACTTTAAAGCTACAAAATTAAGAGCACACGAGACGTAGATTTGTCGCCTGGTTAGATGTTGGTGGTAGTCACTCTGTATGTCTCGAACAATAAAAAAAATGAATATCAATGAGAAACAGTCAAAACTGCATTCAACAGGACCGAAATTAAAGTCCAATCTTGTGACCGATTTTGATGAAACAAACGGTTAGGTTTCCCAAGAAGTACAGTAAACGTGTGATGCCGACCAAAAGTTAAAAATCATTAGAACATTTAAGTTCTGGCTAAAAGCAAATTCCTGTAAAAGATGCGTTACCATGTTAGTCCACTGAAAAACAAGAAGTTCTACAATTTTCCTATAAACAAACTTTGTATCGCTAAAATACTTAAGGCAAAAACTTTCTATTCCAACTGAAAACGGCGTGGTAGTCGCCCGCTGATCGTTATTAATCCACTCCCGAAATATGGCTAAATCAGCTATTAACAAATTATTGACAGAAATCCTCTACGGCATCGAGAAACTGATTTACATCCGATTTATAGACAAACACTAAATAAAGAACATTTTGCTCAATACCTACGCATCAGCAATGCATTCTATGCCAAACTTTGCGATTCTTAAAGGGGAATCAAGACACGCGTCGAGCGCCAAACAACAACAAGCAGCCATGTTCGTGTCAGACATCCTTGAGAAACTGGCTCTTTCACCTCGTTCAGCGCATCAGTCTCCACTTTAAATCAACTGATCTTTACTTATTTTGTACAGCGAAGGTCTTTCCTAAGTTCCTGCTACCATTTCAATCTCAAGCAAGCTTTCAAAGTGAACAATTTGGTTCCTATGACTATGCAGCACGGTCGCTGTCACTGGTAGCGTGCTCTTTGACAAGTCAGCGTTCGCGCATGCTCATGCAAAAAAGACCCCTGTTACCTCATAGTAAAACGGACTTTAACGACATTAATTACCTTGCGTTGTACTGGAAATGTGCATGCGTAGCTCCGATTTTTTTCAAGATGCATTCACAAAATGTGTTCCTATAAGGAAGTTCCTGGATATATAAGGTCCCAAGCTCCACTGTGGACACAAAAACAACATATCTTTGGACAGTGATTTGCCCAAAAAAATTAACGCTTGCCCACAATGTGTTTGAAGTCACTGAACTTTGCCGCACTCGAGCTGATATTTTAAAACCCTCGCTCGATCGGACACTCGTAGTTTCGCAGATCACTAAAATATAAACAAAATTCTCAATGTAGAAGTTATTTCGTTGACATGTGGGCAGAAAAAAGGTCAATCTTTATCTGGTAAAATCTTCCCAAAAATCGGTTTCAAAGCAACTATAGTTTTTTAAACTTGCTCGTTTCACGCAGATATACAGATTTTGCAATGTGTTGTCAAGTTGAACAGGCATAACATCTGTCAAGAACCTACGCGTAAGTAGGATTCAAACAAAGTTAAAGTTATATTTCTCATAAACTTCTTGCTGACAATGAAGAAATAAATTTTCTGAACGAAAACAACATACCTGAAGATCTTAAAAGCAAAAGATGCAACTTGGCAGCCAAGCCATGATTCACCATTTCGCTATTTTAAGCTTAACTGGTCCATGCGAGGGTCTTCGTTTAAGCAAATTAAACTAAGCCGATCATTAGAAAATACAGAAAATTGCACATAAGGGTTTGTTTTGCTCGCCTAAGTCAAATCCAGCTGCAGCAATTGTTTACGGGAAAAGAGTCAATTGTTTTGAAGTCACTGCCGGCAGTTGTCGTTCTCTACTTCACAGCGAGTGACAATTTGCCTACAGAAAGTTATTCTTATAAAGAACAGAAACTTTCACAGTGCACTGGAAAACAAAACTATGTACTGAAAAATGAAAAAAACTCTGACTGCTATTACTTGAACAACAGAAAAATGATCCTGAGTAAGCTTGCTGGCCTTCTATTTCCGAGGAAGTTTGATAAGCGCACCAGTTTGTTCACTATCGTGCGTTATAACAACAAAATGGTTCTTTGACTGAAGACAAAGATAAAGCTGGTTCTGCAAAGGTAATAAATCTGGGCGTGTAAAAAAAGTAACCGTAACTACTAATAACAGAATACAAGCGGGTTTTAATTCAACCCGGCGAAATCAGCTCATAAATTAATCGGATGCACAATCAGAAAAAATACTCGCCTCTTTAAAAATGTTCAAAACCTTTTATTCCACCTCAGACTGACGGAATGATCCGTTTTTCCTCTAACATCGGTTGTTCTGAATCCAAAGTAATTTTCAAGCGACGAAAAAAAGCGAACATGTCAAATAAAAGTGCTTTACAGGGAGCAAACGCTCGCACCTCGTGCATTTCACTCAGAACTCCAGCAACAAACAAACACAGTCAACACCCAGAAAAGCCCGCCTTGAGCCTGCGATAAGAGATGCGCAGAACGTTTTTCCGCCCTGAATCCTCCCTCCTCCCTCGCGCGTGGTCTCGCGCCCTAGTTCCCTCCCCATTCCCTTTCGAACGCCTGTCACGCAGGCTACTAGCCAGCCAGTAAGGATAAAAGTTTCTTTAACTTGAATTTTTAGTTCTTTTTAGCACAATTTTATTGATAACAGTATCACACATTTCTATAAAAATTTATTAACCAAATATGTACCTTTCAACCTCTTTGAATTGAAAAAAATAAGAAAAAGATTCCAGCTTTAGCTGTACAAACCTGATGAAGCATTGAATTTCTCTAACTAATCCAAAGCATTCCGTATAATGTATAACTAGTGGTTACATGCAATTTTATCTTTCGCCTTCTACAAAAAACAAACTTAATAAAAGTTGCCTTGCTAATTACTTTCGTCTTTTTCACTACCATTCCTTGATTATTATTCTTTGTTTTTCTTTACACCTAAACGTTCCGGCCTTTCCTATTCCTATTATTATTATTTGAACTTAGCTAATTTACCTTAGATCAAAAAATGTAGCTAAAACCTTCCGTACGGGTGGTTTGGAGCCTAAAAAATCTTTACAGTCCACTCTCGTAAAATAACGTACACCCTCAGCTCAACAATTCCATTCAGTGTCTGCCACAGCCGGGCACGAAATGGCACGAATGTTAGTGATTATTTCAGACTTGAACTACACGCTTTTTCTTCATTTTTTATAAAACCGTGAATCATCCCATACTGGAGTATCAATTGAAATTGTAACATGACTAGTTTTCACAGTCCACTGATTTATTTTGTAAGATCGTCAGGATCGAGCGTCTTTTACATGACAATAGATCTGTTCTTCAAAGAACTTTTCAGGATAACTTAAGAGTAAAATATATCATTCAAATAAACCAATCAAGGCAAAGCGAAAAACACTGTAGGGATCCTTACACACTAGTTAACAGTTTCATTATCACAGTACACTCTTTTTTTGTGTGTAAGATTATGCTTTATGAGAATAGCGAGGCTGATTTTTTCGAAACTTCAAGAATATACTCAAGGCTTAGATTTTAAAAGGATATACTTTGTGTGTTGAAAATCTGTTAATACAATAAAATAATATGAATCCTTTCTCTAAAAAGCAAAACTAGTCACCAAAACGAGAGAACCTGTACGTTTACCTGCAATTCAAAATACCTCAATGTATTATAGAACAGAAAAGTCGTAAGCTATAAGTCTTAAAAGAATCATGTGAGAATATTTTCAGCCTAAAATCAGCCGACAAATAAGAATATTCAGCCTGTGCCGGAAAAACAACTTTCTTATAAAAAAAAAGAGTGCATGTATAAATTTAAAATATTAATTTCCGCTAAATCTGGCCTGCACCAGTTGCGCAATTAGAGGTTTTATCTAATTCAGAAGGTAAAACAAACGCTTAGTTTCGTCTACGTGGCACAGGATATCCCTTTTAGGGCACCAGCAAAATATTCAACCACGCAGCTGGAATAGGTTGATTCTAACTACTAGCAGTGGCGGATCCAGAGGAGGGGCCGGGGGGCCTATTTTTAGACTGGGCCGAAAGACCCCCCCCCCCCCCCCCCAATTGTCTCAGGGTCTGGATGACCGGGCCACCCTTCTTAATTTCTGGATCCGCCACTGAGTAGCGCTCCTTAAAAAGTAATAAAAGAGCATCTGCATCGCATCGTAAAATACTCTTTAAATTTACATTACATATTGAGCGTATTTCGCAGACCTGCGATTAGCCCAATCATGAAAACCGTTACAGAGGATGACAAGAGTTCAGCATGTGACGATTGAACGTCCAGCAACACATAGTCTGTTCTTCTCTGTATGGTTGTAACAGGACCGGCGTTGCTATAGTAACCAAAAAAGTCCAATCTACTTGCGGTATCCACACTTCTGCCCTTCGTTGCTATGGTAATGTTCACACATTCCCACGAAGAATCGTAGAACCATTGTTTGCCGGTGTGGTAAGCGGTTTCCTTCAACTTTGCAATGCCAGCATACAAGATACCATTATTGAACATCATCACAGTTAAATTTCGTGGATTTTCATCCCTAAATCGCCTTTTCAGTTCTTTGGACGCACCAATCTTATCAGTTATTGATACATATTTCAGCGAAATTATCTTTGGTTGGCCTTCTGTAAGGTCTATAACAGTACTTTCTTCCTTTACATCCTTACAACACCATTTGGAAATTCCAATTTTTTTGTAAAACATTTTGGTGATATTAACGCGGAGTCTGTTTTTGGTAGCCGTCTTCAATGAGGGGAACTGTTTGTCAAAGCATTCAAGGTCCTTTGACGGCCCCAATGGTATGTTGTCTGGCAACACTCGAATATCAACTTTGTCAGTGTAAAATTCAAACCCAGAACTGCGCCGATAGTTTGAATAAGACAAAAAATCCCCGTAACCGTATTGGCCTTTGTTCAAAGACCAGTGCAGGCAAGACCATTTTCTACTAGTTGTCACGGTGATCGAATTATAGAAGACAGAATAACTCGCAATTGACGCCAAAACTTGTTCACCGTCGAAGCGAATATACAAAGTTCTAGGATTGGCCTCTCTGTTGAAAGACGTCCAAAAATAAATCCATTTGTCCTCACCTTTGCTGAGCGTGACTCTCAATTGTTTCTTAGTGTTCTCTTTTCCGTAATCGTTTACGTAAATATGTTTGATGTCCATAGCTGCAAATTGGTTACGAGCGTTCCGCGTGCCGAGGATTCCAGTTGAAGTGCTCTGTAGACTCGTCGATTTGAACGCACAACCCTTGTCCTTTTCGTACGGCGAACATCTTGCGTACTGTAAGGTCAGTAATGCTGACAACATATATATTAACAACAGGTTCATGCTTCTTGATGTTAAGGGGCTGTTGATGCGGTCTCTAGCGACTGCGACTCCAAAATGAATGTCAAAGCGACAATTTAAGCCTTAAATAATCTCAATTGACGTAAAATCTGTGATATGGAGCAATCCATAGTCATTTTAATTAGGCAACATATAGGAAGTTTAATCGTGTACTTGCTACCCAGGAGGCGCTAGAAATGCTGAAATACTGTACACATATGACGTCACAAATACAGAGTTCTCACCCGGGGGGGGTACTCGCAGAAAAATTGGGTAGGGGTGTGCGACCCGCTTCCCAAAACCCTTACCCTATTTATGACCAAAATCTGCGATTTTCCCTACCCTATTTATGACCTAACCAAAAATTTGATACCCTATTTATGACCTGACCCTTAAATCAATACCCTCTTTCAGACCTGCCTTATAATTATTTCCCTAGTTCAGACCAATGTTAAAGGCAATGTTTATCTGCTTTTATTAGGTTAGGGGGACACGATAAGGAAGTAGCTTCTTCTAAAAAAGTGCATTCAAGACTACAGTGCAAAAATCGTTACCCTATTTATGACCAAAATGGCGGCAAAATAGCCAAAATCGATACCCAATTTATGACCAAAACGGCTGAAAAACCCTACCCTTTGGGGCCGCACATACCTATATAGCCCATATTAGGGAGTACCCCCCCCCCCCCCCGGAGTTCTCGTTGGCAGTGATTTTCGGTAATTTTGCAAGTGAAAGGTTTTAGTCAATATTTGGTGTTTACTACATAGTACCGGCTAAGTTGGGGTGGTTTCGTGGATTGCCGTCATTCTTTCATTTGAAACTTGAAAGTCAAAAACAGTACAAAAAATGTACAGACACTCCGGGTATACACTGTACCCACTGTGACTACCGGGGTATCTCAGACCGGAAATAATTGTGACAGAAATGTAACGGACGATGAAACGTGATTACACGCCATTGAAGGACGTTGAATTTGTGTAAAGATTGCTCACGTTAAACCAATATTTTCAGAGTTTTTCTTCCGCTATGTCTCGGCAGATGAAGTCACCTGGCGGAAAGAGTTTCTTTTTCCGAGTAACAGCTTGTCATTTAGATGAAGAGGGTAGAGAAAAATTGGCTAATGCTCCGTAAACTCAGCGGCATATAATGGAATAATTTTCTACGGTTAAGTCAAAACATAAATTGAACTGTATCTACAGATTTTCAAACAAAAATTTGAGTCCTTTTCAAATTCTCAGCCTCCTGTTTATTCTTAAAACGTTCAGTTAAAACTTCAGAAATTTCAGCCTGAATATTCTTATAAGATATATTCTTATAGAAATAAAAAAAGAGAGTAACGTTGTTTATTACAATATTTGACAACTATTGAACTATTCTATAATTATGTACGGCACTGACAACGGACGGGTTTCACTTCAAGGGAACCGAGTACCATTAAAATACTGTTAATGTCGTTTTCTTCATTGTAAAAGTGGGGTGGCTTACCTCGTTTATCATCGCTGATTGTATTGTAAAATTATTTTTTACTGGACTCATAAAACGAGCTAAAACGGGGGCGTGACTAGATTTCATGGAAAGGTCGCTTGCGTAATAACATGACGCCAACTATTTTTCTTCCTCTTCTCTCGGTAAATTTATTTGTAGTCTAAGGGAGAAATGTTGCCCCATAAAGTTCCTTCAGCGCGGTGCGATAGAATGGGGCCTGATTTCAGCTATTTTATAGGAGGTCGAAGTACTGTCCAGTTCACTTCAAAAAACTTTGAAGAAATGCTTAAGGGAGTTAAGACCGTGTTTAACAAAACCGCGTTCTAAGCCATTTTCAGCTTGCCCAAAGCTGTTATCTAAACACAATTTATCGCGAATAATTTTAATTTCACGGCGCGCGGTCAAATTCTTTTCTCTTTCCTGGAACTACTAAGTGTTGTGCCGCGTGCTTTAACATAACGGGAAGTCCCAAGTATCGCTCCGGAAGTTAACTTAGATGCGGGACAGAAGCGTTTACTTTCCTTTGAACAAAAAACAGAAGCAACTGATGAGATAAATCAACCAATTGGATTCCTGCTAGCCTTCCTTCTCTCTCTCTTTCTCTCTCTTTCTCATGTCTTATATTGAATGAATATTTCAAAGCAAATTTTAGCAGTACTTAGGTCGCCAGACGGGAACAAAAAAAGGCAAATTTGTTCCAGGCGTTCAGATTGATTGTACAGCTAGCAGCTTGCTTTTTGCCTGCAGGATTCTGTATTACAAAGCAAACTGCGGGGGACGTGTGTGGGGGTGTTTGAGGAGTGCCGCAAATCAGACCATCGGGATTACTGGCCGGGATGAGGAGATTGGAAAAGTTTTGGCGACCCTCTAATCCTTTTAGGCAATAAATGGTCGGAGTAGATAAAGTAAAGAAATCAAGAATCTCTTGCCGCGAAATCATTTGCCAAGCATATGTACACTCTAGTAAGTGAGTAACTTTTTATTGCATCAGATGTGTGATTTAAAATCTATAGAAAACATATTTCAAACTTTACCTATGTAGCTTGAATAGTGAGTATTAAATTTTCCAAAACATTTTATACATCGTAGGAATTTTTAAACGTATGTTCTGTTTCCGCCAAATGCAGAAATAATTACAAAAACAAAATTACCCTAACTACTAAACTTGAGTTTGCTGTTTCGCTTGTACTCCTAACTACATTTTGCCTGTCTCTAGCTGTACTGAGCTGAGCTGTTTTACTTTCGTAAATAGCAAAACAACTCTGCCCTGCATGGACGGTTCTTTGTATGTAGATATTTCTCAATTTTTTACCTAGAACATCGAACACATCAATCGATTCCGTCATTCTTTTTCAGGCAAATATTAATCAAAAGTAGTTTTTAAGGAGGCGTGGGGCAAAATGAATATACAGAATACTTGGGATCAGAGAAGAATCCCTATAACGTGCCCTTATAAAGAGTCACGGTTATTGCTGAAGAGAATTAACTTCTCGCCCCCACATAAGGTAATCCAGATTCCAGAAACCGGGTAATTATTGCTTGTGGAATCCGGAATTCCGGACACTGGGATCTGGAATTCAGCTATGGGAATCAGGAATTCCACAAACGATTCTAATCCGGAATCCTTTGTCTACAATCCGGAATCCACAGCGTAAAATCCTGAATCCAAGACTGTCTTGGATTACCTTAAATGGGGCGAAACTTCACATTGCGGGATGAAAGAATAAAGACAACCTCCTGGTTAGGACACAGCAGTGGTCATCAAATCAACCCCATGCTGCAGTTGGACTTGTTAGACATCTCTTCACCGTACTGGAATTCCTGCGAAATCGAATATATAAGGCTGATTACTTATCGATCGAAGGTTGCCATGCTAATTTTGCAGTAGCTGTAAACAAATAAGACATTGTTTTTCTTCGGAAGATTATTTGCTTGTCAAAACTATTGAAGGGTGTCCTTAGTGCTATGACCTGCTTTTCTTCGTGAAAAAGCGTACTGATCGTAAACGTGCAGCGGTGGACTTATGAGTTGTCGATAACCAAGCAATAATCCTGCAGCTAATGTTCAAGACCCATTTGTTACTAGCTGCTACAGATTATACAGAATGTACGAAAACACGACCTCCCAATCTTTAAAAATTTCAATCAGGGTTAATTGATAGTTGAGAGTGGTCTTAACTACGCCACACGATTAATACCATTGTATTATAAGACTAACTAACCAAAAAATGAAATAAAATTGTTACAAAATAAAGAAGACACAAGAATTTTCTAATTTCAAAATATTTTATTTTGGCAGTTTTAAAAGTTAACATAAGCTGCAACCTTTCACAACAAAATCAAAACAAAGTTCTTTTGCGTAATAAGACATCATATGTATTCTTATTCCCTAAATGATCAAACGGCTTTTTGAATCTTTATTCTCATGTAAGGGCATCTTAAAAGCTTCGTTGGTTTATATGATGCGCGTACGTAATCTCGTTCCAGATTTTATTCTGACATTTTCGTTAATTGTCAGTTAGAAAAAAATTCAGCACCTACTTGCATACATATCCAAAAATATATATTTCAAAGTCAGATTCTTCACATCAATATGGATTTCCTTCCTGCTAATATACTAAGCATAAGTCTATGGAATATTTTGGCCGTGTCTGTACTAAACAATTTGCGTTGTACGCATTATACTCACGTAAGTTATGAAGTGTGTTGTTAAGGCCGAAAACGAAAACATTTAGCATAACAGAAACGTTATTACTTGGTAAAGTAGTGATGGTTCCAAGAGGGTTTGGTTGACAATACACTTTTCAACATCATACCCAACCTCGGAGACCCAGGGGCAGATAAAGGGGGCGAGGGAAAGTCTAAACGGGGGGAAAAATATATATGGAACGAAGAAAAGTAAAGAACGGCTCTTCTCGCCGTTCTTTACTTTCCTTCGTTCCATATATATTTTTCCGTCCGTTTAGACTTTCCCTCGTCCCCACTATCTGCCCCTGGGTCTCCGAGGATGCATTATACCATGCAGGGGAGGGGAGGGTCGCGGGGTTTAAAAAAAAATTCGGGCTGTTCCTCAAGGGGAAAATCAAGGAGGCGCAAGTGTTTAAAAACACTTGCTTTTCCTTTTCCACTGCCAAGTAAAGCACTGTTAGCCCCCTCAACCTCTGCTAAAAAATTAAATCCTCACGGTGTATTTAGCATTAGACGATGGTCCTGGGGGTCAATTGGAATCTGCCATGATATTGCATTGCTTTGTGCATGTATAGGGTAATGCCTATGCAGTGATAATTAAATGTAGAAGGCTTTTAAATATGACAAATTGACACAGTGCCCCTAACGTCTTGTTAACAACAAAGGACTGGACATCTCGCGTCTGAGTTGCCCTTTCATGTACTTCATCAAAATACCGTTCTAATTACAACCCTGAAACACTCCACAGATAGCAAGAGCGTAAGAGTAACAAAAACTCAAGAAAAACCTAGGTCATTTTCTCCTTGTTGTGTTGGTCTTCATATCCAGACGGAAACTGATTGGCAAACTGTAACTCGTCCCTCTGATACGTTTGAAACAGAGTTGGCGAATGCATACCTAGTGAATGACGTAAGACGTATGTACGTATGAGCGTATGGTATGTAAATAATACAGTATGAGTAATGACTTAAAGCAGCTAACAAATTCCTGACCATAGTGCAGTACGCTAAGGGGTCGCAGCCTAATAAAACTGAATTGTACATTGTGAAATAAAACAACGCTTAATAGTTCTTGGGGAGATTAACATGTTTAGATATAAAGTTTTTATATTAGGTTTTTTGTAAAGCCTAAAGCCCAAAGTTTTGTAAGTCTCTTGAACAAATTTTGTTCAAGAGTTACCAAAAGCCTCCCTGTTTGAATCAACTATGTCAAAGATCAAAGAGACAAGATCACAAACCCTATGCTCGTGTTACTGAATTGCATGTAGTTAAGGTTAAAAGGATATCTGAGATGGAAACTAATTCTTTAAAATTTTAGAATTCTTATAACGCATTCACATAATGTTTTCGTAACTTGGAGCTCTTTTCTATCCTCAGCCAAATGTTAGCAAGTCTGAAAAGATCGCAGCACGGAGGAGTGCCTTTACTAATTTTAAAGGCTGTTACTGACTCAAGCTAAACGTCTGACTCGCATTGAGACACAGCGGTTTGATATTTAGTACGATCATTGTAAGTAGACTGGGAGAACATTGACCTTGAGTGCTTGGCTTTCTTCCTCCATAGTCGGCAGCATGGAACGAGGCGGACGAATCCTCTACGGAACTGCTTACTTAGAAAACCGTACAAGACAGGATTTACTGCACTGTTTGAATACACCAAAACGTGGCAATAGGATAGTAGTAGCCATATGCCCCTGAAACGAGATTACAGAGTGTGAGTACGTATATTCTATTTGTATTATTTATTTCAGCCAATTGAAATATAATACAAATGGACCAATCGGACCTCAAAGCAAGTACAGTGATAACAGTGTTCCTTGTTTAAGTCACTATTTCGCCGTCATCTAAAGAGCATGTCTTTACTCTAAAGAGCAGCAGGGGTTCATCTTTGGACCCCTTTTCTTTAAAATCTATATTAATGACACTAATAATCTACCAATTTATGTGAAACAGCCTTTTCTTACATCTCAAAGGCATAAGCGCATTTGTAATCAGTCTAAATATTGTTACAATGGACTTCAACCTCATTCCCAGGGACCCCTCCTACTCGGCCCCCGAGGCGAGAGAGGACCCTGGGAACGAGGTTGAATGGACACATCTTACGAAACTACTTTGTCAAGATGGAGGGTCTTGAGATTGCACTTACTTGTATGAATCTCCACCTCCGAATTCAATCCATAAAAATGTACAGTGGTAAGGTAAAAAGCATAAGAAGTAGAACACCACAACCATGATCAGCATTCGTATCACTTTTCCTTTAGCTTTTGCTGTTCTGAATCCCTCGCTGTCCGACGTTTCTCTTGCTGCCTTATTCAAATTAGCTACAACAATTGTATACAGCACAGCTATCAACGGCAGAGGGATGGCGTACGTTAGGCAAAATGAAAGCAATGTATATCCGTCTTTGAAAGTCTCTATCGGCCAATTCTCCATACACAACACGTCGCCTTCACTATCTTGCAATTGCATGACTGCAAAAAAGGGAAGACCAACTAGAATTGCAATCAGCCAAACGATTGCAATAATGAAACGAACCTGGTAAATAGAGATGCGTGGTTCCCATGGAAACGCGATGGCTTTGTAACGTTCTAAATGAAGAAAAAAATCACAGATTCCAATATATTTGATTACTTTTACAATGTAAAATTGTCAAAGGTTTCTTCCACTAAAGAAATCACAAAGCTGTATCATCAACTTTTTTCCGGCCTAAGCGATCACAGCCAACTTTCGTTAAATTGTAAGCCCCGATATCCACATACAACATTTCTAGACTGATCTACATACATTTCGATGAATAATTTGTTGAGAAAACTTGTTTAAAGATCAAAGTATTTCCCTTAGGTGATCATTTTGTTAATTCGCATAATCATTTCCCCTGGGGATGCATTGATACAGTTAACAGAGAATTGATGTTGGTCACTCGAATGACTTAAAGAGTTAATGCGGAAACCGCTGAGACATGCAGCAAATTAATTTCCTTGATAGCAATTTGAAATTATTTCACCAGCCAAACATCGGAAGATACTTTTTGCCGAGGGCTTAGCTGCTTTCCTTGTTAGCAGGAGTCTGTTATGTTATGCCGGTATCAGCAAGGCAAGACGATAGACTGTAGCTGAAATTAATACTCACCGATACTTATCGCTGTCAAAGTTCCAATGGACGCCATGATACATATAGCCTGCGTAGCAGGAATGATCTTGCACAATGCGAAGCCAAACGGCCAGTAGGTAAACTCATAATAAAGGACCGTGAAGGGAATGCACAGGATACCTACACTCAAGTCGGCAACAGCCAAGTTTGCAATAAGGTAACCTGTAACTGCAATAGAAAAATAATTGAACGAGGCAAACTGATAAGTATAGTCATTGGCAGGATCGCAATGGTAACAAGCGGGAAAACCATAGGGGCGCGATCCATTCAACCAAAATTTTCGGAAATTTCGGTCCAAAACTCAATGGATCGGTTCGGTTCAACCGGAAAAGTTTCGAAAAAACGGGTCCACCTTTAGAGGTGGACCACTATTCCCGGTCGGACCGGTTGGAATTTTGGTTGAATGGATCGCGCCCTTGGATTCGGGTTCGTGTTGGTTATAGGGAGGTGGTCCGGGAATTCATAAAAATTATCCAGTTCAGATGTCTAAATTTAAGTACGCCTGACAGGCTATGGGGAGGCCAGAACAGGCATGAATATGTGAAGTGGCAGTCGCACGGAGATGGTAGTTCGATACAGTCTCAACTGTCAGTTCCTGTCTCAGGCAGTCCTGAAAGACCTGTTTATAACCTACCGTTACAGGAGCCCATACGCCGTTCTAATTAAAACAATTAGCTTTTTGCATTTTAGCATTAAAGGGCAGCATAATCCCTGCAAGTTTGTATAAAGGGATTTGGTTCTAAGTCTTACTTTCAATAACTAGAACATTCAAAGGCACAAAATATCACAAACAAACGCTGACAGTTCCAGTATCGGAGGTTAAAGTTATCAGGGGGTAAACACAAAAAGGAATCGTAGGAAACCAGCCAATATTTTAGTTACTATACTTGTGTATTCTACATAAGAATGCTTTTAAAACGCCATGAAATCAGTTTTTTAAAGACGAAAAGGGTACCGGTATTCACAGAGCGAATGGTTTTGTAAAGTAGGTGTGAAGCGCAACAGCACTAAAATGACTATTATTCAGCACTTTGATGTAATCACTCATCACACTCGTAACACCGTTTAGTACTTGATGATATAATTACAAACAAAAAGACCTGAAGGAAATAAAATTACTTTGAGCTTGCGAACCTTCGATTTAAGGGTAAATTTAAAGCAAACGTATGGAGAAAGTCTGAGAGAAATACACTTTGGTTCGAGTTATCTAGCCTGTGTACAGGCGCCCCCTCCCCTCAAACAAAATTTTTTTTGAGGGGAGGGGGTGGCTGTACACAGGCTAGAGTTCTCATGGACTTCGAGTTACCGAGGTTCAAATCACCTGCATTTGTCATCCCCCGGGAAAGTCTCTAAGGGCATTCGAGTCCGTGGACTCGCAGAGTATGGGTTTGGTACTCTAATCTCTGGAACTCATTTTTTTCTTGGCCCGTTTACTAGTGAGCTTGCAAGGTATTTTGCTAAATGTTAAGCGAACTGTGTGGTGATAACAAATTTTAATTTCAAAATGTGGGAAATACTTAACTTGATGGAATATATTTGGGAATAGAACAGTCATGCCCAATGTCCAATACTGCCGCACTGTTATGGACCGTTGAGAGCAGCTGACAGATAGTACATTCTGTACAAACCCTCAGCATTGTTAACAGTCATATTCTAAGCACATACGAAGCGAGCACATCTCATTATTACATCAGGGCGCCTCTTACGGCAGTCCTGGTTACGGTTAGTATCATCCGTAAGATCCGTACCGATCGTATTGATACGGATTGTAAATTCCACGTTATGTAGGCCATAAAGCGTGCCAAGCACGCTCCAACAGTAATATTTTTATTGGACAACCCTTGAAGAGGGCTGACGTATCTGTAGTTGAGCGGATGAATTACACAATTTAATTAACACCTTCATCACTGCAGGGTAATTCAAAGTCAATATTTTTGTTACGTTCCAAGAAAGAAATTTAAATGTACTGACGATTACCTTAATCAATCATCAGTCTAAGTTGATTTATGTTTTACCTAAGGCGACAAAAAACGCGAATTACGGTAAATGACTGTCGGCTTGATCAAAGAGTGCATAACCTTTTAGGTAATAGTTCAGTAATTAATTTTGCATATTGCCTAATTTGCCGCCATTAATATTTTTAGGAATACAAGGAATTCTGATTTTACGCAAATTAAGGTACTTTTTAGAAAAATGAAACATTCAGGAAATTCTTTCTACGAGGTATACCGACACGTTCTCAGTTTAAACGTGAAGCTTTTCTTTATTCACGTTTTAGGCAAGGCACGTTCTTTGACTATTAATAACTGGCAAACTGAATTAAATTTGTAAATTTGTTTAAGAAACGCTTGTCTGAGTATGCAACAAATGTTTTCACGTCCTTGTGGTTGGCTTTTAGCAGAGAGGGTTAGCATTCCGCACATGGTAGCAGAAAATTGGTTGATTCCTTAGAGTCAAAGTTATTTCATATTCGCAACAGAAATACTTAATATATTTATTAAACTCGAGTCCTTTAAGAGACGAATGCAGTCGACGAATTCATAGTTGTAGGTGAAAGCTGGAATATGTAAGTGCGACAACTTGGCTGACATGAGGGATTTCGTAGATGATTGTAAATATCTGCATCTTCTTATCGTTCTTGAGCTTTAACCACAAATGAAAAAGCATTTCACGTGCAGAAATCAGTTTGTGAGTTACCCCAAAGAAAACAATGACAAACGCTGAAAATTAGGCGAAATTGTACCCGAGGTCATAAATACTAAGGTATTCATACGATCTTACTATCTTTCAATGCGAAAAAGGAGAGGCATTTAAGTGGCTGGAATTTTCATTTTTTCAGGAATTTAGATAAAGGAAAATCTCCGGAACACAACAGGGCTAAGGGAAACACGATTTTGTAAAGGGTTTCAATTCACCGTTCTTCTTCTTGAGTCTGCGAAGCTTTAACTTATGAGTTGCAGGACATAAATTTGAAAATTGTAAACACAGCAGGGAAGAATGAAATGCTCGCACGTACTGTTTTCCCTTATATAAAAATCTCGTTGCCTTGAACAGCCAAAACTAGGAGAAATGGCAAACCTCAGCGGGGGTAGAAGACATTTAAAAAGCTTAATGGATTTGACAAGTCTATTTCCTGATCTCAGAGTGATAACCTACAATCAATTCTTTCCTTGAATAATATTTCACCTGATTAGTGGGTATTTTGACAAGTTATTAAAGAGATTGCCCTGCCATATTCCCTGTTTAAGTACTAAACAGCTTACTAGCTGACCAGACATGGCACAGTAGAGAAAGAAACATTTTCTATGGATCACGAATCTTGTGTCAGTTACAATTCTGACCTCTCGAGTAAGATCCCGTTCTTGTCAGTTCGGTTAATTATTCCAAACAACCAATAGTAAAAGCACTTAACCTTTAATTTATCCTTCAGTCACTAATATTATAAACATTAATAACAAAACAGGAGTCCCTCGGTTTTCTCTAAAAAGCTAAAGGCGTTTGCTTGCCCTAAACTATAAAAATTGGTCGAAAATATGCGGTTAATGAAGACAACACCTTTGGTGCGATCTCTTCATCACTTTCACACTTTATGAAGTGGTTCATTCGATAACAAGTTTGGCTATTGATGGAAAAAATGAAAGCCGTACATGAAATAAAAAATTCACCAGACATAAGGAGGTAACGCTGAGAATAACTTGCTTACCTGTGTGAAGTTCCCTTATCTTGTAGACGACGGCGAGAACTAAAGCGTTTCCAGTAATGGTTAGTAGGAAGATAACAGAGTACACAATTAACCGTAAATACTTCGAGGCCAATGGTTCTTTTATATAGTCCATACCAGCGACAGAGGCAGTCGTAGTTCTGTTTATTATCGATGCGTTTGTAGGATCCATTGCACCATACCTTGACAACAGATGCCTGTGTCCAACAAAGATGAACAGAAATTATATGCCACCAGTTACGGTAAACACATGTTGACCTCTCCAAGGCTTTTGGAAACGATATAGCTACTCCAAAGTTTGATATAACACTGGTATTAAATGACACTATCTCAATCCCAATTTCTAATGACGGAAAGCTTCTCAAGGTCTTAGCTCTGTTATATCCAATTTTCCTTGAGCAGCGCGATAGTGGCACGAAATAACTCTCGTCTTCACTTTTCATTAAAAGATCCAGCCAATCCCAATATTTATATAGTAGATTTTTTCTTTTCTTAATGGTTTCACTGTTGAAGTAATTAGTTTGCCGTAGGGCTTTTTCCGGTAAGGCAAACTGCCCGAGGTAAATTAGCACCCCTATGCGAGATTCAGTAGCCCCGACTTGCGTTATGATTGGCGTGCATTAGGAGGGCTTGTCAACAAAGCTATTTTCGAAAAAAGAGTTATTTCCTTTTTAAATGCACTTTCAATCAACGAGGGTTCAACTTTGATTATAAAGATATAGCGAAAAATAAGTTGAAAATAAGTTTGTATAAGCTGATAAACAAGAAAAATTACAGGAAGATCCAAACCAGCGCGTAAACTGGGAGCCGATGGCCAGGAATAATATCTAAGATTGGCGTTGTTCAATCACCTGAAAAAAAGAGTAACAATTGCACTTCTCTGCACTTTCCCTTCACTGAGTTAAAATCTGCTACTCCAATGAGTCCATGCTAATCCAATTTTCATTCCAAACGTAGCTGTTTTTAATCTCTAAAAGTTCAAATATGATCATATCAACTTGCCAAGAATGCCCAAATGACATTGTCTCAGAAAAGCATCGTCTATCATCTAACCACAAATTATGATTCTGGTTTAAAGAAAAGGCAAACAAGACACGAGAATCAGAAATCCAGATTTGTAAGTTTGTCCGGATTCAAATAAGGACTTTGAATTCCCTGACGTTAAGTATAACTCATAAAAGCCATGCCTTTTCCTCTCTCTTAGTGCGGATTACACCATTTGCAACATATGCGAAAAGTAGGAGCCCTGGAGTATAGTCGTTGCGTGCACCTATTTCCTTTTTTAACCCTTTCTCTGCCAAATTAAGTCAAAAGCAAATTTGACTAATTGCCCAAATTTCATCTTATGAAAATTGTGAAAAACAAATAGTACCATGTGTAAGTACAGGCAGAGAGCTTTAATTTGAATGGTCACATCATAGTGTTTCGTCCACAGACTCAAAAGTTAAGGACACCTTAAAAAACTCCATCAAGAACTCTGGCAGTGAAAGTGTTAAGTTAAAAAACATTTAAAAACGCCTATCAGGCAAATGCGACGGCTACAAAAGTATGCTGAAAATGAATCTACCCTAGTTCTTAAATAACAGGAAGTGCATTTAGAAATAGACTTTTCGAACCTCCGGGGGGAAGAGAAAATGTTATTTGTTCCAATTAACGGGAGTTTCATTCTACATGAATTTGGAAACGATATAGCTACTCCAAAGTTTGATATAACACTGGTATTAAATGACACTATCTCAATTTGACATATTAGGAAGACCTTGTCGCCGTCAACTACTTCAATGACTACGGTAAACTTTTAGTAGGTCACGTGATATGTCGCGTGACTATTTTTCTTCAAAACATATCAAAAACATTAGAGGACGAACTTATTTGATGTTAGGGGGAAATAACATGCTGGGAGTCCCGGCTTCGAAAATATTTTCTTGGCCCTACAGGCCTCGGTTTGGCTTCCGAAAACTCATTCCTCTGGAACCTGCCTCCTGCCATTAAATAAAAGCTCCTCTTTATCCTCTTTATCCAAATAAACCCTCGCTAAATGTTTTGACAGCTGTATGTGCTATACGAGCCTTGCTCTTAGCAAGAGATGGGTGGCATCAGAAGGGCATCTTAAGAGGTCTAGAATTCGTGGGTCTTGCCTCACGACAATAGATCCTGATTGTTCCTCAACAATACTTTACTGCCCTCTTATCTGAAGAAACTGTTAGATGCAACTGGCTTTAGGAAATTGTAACTACCTTGCATGGGGGTGAGTAGATGAGAAAACTGTATATATTATAACCAAAGATCTTGAAAGCCATACTGTAACCCGATAAGTGTCTTGGTTGTTATATAAGTACTTGAGTTTCACTTTCAAAAACAGCTTGACATCATACTTCCAGTAAGATTATCATCAGTTCAGTTCTGTTTCAGCCCTTTAATGTCCATCGTTGGACGTAGGCCTTTCCCATTGAACTCCAGTGGACCACGTTTTTCGCGACTACTAAGTATCAGGCAAGCCAACCCTTACAGTAATTCACATCGATACAAACCCGGTAACCCACTTAACATGAGTTTACGCACTTTACTTCAAAGGAAAAAGAACACACACACACACATTCACTAGGTTGTGAGATCCATCGTCAGTATTTTCAGTACTTTTTTTAGCATATATGAATAATAATTCCAAAAAGGAGCGTACATGTATTTGGTCCCAAGTGGCTAAAATTTAACGATGTCTTCTGTAAGTTAAAAAAAACTACAGTCGAACTGTTCCAGTAAGCGACAACCTAGAATGCGACGATTTAGAGGTCGCTCACTGGAGGTTGCCTGTTATGAGAAAAGAAGCCCAGGGGGTCTCTTCCAAAAAGATGACCGGACACATCTACTTTATGGAAGATAATTTATTGCATACAATGTTTTAATGATGATAAGTGTAGCTCCCTATTGTTACTTTTCTTCGTATACTCTAAATAGCATAGTTCATACAGCAAGTATAGAGATCAGACCATTCGTCAAGTGGTCGCTTACAACAGGTTAAAAACAATAGAAAATTATTAAACCCTCAGCCCCAATAAGTAGTCGCGGTCGCTTACAGGAAGTGGTTGGATTGGTGGTCGTTTACAAGAGGAGGTCGCACTCGGAGGTAAGACTCGACTATAGTAAACGGAAATATGAGACACTATGTACTGAATGTGTCGAGAAGGAATACAGTAAAATAAATAGTAAACACCCTGGTAAATCAACTTTTTGCACCCTGCGAATACAGCAACGTTCCTAGGGGCGAGGAGCGAGGATAGTTCACATGCTAACTTAGTTTTTGTTTTGTTGTTGTTTGTTTCGTTTTTGTTTGGTTTGTTTTTTACTTTTTTTGATAAACTATTTTGGGATATAACGTGAATTCTGCCAAATTCCAAGTACGAAAAAACACCTTTAGGTTACTTGAGATTTCGTTCGCTTTTGGTAGACTGAGCTTGTTCAAAGTCATTTTGTTCGGAATGACCCCTTGTGACCGGGGGGGGTAAGGTAGGTCATGAAAAGAAAGTTTCGCTAGAGGTGTACCACCAAGGACCTCAAACACTGAACCTGTTCAAGACAATAACTGTTCTCTTCGCTACCTTGTTTACGACAAGTGACTTTATTTTAAAAACCTGATTCGTTTTGATTTGCTTACAGAATTGAGTAATTTTTCAAACTAACATAACGAGCATCACGGAATAGGATTTTTTTTTTAAAACAAATTGTTGGTAGCACAAAAGTAGACCGCTCATCGCCAAGCTTCACACTCTTTTAAAAGGCCTCCGGTCCAAAAAGGCACCCTGTTCAAGAGGCTAAGTAATTAAAATATGGTAGACTCAAGACCCTGACACCATACCCTGTTTAGAGTAGCCTGCAAAAAGGCTCCCAAGTGGAGCGGGGCGAAAAGGAAAATCGGGGGACGGCAAGCGGAGCGTGGCCTATTCACAGGCCGCTATGTTTACAGAAACATATCCATCAAGCTAAATGAGGGAGTGCCCCCCACAGGGGAATGACATCCACTGTTGTAAAATCAATTGCCAAGTGAACCCTTCAAAATTACTAAAGCGTTGAAACTCGAGAGCTCAGAGTTCTTTGTGTATTTGGGCTGAATCCTCCGCGGCTCCCTTTGCCTACAGCCCTTTTGAATCCTTTTTTGAACTGATCGCCAAGGAAAGCATAGAGAACCGGGTTGGTTGCACTGTTGATGAACATCAACAATTGAAAGTAAGACTGCAAGATGTACATGTACCTATGGAAAAAATAACGTAAGGAGAAAAAATTTAATTATAATGATATTAGCAAAATTTTAAAATTAACCTTGTAATCCCTAGCATAGCGAAAAAGGTTTTGGGGTTTTTTACAGTCGCTTATAGTAGCTATAAATGTCAATCCTCTGTTAAAATTAACCATAAGCTGAAAACTAGCGTGTAAGAACCTACACTTTTTTTAAGCCTATGATGGAGTAGCTATTGGCAATAAAGTAGGTTGTTAATAAGGTTCGTACCTTCTACGAAGGAAATAAAGTTATTGACTACCAGAAAAATTAAATAACTTGGGTTTGGTCCTTAAATAATACATTGTATTTATTCTCAACTGTATATATTATGGTTAGCCTAACAAAACTCGTCAGAATGTATAAGTTGTGTTTTGTCTGTAACAAGTTCTGTATCATTTAAAAAATAAATTAATTAAAAAGAATAAATAAATAAAGTTGATAAATTTAATATTTTTTTGTAACGTAAATTTGCAATCTCAAAGTCAAACTAAATCGCGTATTTTCTCGTACATGAATTTGCAATCTCAAAGTCAGACTCCTTGGTTAAAATGCTGATCATGATTTTACAAAGTTGCAGTTGGGGATAATGAGAAGAAGATGACTTGTCATATTTTTCTTCATCTTTATCCCCAAGTAGCAAACTTCCCTTGCGAGTGTGTTGACAAGTCTAAAAAGCTTGAATAAATTACCAAATACAAGAATAAACAATAAAGTTCAAGTAAGAATACCCTTTCAGATAGGAGATAATCCGTCGGCAGTCTTTCTCTCGACTTTCACAAATGTGTTAGCGTAGCATTTTAAGGTTAAATTTCACCAGCATTTTGTGCAGCGAGTCTCGATTGACTTCATGCAAACTTGCAGATACATAAAAGTAGAGAGCTCTAAGGCTTATCTGCTGCAGTTAGGGAAAAATCTTTCGTCATGGAGTTTCGAGGTTATTTACATCTTTTGTAAAAGTGCAGATCTTAAAATATGCCAATATCTCGAAAACTTTTTATACCGAAAGAAATAAAGAAAATAAATAACATTTTCTTAAATTTCCATCGTTCTTTACTACGGATGCTAAGAACCATAAAAATCGGTTCAATCGTTCCTGCTGACTGAAAACGCGATTCAAAAAACAAAACCAAGACGCATATAAATATGTTCGGGCCACCTTAATCAGGCAAAAAACTACCTACTGAGAATAGCAAAAACTAAACGAGTTGAGTCGTTACAATGACCAAATACATTCTATAGGGTTATGACGCACGAAAAATAAAGAGCAAAATAAATGAAATGTAGGAAAATAATAAGAAAATAAATATAAATAAATAATTAAATAATAGAAGAAACAAAACAAAACGGTACCAGATAACCTTAAAGGTAATTATTATTCATTACCAGTACGTCTATGCTCGTGGCGGTCTTAAGAGATATACTGTCGTAAAATGAATATCCTGATAAACCAGCAGCAACTCGTGATATAGCACGCGACTGAAGATATGACCTAAGAGAACCTCAGTGAAACTGCGCTTTCTCAAATTGCCTGTTCCAGGCGTTTAGACTGGGGGGACCGGGCAAAGAAAGAAAAGAAGGGAAAAAAGAGACTCCTAGGATGACCTAGTAGAGGAAAACAGAAATCGGTTGTAGTGTCGTTTTACGCGATACGAAAATAGTTCAGCGAAAAAGAAGCCCTCGTGGCATAGCTCCTAGAGAAAAGGTAAGAGCAGCGAAAGCATTTACTTCAATTAGCATTATTTACAGGCTCCTTTAAAGATTTTTTAAAGCGGGACATAAAATCACACAGAGCATCTTGTTAAGGGCTCAAGAAACTATTATGATAACCCCCAATACCTGAAACAAGGGTCACGAGTCAGGGTAATAATTAGATGAAAAGTCACGTGCAAGAAGGCTGTTTAAAAGCTTTAATTTTATTTATTCAGCATTTAAACTACTTACACTCTTCTTTACAGGTCAAATAAATTTCTACAGTTAATAATTACAGATCATGAAAGCATTTAACAGACTAATCATTTAAGGTTCGATTTGTGGTGGTTAATGACCAGCCATTAATGGTTGACCTAAAACTCCTCCTGGTAGAGGCAACTGTTTTTTTGAAACTAATTCTAAACTGGTCTCCCATGAAAGCATACAACACAGGATTGGAAGCACTGTTTGAGAACATTAGAAGCTGAGAGAAGCTTTGCAGTATTGGATTGAACCTGCGAGAGATAGAAAGAAGCAAAAGACTTCAATGCAAGCTAGACGGCTATTGAAATAGCAACTACTCAGTAACGACCCTGCCATTACGCCATTACGTTCATCACCTGCCGAATAATACTGGAATATTATTATCCCATATTAAGTTATTGGCTATTCTAAACTGACATTGCAAAGCATGACTGCGATTGTTGAGCCAATTTCTTATAGATTGTTTAAGACGTTTCTTGACCAATCGGAGAGATAACTCACAGATCGGTGAAGCTACATTGTTTGCTAGATTTCCATTTCCCTAGAACGTCCTCTATCCAGAGATCATTTGACAGGTGTGAAGGCAAGAAATGTTAGGATAAGACATGCTAAACGGCCAGCGGAGGTGTGATCATTTCATGCGTAATAAAAGAAAAGAAAAGCAAGCCAAAAAGAGAACCCCTGCCAAGTCGCACAATAATTTTGTTAGTTGTAAAGCACACCTTTAAATTTACAATTTAAAACAGAACAAACGTTTGACGCTGGTAAATGCTGACTACCGTTTCGAAATAAATATATAGATATGGTCGGATTCTATCACACGTGACATCGACCTGCTGAATCGGATATACTGGTAACAAACTGAATTCCACGAAAGTTGACTAAGGTCCTGTTTATGTGAAGAAAACTTGTCCCGAGTAGAAGTGTCACTCGCCCATCCAAGCTACCCTGGGCGAATCAAAACTTGCCAGTCCATTCACATGACAAAAAGTTGGCTCGGCTAGCCTCACCCGTTTTCGATGGCAGGGTCACCCTCCCCCATGTAGACACTGTGGCTCGCTCAGCCGGGTCAACTCGGTCAAGGCGAGACAATCACAGCATGTACAAGCGCTGTTGTCAGCCCTTGGCTCGGGCAAATGGGCCGACTTTATCCCATACAGTACTATGCAAAACACTATAAACGCTCGCTGAAGTTCACTCGGCTCTGAGGGTGACCCTCTTTCCCAGGTCAACTTTTCTATTTCTCTAGTAATCGATAGGCTTATTTAAAATAGAAGTGTTTACCTGGATATGTATCCTCCAAAGTCCATCATAAAGTATAAAGTATGGAAGGGAAGGAAGCACAATGCATAGCAAATAACTACTGCTGACAACATTTTGATGATCCGCTTTGTGGCTTGAGCCTGTGTGAACCCTGGTCTATCAGCAGCTTCTTTGATCGCTAGACGCAACTTAAGTCCAATCCGTATGTAGATGAGAATCATAATCGGCAGTGGGATAGCGTAAGTTAAGGCAAAACTGCACAACAAGTATATTTTTTGGTACGATAAGCCAGAAGTTGGTGGCCAAAATTCCCCGCAGCTGACCCAATCTTTAGCGAGTTGGATCTCCATGACTCCCAGCATTGGAAACGCTGGTAAAAGAGCAGTCAGCCATATCAGTATCATGATAAGCTTTCCTTGAGATCTTGTAATGCGCCGCCCGAATGGATACACAATGGATTGATGGCGGTCTGTAGGAAAAATCAGACCAGAATATGACTGATGTAAATAACCGGGAGGTGCTCCTCATACGCGGAGGCTCCGCAAACACAAAAGATACACAGATCAAGTGGTTGGTACACTTCGAGTATCGCAAATGATCCCCCCCGACTGCAAATGATTCCCATTGTCAACCGCAAAATGATCCCACGAGGAAAATCAGACTGGCTTGGACTCAAATTACTGGAACATCGTGTCAAGTTTATTATCACATTTTGCTTCATAAATAAATGTTACAATTGTAAAACTACATTAAAGACTTTGTTCAATTAGTGAAACACAAATTTTAGGGATCATTTGCAGCATGAAATCATCACGGTCGGGGGTCATTTGCGGTATTGGTAGGAGCCTGTTGGCTCCTGGTACCTACTGCAAGTAATAATTGACACCTTACCTATTGAAATGGCCAACATAGTTCCCACAGATCCCATAACAAAACATGGCATTAAGGCAGGAAGAACTTTGCACATCACTGACCCAAAGGGCCAATAGAAATTAAGTTCAAAATAGACAACTGTAAATGGTATACATAACAGTCCAACACCAAGATCAGCAACAGCCAGATTTGCAATCAGATAACCCGTTACTGAAAAAAAGTAAATCATCTACCCATAAGTATGCATTTGGGTTCCTTGAGTACCGTAGCGGTACAAAAACTATAACACCACTAACATAGTACTTTTAGTGGAAGTGTCAGTGGGCAGAAGATTACATTTTCAAAATTCAGTAGCATAACGATGACGTATAAAACTTCAAACAATGAAAATGACAATTGTACCGTGAAGTAAGACGACTGTATTTTTGGTTAGTTCGTTTTTGTTGTTTGTTTGTTTTTGGTTTTTGTTATTGTTTCCGTTGTCTTTGTTTCAACCGTTTCGGAGGCAGAGCTGGAGATAATTCTACACGGTTAGACTACAGATCTATGAGAATAAAATATATGACAGCAATAAATAGATTAAGCCAAGGCAAAAGTGAAGCTCTCGTGGGATCTTTAAGAAATGTCTTTCTGAAGTTAATTCAACCTTCCCCATACGAGCTCCGCCACTCATGACTTCCCCGTTCTTGCAACGATTTTAGGTGCCATCGAACACGTCTGAGCTGCCAGGTGATTCTTCGCTTTGATATCATGCATAGGATTTGCAAAGTTTCCAATGAGATGGCATGTACTGGATAACTAATTATCCTAGCACGTGACTGATTAACTGATCATGCCTTTAAAATGAATAAATAGTCACAGTGAAGGTAAACTGAAGGAAGGTCACTCAATTGGTTTCTTCCTTTTTCTCAATTATTTTGAATGTTATGTCGTTCTAAACTGCTTGGTTTTTCCGATTTTTGGCTTTTAGGAAATGACGACCAAACTCGATTGTCGAAGAAAAAAGGAGGCTATGAATGGTTGTAGAAAAGATTAATGTGCTTTTAAGATAGTAAATTAAGAGAGTAAAGCAGGATTTGTGAAACTGACCATGCCCACGTACCTCGAGCGATACTTGAGTATAACTTCCAACGCAATTAGAAAATATATTGTGAGAGATAGACTGCGAGTCCAACTATTCTATGAATAGTCATTAGCTTATCTACTTCTTCTTTCCGAAAAACATCGCAAAAAACGATTTGTTGAAGACGTTGTATTTGTTTTCGTTCAAAACACCGGCTCGCTACAAAAGTCAAATGAGTATGTCACCCAATTAGATCACAAAATTCGAGATGGTATGCTACTTGCTTTGTACTAAATGTTACTTACAGCTGTTTTTCGATTTAACTAGAGCCCAACTAGGCGTAGCCTGCGAACAGGCGGAAATAAAGGCTACTGTACTCTTGAGATCATTATACCATTGATGTCACACTGTATGTCGCAGTACTGACACACGACCGTAATCATAAAAATCTTCATAACATAAACCACAGGAATCAAATGCAGGTCTCAGTTTATATGGGGAAGTTAAATTTCCTCGCCGGATTTTACAACTAAAATTTCTTTAGTTATCATCATGACTAAATGCTTACGTCAATCAATAACAACTAGCAATGATAAATGCCTCTGGCATTTAATATTTTTACCAACACTATTATTCACTGTATCGCGTGCTACTTGTTGCCTTCCACCTAATGTGTGTGTTAAAAGTCCGGGGATTCGGTATTTAATGGTTGTCGTCTGGCTCAAGCTGTGGTAAAGATGATGTCAAACCCGGTTACTGAGTAAACCATAATGCCTACACTGGTGGTCAAGTCAATACACATGTTTTATAAATTTCCGAAAACGGTGAGATGAAAAGCAAACCTGGGTATGGTAGACGTTCCTAGTTTAACGCAGAGGTCCATTTTCACTCACGTCTTTTAAGTAGTTGTGGGTACTTTGACACCCACAAGAATTTTGAAGGAATTGTTATGTATTCGGTTTCAGTAGAAAAAACCTTCTATAAAATTAGTTTAGTGGTCAGTTTCCCTGTCTCGTAAAATAACAGAGATATCTCGTGTCATAACAAGATCATAAGTGATTTTTGGCGATGAATGAAAATGTGAAGTAACACCTTATGAAATCAAAGAACTGGGATTAGGAAACGATACCAAAACAGCTTCATTAATATTATTGAAGAGCTTAGATAGCAATGTTATGTCTAGGCCCCGACGCCCTTTACCTGTCTATTTTCGAAAACGAAATTTTTTCTTTTTTTCTGTTTCAGCTTTCCGTCCACACATTAACGACGTTTTCGGGCACCACAAATACAGGTTTCGAAAACGGTCCACAGAGTTGAGATTTTGAAAACAGCGACTAACTGCACTTATGTATTGACGAAGTAAAACGGAGAATTTCAAACCATGATGTCATACACCATATCACAAGCAGTGCGCATTCCCTTTAAGGGATGCTCTTTTACATCGGTGTCTTCGTGTGGACAGGGGAAAGAGATTCGTGGACGTGTATTTCTATGAAAACGGAGAAACAAATCCCCTTTTTCTGAAAATATCCGGATACTTGTAAACTGGCCTAAAAGGTCAGCTACTTTGTATTAAATTCTACAAAAAAAAAATACAGCGACTCTTAAGTTCATTATAATATGATGTATTATATGGACAACTTCAAGAAGGAACGCCACTGGAATTCCTATCTGCGGAAAAACCGGAAAACTCTTCAAGGATCTTCCTAAAAGGAGCCCAGAAATTTGTAAAGGAGATTTTTTTTCCATAGAATGTCATTAAACAATGTGGGAAAAGGGCGATAGACAATTGAACCTTCAAGCAGCAAAAACCCGGGCGGGCGCGAGATGATGAAATCGGTGTCTAACGCTAAATAACTAAAGCGTTGCGTTGTACAGTTCCGGGCTCGCAAACGTCTTTGATACAAGAATGTTAATCCAATTATTTTTGCCGTGGCCTTTGTTACCCTCTTTTGTTTCACAATTTTGTGTTCTTCTTTTGCGTTTCTAGATATCAACCGGCTTGTACTCGTCACACTAGTATTAAAAAACAAAATGAAATGGGATACTGAGGTAGAAGCAGAAAACAAGGCGTAGAAATTGTGGCAGTTATAAAGAGTTAGGAACAATTTGCAAGTGGGAATCGTGGTCAGTTTAATGGACCAGAAACAATGTAAATATTCTTGTGTACATAGAACAGAAAATGGAGGTTGCCTCTTGTTTGCATTTGAACAGGAAATGAACACACCTTTTGTCTTCACTAAAAACGATAGAGCACATCGTAAACTTTCTCAAGAACGTAGATAATTCATCCTGCACAACAACCTTTTAGATTGCCGATTGTTATTGTCATACGTTCGTTTCAATGTGTTGAATATAAATCAATCCAACCGCAAATAAGCTACAAGAGACACGTAAGCTGATTAACTCAGCCCACAACTGAAATGAACGTTGTGTATTGCATTAAATTTGCCCAGTTGGTGCTATCAGCACTTTTGTGTCGTTTTGAAGTAATTGCCTCAGCGGACGTTTGCATTATAGTATCAATGCCAAAACACTGAGTCCTGAACAATATTATCAATACCTTTGCTTATGAAAACTGTAGCCTGCCTAGAATAAGGTTCTAGAAGCCGTGTTGTGAAGTATGGGTGAAAGTTTATTCGCTTGGTAATCCTCTTAAAAGCTTTTCGGCTCGAAAAAGCAAACGCGGAAAGATAAAAACTACTTACCGGTATGCAATTCTCGTGTTTTGTACACCACGAAAATAACAAGAGCATTTCCAAACGTAGCTAACAGGAATATAATCAAGTAAACCGTAAGACGAACAATTCGAAGTCCCAGCGGTTCTTTGACGTAGTCCATTGGTGTTTCGGTCGGGGCCGTTCCCGTCCCGTTCAACTGAGTTGATCCCTCAGAAAAGCTCATTTTATGACGAAGTAAGCCTGTGTCTTGTTCGAGTGACACTTACGATGGCGTAACGTAGGTTCCTTGAATGCCCTTTGCCGTAATAATATTAATTGACCAAACGAACTGAGTTGCGATAAGAAGTTAAGAATATTTGGGCGCATCTACATTCTTGACATCGGCTTGACATCTGGGTAGTTCACCTCAAAGCTTTCTAACAATGTAATGGCTCTCTGTGCGTTGAAATGCAACCACCGGGTTTACTCAAACAACAAATAAATGTCAATTAGAGGAAAGAGTCCACATTTGTTTCCTGATTACATCAAGCCAGAAGCACTTTCTTGCCGTTCATCTTTGGCATGGTTCATCAAGATCAATTTTGACGAGCATGGTCGTAGAGCGCTGAAATCTCATGTTGAAATCATGTTGAGATGCAATCAGACATGTCAGATTTTATCATTTTAATAGCAATTTAAGAGCTAAGACGGGATTTGTTGATCAACAATGAACGCGAACAAGCCTTTGTGTTCTGCGTACTTTGTGGTGCTAGGTTTCACAACCTTGATTAACATTTATTAATTTATGAGCCAGTCTGAAAAGGAAGCACATCGAAAAAACAGTTTGGCAAGAGCTCATAACATACTAAAGAAAACCGCACGTAACTACCCTGTGGTGTTCATCAAATGTGGTATTCACTTCATTGAAGCCCGGATTGTAGATATGATAACTGCCATTAGCCGTTGTTAAAATCATCAATCTTCATTAGCATCATAAAGAAAAGATCAAAAGTAATAATACTTGGCTAATTGTGAAAGTGACACTAACACTAATTCCAATGACGAGCATTGCATTACAGTAGCTTTAAGAGTACTCACGTTTGTGGCGGGAAATATTTTCTTTTAATTTAATACAAATATTTAAAAGCAAGGTCATAACATGTCAGCATCCACGTTTAAGCAGGTACGTACTAAGTAGAATAAATCCGGTAATGAGAAAGGCCAAGTGTTCAAGAAAACTGTTATTCATGTTCTCTTCATACTATCCTGACTTGCGCACAGAAGAAGATAACATGTTATTTTCACACGTGAAGATATCAAGTTTTCGCGCGAAAGCTCACCTGGTATTTCATTGGTGTATATATAATAAAAAATTTTATTTAACTGTCTTTACACGACAGTTCATATTAAAGACATTATAGAGAGTTCAAATTAACGACAAAATAATTAGTTTAATTAATTAAATTTTCTTCGCCCAACAGTAGTCACCGTGGTCTACTGTGGTGTTGTCTGCTAAAGGATTGTGTACTTTTGAAACAACTCAGTATCGGACATTTTGTAAAAGTAATTATAAAATATCCCTCCCTGGGTCTTCGGACCTCCATTCACTTGATGGCAAACGTTCCAGTCCGTTCTCGAGAGGCTGCAGGAACCCTCTCATGTCTGCTCGGGATCTCGAAGAAGAAAAATGCATGCTGTTTTAATTTAAGCCCATAAGCTATATACCGTAAGCGTAGGAAAAAATGTGTTCCTACCGAACGCGCAAAAAATGCAGATGTTAAATTCCATGAAATAAGTAAACTGTGATTTATGACTATGGATCTACGTATTGCGGGCAGTAGTCAGTAAGAGTGCAAAAGATTTTGGAATGGGCTACCAAATTTGAAGAATGGCCACCAACCAAATCAGTTACCTTTTTCACTTCCTTCGTAATTACTGAACAGTAAATCCGTTATCACTGACTGGTTCGCAGATGGCAGTTGCTTGATCAGTACCAACACAATTACAAAAAAGCCGCACAATATTTGATACCGTAAGGGGGCTTTCGATTTTACAGCATTGCTTCACTGATTGTTATCAGTCCGAGTTTTATGTAAGAAAATGAACCAAAGTACACATTAGTTCGAATAAAGCTTTTAATTACCACGGTGTTTGCATAAATAACCTTTCTCCGTTTTGTACAAAGCCAATCCTTTACCAGCAAAGAATTTCTTATAGCTTTGAGAAATTCACAAGAAATATTTTACACATGCAGTAACATCGTCCTATTTAATGAAAAATGAGAATTTTTAAAAAAACTGAATAGGAATAAATTAGGCCGTTCACTACATTCAGCAATCTGTATTCTGACGGAAGATGACGCCTTTATGGTGACAAATTTACTTCCTCTCAACTCCACTGAATTCTAAGGCAAGTATGATATCATACCGTAAAACTGTTTGTGGGATTATTAATAGAGAATATCAAAATATAGTTTACATGGCTAACTTATTCCTATTTGGCTTTTTTTTTATTTGTTTTTAGTTATTATTTTTGTATGAGCGTTATTGCAATAAGGTATGCATCTCATACCTCTAAAGCCCCGTGCGAACCAACGCAACATTGTTGGCCAGCAACTCCCAACATGGATGGATGTTATATGTTGTGTCCGTTTACACACCCTGTTACATGTTGTTGCGTGTTGTTGCATCCGTTTGCACGTGGCTTAAGGTATTTTAAAAGCAAATCACTTTTAAGCACAATTAACATTTTTACTCTTTATAATGATCCCTACATTTTTCTAATCTGCTATTATACATTTTATACAGTACTTTACATGGAATTATATTCAGTCACAACTTGACGTTATTTTAAATTAGTCTACTTAAATTACCTTACCTACAAAGGTTGCTCTTAATTATTTACCTTCAGAATCCTTTTACTGGAAGAAAAATGCAATTATTCATTTGTTTAAATCAGGGAACTCAAGTTAAAAAGGGGTTTATTTCAATCAGCGTCGCTACTAAAAGGGTGTCCGGCTGATATACAGTTTTACCAATATGAGCAATTCCGCCCATATTTTAACAATTGTGAGGTCATACGAGTGAACTTTGATTGTTCAGGGAGAGCGGTCTGGCAATGCATCGATGTGTTACCCAAAACCATTTTTAAATAAGTACCACAGTAAAGATCCTACCAAGATCGGTGGCAAATCAGTCGTTCCAACAACTAAGAGAAGTTTCTTTAACAAAAAAAAAAGTTATGACTAGGAGTCAATAAGTGAGGAACGTAGTTCTATTCTAATAAGAAGGTTCAGGGGTGGAACCTCCAAACCTTGGGAAACTTTAACCAGCTCTAACGGAAATTTGCAACCGGTGTAGGCATTGGAAACAACTGTTCAACAGCAAATTGCAGTTACGAACTACACTTTTTACCGCGTTTTGGAAGCTAGGACTTTTTAATACGTACCAAAGGAAAATGAAATTTAACCGAACAAAAGCAAATATATGGTTACACTTTGGGCCATACGGACATACTTTGCTAGTTCCTTAGCCCTTTTTACATCTTGGTTGCACGTGCTGCGCAGGGGCACGAGTTTTGAGCCCTGCTGGTTTAAAATTGGGTACAACTTTTTAGCCACGAGGGTCTAACATAAGTATGCCTTTCAGACACTTTGGAACCAGGGTTTGTAATGAGACATGTCTTTCACCTCTAAGAACGGAGGTTCAGGTCTGAAAGAAAGGTAGGGAAAATCACATATATTGGTCTACAATAGCGAGGGGGAACTTTCATATAAAAAGGAAAGGGGAAATCTCTTTATCGAGTTTGAATAGGGAAGGGAAATTTACGTAATTTGATCTGAAATGGGGTCCGGAAATTCAGGAAAAGTGCAGAAAGTCCGGAAATTTGCACACCCTCACCCAAATATTCAAACCCCCTGCCTCCTCTTCAACCTCCGGAGCTTGAGTGCATACAACATTCAGAAAATTGCAACGTACATTGTGCCGCCTTCAATGTTTCCTCCACCTGTTTCCTTCATCAAATATCACTTTACTACAGTCAGTAATAATAAGAACAGATAAAACGGAAAGCTCACGATAAAAAAGAATTAGTGTACACTCACAGCACCTTGTCGAATTGTCAAGATACGTACATTGTTAAACAGTTTCTCCTCCTGTGACTTCTCTCTCTTCTGCAACCTCATTCACTTGTTGATCGACTTTTAAGCGCCATCGCAAATGAGATGGCAGAGCTCTTTTCCCCAGATGACTGGCAAGGTCTGCTACTTCTCTCTCGAACTCCGCCAATAACACAGAAGAGTCGCTAATTGGCGAGTGATGAGTAACCAAGCCTAGGCGAATCTGTCCACCGTGATTGGTAATAGAGATTGACAAACCATTTTCTGTCTTTCTCGGAGCCCAGCACGCCATCATCTTTGCCATTTTGCCGTTAAGATATACAGGCGTGTTTGGTCCTGGGATTTGGGTCACCGTACAGGAGACCTTTTCAGTTAAATAGTTAATGATCCGTCTACCAACAGACAGAGGGAAAAGTAGGAGACAGAGCTTGATGAACCCATAAATGATGATCGTCTCAAGAGTAAATGAAAACTTATCTATTCTCCGTCTGGTTTCCCAAAGACGAGGGACAGCTCCTACAAAATGATTAAGTTGTAATAAAATAAGTACACGCTTACCGTCGAGGGACCCTCCGCTAGAGTTATCCGCTTAATTCAGGTACGTTTTTCATATGACATGGGAAGTTACGTTGGGACTTCTACTAATACCCATGCGCGCTTAAAAATGAAAGTGGTGACGGACGTAACTGATTGTCAACTGTTCCAGGCTTCAAAAGTGTTGACCTGCGTTCTGACGGCTTTATTATCAGTCACTGATTAACACAGGTAAGAATAAGCTAGTGACTCAACAGAAGATAGGTTTGAGAAAAGGTGGAATATCCGTTCACGATTTCACGCAATTCGAAGCAAAAGCTCTTCTCGTACTTTTGATAGGTAATCGTTACTTCACAATCTCTAGTTATCTGTTGTGGAACGCGTGAAGGCGTTGGACAAGTGATAACGGTTGCGGGACGTGATGGGAAGGACGAAGAAGCAGCTTTCCGATTTACGTCTTGCTAGTTCTTAATGCAATGCAATCACATGACCCGGGAGCTGAAAGAGTCTGTACCGTTGGTCTGAAAGGATGTCATCAAATCTGACAAAATAGACCCATCTTCACTCGTAAATAGAAAGTACAAGATTTTCACATGTACGGGTTGTTCTAACTTACCAAAATGCTATTTGGCAGTTACATATTGCGAGACAGGTATCAGAAATGCAGTAGGAAATCAAAGGAAAGTTTCAAAGTGAGAAAGCAAATTAACTAATTTGCATAAAAATTTTACCTTTTCGCGTGCGCGGTTCTGAAGAAAGAAGGACGACCGCTCGCGGTCTAAAACAGGTTAAGAGCCTGTTTCATGCCTGTTTCATGGAGGTGAGGGACCAAAGGTGGGTGTGGTAACCCGCTCGGTGGGGTGGGGGAATAACCCGCGGTTACAAGCAGTCTTACAACCCCGCCATCCCGCGGTGCACTTTCTCAAGACTATTGAATGGCTGCTAAGCAAGTAAACCAAAAAATGGATGTTAAATGTTGCGTCCGTTTGCACACCCTGTTGCATTTTTTTGAATGTTGTTTCGTGTTGCTGGGAGTTCTTGCATCTCTTAGCAGACCACTGCCAACACGGACGCAACAACTCTCAACATTTTCGGGCCAACGATGTTGGGAGTTCGTGTTACGTCCGTTCGCACGTAGCTTAAGATGCGATTTGTTTTGCAACCATTTTGTAATCCACTTGTGGTGTCTTGCACAGTCAGGTAATGTTAAATGATTTTCACACTCTTGGTATGTAAACCTAATTGCACTTTATGACACACCACACTTTAATGAGTAAAATGTAATTTTCCTTTAAACTGGCCAGTGAATTACCAACAGTATCATACCTTCTGTTCCTACTGGAAGTTTGACAAAAGCTAGGGAAGACTTGTTATCCAGGTTCAGTTTGGTATGTTGTGGTCTAATGTCAGTTCTTATACAGACAAGAATGTCATCGGGGTCTTGACATTTATGCTTCTGTAGATACGAACGAATTGCACCAGCAACACAGGAAAGAAGAACAGTCTCCACTAAATCAGAAAACAGGATCCTTAATCACAACTGTAATTCAATAGACCAATTTTTTTCAAAATATTTAACCACAGTTGCTCTTAGGCTTGGGAAAATTAAACAAAATAAATATACAGTAAAAACCCGCATAAAAGAACAAGTGGATTAAGAACACTCAGGCTGAAATTGGGTCAAAAAAGTAACATATTCATAAGAACTTGTTCAGCCTGAAAAATGAAAATTGTTCTTAATATATATAAAAAAAAATTGGCTGCCAGTTAGATTAGAATAACCTACTAGGGTACAGTACTAAGTAGATCAATAGTTACATAGAAAGAGGGAGGGGGAGCTGGTGCATTTTGAATTTGCTGACTTTTGCTGAGTTTCGAGTTGTTTATCACCAGAGCTGCTACCCCTCCCCCAATGTAATATTATTGCCTTCATTAATGCAGTTAAGGTCATAGTTCCACCCATTAACTATAATTAAAACGTTGTGCTTGCACATTAAATGATTTCATCTGTTGGTAGTCTATGCAGTATTTGATTTAGAAACAATTTTAAGACCACCTTAAGAACATGAACAAAATCAGCCTGAAGCCCCAAAACAAGTGTTCTTTTATGCGGTTGTTTACTGCATTGGCCATCCCGGTGACTCTCAAGGTAATTTCTTCTATCTTATTCCCCCAAGCCTCACAGCCAAGTTTGAATTTTAATACATCATAATAGTACAGAACTAACTCAACTTTTTTTTAACATAACTTACTCTTTTCACGAGCCAGACCCACCCCCCCCCCCCCCCGCCCCCCGGCTGTCACTAAACAAAGTCAAATACTAAATTAGTTTCCACAACAAGTGAGTAACATCAAATAACTCCATATATACATTGCAAGTGACTGGTACACAGTGTTGACTTTAACACACCCTGCCAGTAGAGCCTTTGTTCCCCGTCACTCAATTTTGGCACAGACGAGAGACAGCATGAATCAATTAAATCCTTTGTTAACTAGGCGCTGCATGTCGCTCTTATACAGATTCAAACCCAAGCCTAATACTTTAAACTTGGTGCAGCAGGCTCAGCTATGACTATCGGTTTATTAATAAACAGATGGCCTCTGCACTTGAAAAACCAGTTTGACGAGAGAAAACAAGATCGACTAGTCCAGAATTTCAGTATTCAGTGACTTCAAAGGCTTGACATGATTCAGGCAGAACCTCCTTTTCTTCTCTTTGATCAAGAAGAAGACAAAAGGAGGCTCGACTGCTCACAGGGTGACTTTTACAGTGATAAAACAGTAAAGCAAACTGTATATTTGCATTTATTAAAAACTGAATCATTGGATAATGCAATTCTAGAGTTCTGATTGGCTTAGCCTTCATGGTATATGAGCCAATATACCATGCTCTCAAAAAATGGTAACTACACACATCTGCTCAAAATTAAAGACAAGCTGAAAATCGGCTGTTTTTACAAATAAGGCAGAAAAGAATTCTCTACATTTTGTGGGCATCTTTAATAAAACACTATTATTCCACTCATGCTTGCTGGATAGGAGGTGATTATAGCCAACTCAGTGCTAAACACCTCATTGGCTATCTACCATCTCATATCCAGTAGACAATCATGGAATAATTATTGTTAATTATTGCATATAGGTAATTATTGGTATTTTTTATCCTGCATGAACACAAAAAAAGAGAAACTAATTAAATTCTACAACGGGATGACTATAAGCCCAAAATAGTTACCTATAGGAAAGTGAATATAAGAATTTCATCATATATTTGAACTTATTGGGGGAAAGATCATCACAAGAAATGAAAGATGAAAGATCAT
Organism: Porites cylindrica; assembly: GCA_964035525.1. Taxonomy (NCBI): domain Eukaryota; kingdom Metazoa; phylum Cnidaria; class Anthozoa; order Scleractinia; family Poritidae; genus Porites; species Porites cylindrica. Next base: position 20,991,195 of record OZ037778.1, on the reverse strand, counting down.
CACAGTTACCAGTATGTGTAAAACACAACTTAAGCAGTTAAATTACTACCCCTTACCCCTAATGAATCTTCACATGTATGGGAGAAAAAGCTACCTGAAAAACAACACTTTCTTCATCCTCTCTTATGGAAATCACTTAGGTAACCCTATATATCACAAGGTTTTTAAAAGTTTTGTCTTACAATTTTAAAAAACTAAAACAGGGCTGTGCTCTAGAAGAGCCCAGTTTACCTAAGAACAGCAGAAAATTTAAAAAAACTGTAACTTTGGCATGAAACATCTGTGCGGGAAAACATGAATTTCATAGTTTCAGAACTCTGGGCTTCCCTGCATCACGTTACAGCCGAGTCTGGCTAAAAAACTGCTATATTCCAAGAAAATGTGAAACCAGCATTCTACCCCTACACCCATCCCCATTAAGGACCCTGGGGGAGGGACTTGTATATGAAAGAGACAGGGATACTCATGATTCACTGTCTCCCTTGGAGGGGGGGCAAATTGCTTATTTAGGTCTTCTTTAGGGTGTTCAGTGCAATGAACTATGTGCAAAGAAATATCTATATACAAGATCAATGTTATAGTGCTGTGTTGGTGTAATATCTTCTTTATATGTCCAATACTAAAGGCACTTCTCAGCGGCAAGGGTACCTAGGGCATTTGTACAATGGCATTTTCAAATCCCTCACCAAAGAACAACATTGCTACACAAAAAGCTACCATCACCCTCCCCCTGGAGCAACAATTCGTTTAGATGAAGCCTCAAGTGGCAATAAACATGCAGTATTTCCCAATTGTAAATTTCTGATAAGTTGCAAGCAGAAAGTGAAGCAAAAGTGAATGCCGTGAAATTATTTGCACATTTTCATCCACTTGTTAGTAAGCAATGTGTACCTTCGGACCCACAGACTTCTGCGGGGATTCCCACCATGGTCTATTCTTTCTACCAGTCCTTCTCCACAAGGTACTGTGCATTACAAATCCCACAGATCTTTCCTTGGGGGGTCTTGCTACAAAAGTGCAAAAGCAATCTGACCCCAATGCCCATCCGGTGTTAAAAAATTATGGCCATTAAATGTCAACAAATTCTGTGCCATGCCCAAGTATGTCTTAGGGGTCAACACTACAGGATGGCCATCCACAACTGCATACGTCTTCAACTATAACAAGATTGGTCTCCTTTTGGGGTTTGATTCTACTTTTCAGATGAGCACACCTGTCCCATTCATATCAGAGTTTCGCCCAGGGTAAGCAACGTGAAAAGAAGTCCACACTGTGTATGTACAGTACTGTAATTATACTGTGAGAAATATAGAATGAAATAGATAAATATTGAACCAAACACCAACAAAGCACACTGACAGAATTCTTACCTTTTGTGCGAGTAATATCCTTTATTCGCTTGACAGATTTAAAATCTACAGCTCGAGACCAGGACACGTGAAAGGAATCACTGGCCTCTTGGCTTGGTGTCAAGGAAAAATCTCTTTGTTTCTTCATAAGAAGTCTTTTAAGAATCACAAAAGGTCCCCTGTAGCAGGCACAAAAGTAAGTAGCTAGTCGTCCCAAAAGAAAACACTGTTTCTTGAGATAAATCGTCTTGTAATCAAGGGATTCTAAAACAACCTTCGAGCTAGGAAAGATGTCAGCGAGGCTCTCATGAATTTGAAAGAGTACCCCTGTATCTCCTTCATCAAAGTTTGGGAACACTAGAATTCTCCATAATTTTTCAAGATTGCAGGTGTCTAGCACCTCCGAAATTCCTGTTAAATCGACAGGCATCAATGAAGATTTCTCTTTTCTTTCAAGAATATAGCCGCTGATATTTAAATTGCTAATTTCCTTCCATCCATACCCGCTGATTATCCGAACAGGAATGTGCTTGAATTTACCCAATGGCAAATTATTACTTCGCAGTGGCCCTTGAAGAAGCAATTTCTCTGAAATAAAATTTTTAATTTCATCCACAGATATAACACCCTCAAAGGTAAAGAAAATATTCGATACCGGTGTAGTATTTTTCGTACTTGCCAAGTTGACGAGCCACATTGCGTCCGCGGAGGACATTGTCCTCAACATCCCATCTCGGTCGTTCCGAAGGCTACAAATCAGAAGAGTTTTCCTCACACAGTAACACACAGGAACCACAAGAATTGCCACACAAATAAACAAAGTGAAAAGGATCGTGTTAATAACGCAGTGCGCCGTGAAGAGAAATACCCTTAACAGGAAAATGCTCTCGCTGGGGTGAGTCAGCCTTTTGCTTTTCACGCTCTTTGAACGATTATTGTTTTCAGCCAGTATTTCAATTGGAGATGTCTGATTTAAACGTAGACTGTTTCGTGGAGATGCCCAGCATCCATCGTTTGTTGAGCGCATACTCTCTGTACCATCAAGACACGAAGATGCAGCCATTGATGACAACGTGGGATCCTCTCGCCCTCGCGGTTTCGTCCTCACGAGTGGCCATATTTGATCGGTATTCTTCGCTAATATCTTGTCAGTACAAATTGGTAATCAAACCACAGCGAGAAATAGCGAAATAAGGTAAAAATGATCATTCTCTACCCTTCCTCCTAGCTTTAACCGTTCAATAGTATAGTCGATATTACGGAATACTATTGCCTTTCGTTTCTCGGGAAACGTCGCCATGTTTGTTTTTCTTCCGCATCCTAAAAGAATGAAAACGATTGGTTGACTTCCTAAAACAAGGGCTTTCATTGGCCAGTGATTTTATCAAACAGCCGGCGCGAAAAAAAACGAGAAAATAATCACGAAGAGGTGAAATAAATTAACGAGTCCGAAACTTTCATTTATTTTATTGAACTGGTGACAAGTTGACGTGACAGAAAGTGTCTTCATTTTACTAATGCTCGCGTTGGACTGTTTTCCCAAGGAAATGGATTGATTGATGCATTCAAAAATTTGAAATGAAACAGCAAATATTAGAACATTCACCAGACTGCGTCGTTAAGAATTAAAGGTATCATTTTGTTATTGTTTTTTTTTCTTTGTTCGCTATCTTCCCTTTATCAAGAAAACGGAGTGATCAATAAATGTTCAACTAAGAGATTGGGCTCGCCCTACTGGCAGTTGGCAAACAAAATAATTTCTGTATTTTTTTAGCATTATAATAGTACGTTTGAACAATTCTCAGCTTGAGCTTTGAATTGTTAATTTTTTTAGGTAGATTTGTAAACGCTAAAATATATATATATGACCTGAAACCATACGTTCATCACATTTGTGAAATGATCTTTTAAGTGATGTCGTAAAAGCATTAAATTTGGAGCAAGATATTGAAGCTTTGTAATGCATGTAAAAAGATTGACAACAGAAACGCAAATTATCTTCTTTTAAACCTGCATTATTTATAAGAACTAATACTCAGTAGTCCGGTCCAAAAAAGCTTTTACACTTCACGGTGAATGCTTAATTAAGATTTCACAATCAATATTTGCATTTATTTTTTCTGCCTGAAAGGTACAAAGCTGGTGTATAAATTGTTTTTGAAATGAAGGAGAGAATCGTGGGAATTACAGTGGAATCCCCGCTGTTAAGGAAAAATAATTTTTTTAAAAAAAAAAGCAGCTGCGGGGAAAAATATTATATCCTGATATTTCCTGTATTTCCTAAACCTTTGGGGAAGCCACGGGTATATTTTGTCATGCTGATGCGTCGAAAATCTCCAGAGTGATTTGATCAGTGTAATTGCTTTGGGAAGAAAAGTACAATTCTCACCAAACTATTGCCAAACTAAATGATCATTCCCATAATGTGCAGCTCATAAACCACCGTAATAGCTTTCTAAGGTGCCCTGAATGTTAGACGTTGATTGCTTTCATGGGTTAACGGTTTTTTATTACACTGCAAGAACGGCATAAATGTTCCTGCGAATAAAAAATAAATCTCATGTGGACCCATGTGTTCTGACTGGTGCAAACTTAGTATTCATATTGTGGACTGCCGAAAAATAAATCGTTAAAATTATTATTATTATCATTATTTTGTTGTTGTTGTTATAAACAATCTTATTTTAATTATTCGTCAGTTACGCATTTCCCATAACACAATTTTTCCCCAAAACAATCTGGCTTTGTCTTGTTTTAAATTCCTTTTTGGTACAGTATGTTGCCCGGTATTCGGACACTTCAGCTTAACATTGCAATAACTTTCCTTTGTTAGTTGCAGGAACTCTGAAATTTGGCCCAGAGAAAATCTATTTCGTCCTTAATATGTCAAAAGACAGTTTAACTTTTTTGCCTTTGTTTCCATTGCGAAATTAATATTTTTGCAGAGCTCCTATGTTGCCTTGTATCCGGACAGCTGGCCCAGTATCCGGACACAACACTAACAACGTAATTGTAAATAAATTTCGACAGGCAAGCGACTTATAAGCTTCTCTTGCACTTGCAAAGTAGTCTGGCAATCGATTCCAAAAACATAACCTAACATCGTGAAATAAAACATAGCAAATGACTGGGGTGTGGTGGGGAACGCGAGCGGTTGTTAAATAGCAGACAATACTTACTTCCTTGTCTAGGAACTTTTTCACTGAATTAAGGAAGGCATCCGTGGACATGCCGAAGCCGCGGTTTGCTAGCTCAATTAGCCAATCTGCAAACGACTTTTTTTCTTCATTTTTTGTTTAAAAAAAAGCTTGGGGAAGGGACCTCAATGCGACGGTCAAAGGTCACTCTCCCATTTAGTCTGACCTGTAGTGTTGATTTCTTCATGCTCAGTCCCTACAGACCCTGATAAGCCTGCTTTTCTAGCACTAGTTCCTCCTTCTTTCACATCTCTCAATCCCTTTGTGACATTTTTCAAACCGTCGCAACCCCATTCTAGCAGTCCCAACTAGGGAAAGTATCACAATTCCAGGGTCAACTCCAACGCTTTCGATTAGGGACCGGTCATAAAGTACAGGGGGAGGGTGGGCTATGAAAAATTGGGGGGGGGGGGGGTGACTATTTTTGAACAAGTTAAAAAGGGTGGGTCAGGAAAAATAATGCACTGCAGTAGGGGTGGGTCATGTTAAATTATTTACATATCACTACAAGCGTTAGTAAAATCTTTTTTTTTTTAACAATAAATCTAATTTTCCACATTAATCCAACTTTATATGACAACAGGAATTCACATATTAAATATTTTGTTTCTATTTATGTACAGTCTTTAAATCTGAAGAGTAGTCACGCGGGAAACTTTTTGTAATATAAAATCTAGAACAAAGCTTTACTGTGTGTTCATAAACCTACAACTTATGTTAACATCTTTTTTAATATCTTCGTCTAATCATCTTCAGTCATCACCATTACCATCACCCTCAGAAGCATTACCATCCTCCTCCTCCTCGTCCTCCTCCTCCTTCTCATTATCATCATCATTATCATCATCATCATCATCATCACTACCATCTATAGCACTCAATACAACTGGTGATACGTTTGCTCTGATTGTTTCAATAGCATCCATTGTAAATTTACCTTTACTTATTAATAGTTTTAACCACCTACCATCTCTCATTGTTAAGCTGTTAAGGCCTATCACACTACAATGATCGGGGGTTATAACTTTACCATAAGATGATGAGTGACTGATTGCGGAGAACACTCTCTCATAATTTTTCTTTGCTCTTTCACAGCGTTGCTTCCTAGCTTTTGCTTTATTTTCTTTCACTCCTCTCTTTTTCGAGACGAATGTTTCTTTTGCAAAAGGATACATTCTCTTGTGTTTTTCTTTTTGGGCCTCTGCCCACATCAAAGTCTGGTCAATGTTACCTTGCAATTCTGTAATCATTCCCAAGCATTTTTCATTGAAGCGTTGCCCAGACTCTTGCCCACTGATGATTTTCCCAGACATTTTAGTGAACCGCTGGGCATTCTCTTTCTGGATACTACTCTTCAGCTTCGCAGATTTCTCTTTCAAACCCCGAAGTTTTTTGATTTTGTGATTAATTGCTTGGCGGTCAGTAGGCTTTAAGGGTTCCTCTTCTGAATTGCCTTCTGGGATTGCTGGCAATGACATAGCTGACAGCTGGCAGTGAAGGTGGTAAGTGGTAAGCCAAAGTTCCCTAATGTACCTATCCACATCAGCGTTACTGGTTTTGGTTGCTTGGGGGGTGGGTCACTAGTTTTTCTGTACCACTCCAGGGGTGGGCCGCCCCAACTTTGTCAAATAACTCGGGGGTGGGCCACTGAAAACCAGTACTTAAAAAAAAAATTTTTCGTAGCCCACCCCCCTGTACTTTATGACCGGTCCCAGGAGCCCATTATTTGATGGGCTCCTGCCGGTCCCTTATACATAGAAAATGCAGTCACGCGAAACAAGCGGCGCTCGCGAAATCAAGTCGCCTCCGAATGAGTGAAGAAAATTTCCGTACGGAGTTGAGTAGAATTACATTTTACGACTATATCATATATCTTAAGCTTTAATTATAGTTATAGATAATTCATCGATTCTGTACAGCAAAGAAAAAACTGTCCGGATACTGGGCACCTGACATCAATACTTAATGAATATGTTTCTGGGCTCCGTTATTCCAAACAAATCGAATTTCAAGAAGAATTGATAAACTTTCTGAGAACCTGACTTCTTTAAGTATCTTCGCTTTAAATATAAAACAGTTTCTTTGAAAAAATATCACATATTACCTACCCTTTTCTGAGCAGCACTAATTTTACTGCGCAGCAAACAACGTAAATATTAGCCATGAAATGTTTATTCACCTGACTCGCCGAGAACGCGTCTTCTGCGACTGTTTCGCAAGCTTTCAACTCGCCCTTAAAGCTGAAATGTTCAGCTTTCATCCGAAATACTTTGTTTACCGATAGCTGAAAAGGGCGCCTCAAAAACTGAGTTTTTGTTTTAAGTGTCCGGATACTGGTACCGTCCGGATACTGGGCAACTGTATTTCAGTCGTCCCAGAGAACTTAAAAGCCAAAGTTTATGCAAAATTAGGGGGGGTGGGGGAGGTTAATTAAGGCCCTGGAGCATAAAGACCGATGGGTAATTATCCAATAAGGTCCCAAGCACGTGAGGTTAATTACTGGTTTATTATATGGGATCGTTTTATTCAAGGGGCACTAGTCTAGTCTAGTCTAATTGTAGCCATGAAATGTTTATTCACCTGACTCACCGAGAACGGCGTCTTCTGCGACTGTTTCGCAAGCTTTCAACTCGCCCTTAAAGCTGAAATTTTCAGCTTCCATTCGAAATACTTCGTTTACTGATAGCTGAAAAGGGCGCCTCAAAAACTGAGATTTTGTTTTAAGTGTCCGGATACTGGTACTGTCCGGATATTGGGCAACTGTATTTCAGTCGTCCCAGAGAACTTAAAAGCCAAAGTTTATGCAAAATTAGGCGGGGGGGGGGGGGGGGGTGGTTAATTAAGGCCCTGGAGCATAAAGACCGATGGGTAATTATCCAATAAGGTCCCAAGCACGTGAGGTTAATTACTGGTTTATTATATGGGATCGTTTTATTCAAGGGGCACTAGTCTAGTCTAGTTTAATTGTAGTCTCGCTTGTGAGTCAACTTCTGGTGCGATAGCAGGAAATTTCCCGTTTTTGATGACTCGAGCAGCAAAACAAATCATTAGACCTAAAAAACGTTGGCTATGTACAGATCATGATGGTACCTCGGGCAAATCTTTCAGCGTTCGCTTTTAATACGTCCGCACCATACTATCTGAGATTCTGGCACAGGCTAACGGAAATTATGATGCAAGGACAAAGACCACCCAATAATTTTTAGAATTTGAGTTGCTTGCTATCGATGACTTGCTTGACTTCCTCTTGAACTCCAATCGCCTGCCTGAGCAATTACTTGAGCATGGGGTAGCTTAGCTCTAATTAAGCTATACTATCGATGCATTTGCGGTTGAGTCCACTTACTACAAAAAATGACGATCAGCGCAGGACCTCTAATGTTTCTGATCATTCAGTAAGAACGTCTCTTTAAAGAAACTGTAAACTTTCAAAATGAAAATTGTTCATTCGAATCTATTTACTTTGGCTCTCATTATTTTATTAAAAAATGTTTAATGTATAAAATACTCCAGCGAGCTGCTGTTGATTCCTATTGTGATTATATGTTGTATTTATTTAGTCCCTTAGTGGTCATCAGGGTGCTCTTACGGGCCGCCGTGGAGGAAAACGATTTTCCATCATGCTGCTCACCTTGAGGGGTAATATCAACGGCCGTTCGCACGTTTCAGTGTGATTTATCATGTGTGGCGAAAATGGTACATCACAGTCACAGAGGCTACAAAAGTTTATTGCGATCGTGTTTGCAACAGATTAAATCCTCTCATAGTCAGTTCCCATGTTCAAAAGCTCTTGGAATAAATTGCCTCTGACATTAGGACGGGAGTCAGTTTCTACATTTTCTTTACCGTCGATGTCTTTTTTCGGCCTACTTGCTTTGTGGGCTTGGCTTTAGGCCTTTGGCTTTGGGTGGTGATGGGTTGTAGCTTTCGGGGAGAGGGCCTCGGGTGAATGTTAGAATTCGGCGAACCGCTGAAACCTAGAAACACAACAAAGCCATTAGTTTTCTTTCTTTGTATTTTTTGGGCGGAGGGCCGTGGTTGGTTTGTTGTTGTTGTGTTGTGTTGTGTTGTGTTGTGTTTTAGTTTTTACTGAATGCAAACTAGAGGAGACCATTTTACTCATCATGAGTATTTAAAGTTGATGAACGGAAGGAAAGGCTGTTTAAGAAATTATGAATTGTCTTGGCATATGTATCTGTCCAATGCACTCCTGGGAGAAAATGGTGAATCTATTAAAAGGACAACCCCCAGAGTCTCAGGACTCTAATTAGCTCCTACGATCCCAATTGACCACTACAGAAAATACCGTAACATACCATAATGCTCTTTGTTTGTCACCCCCAAATTTTGCATAAGCATTGTCTTCAGTTTCTCTTAGGAGTAAAATGGCTCCAAGACCAACTGAAAACAATGCTTAAGCAAAAGTGTGGGATGACAAAAAATAGCATTATGGTATGTTACAGTATTATCTGTAGTGGTCAATATGATGATGGTGGCAGATCACAAAAATAGATGGGAATAGAACGAAATTAAAGCATCTTGTGTAAACATCAAAGCAAATATGATATTCCAGCAGCGAAATTAAAAAAAGAACACGCTTATTCTTCGAGATTTTAATTATGGCTTTTACTATAATTGCGTCAAAGTGTGGGAATTTTCATGAAAATTCGTAGATGTTTTCACTTAAGTGAATAACGATTTATTATATAGTAACAAAATGAACAAAATGACAACGTTTATTTATGGTATAATTTGCTGTCACAGTGTCGCGTTAGAAAAGACACGATCCAGTATATGTAAATTATATAATTTAAAAAGATAGGTTAAGAAAACTAGCAATAAGAGGTTGGACTGAGCAGAAAACGATAAAATGATAAGATATGCATGCACTGGCGCCGCGGGGGCAAGAAACGAAATTAATATCATCGCCATGAAATCTAGAAATCACGCAGAACGCCACAAAACAGATACCCGTATTTTGTACGTGCTTAGTTATACAAAAATGTTTATGTCATCTCGTCTTTGAACTACTCTATGTTTTTAGTTTTGTTTATTATTTTTGCTTTTCATTCATGGGGGAGGGCATGATTTCACAGCAGGTCTCACAGGTTTTAGAGGATAATTAGCAATTATTGATTGAATGTGGCTGACTAGGATATGATGATCATCGCACTATTTTTTTATTTATTTTTTTTTTTTCATGCTTTCTTTTTACACCTGCAAAAGTTGTGTATATAACTGCAATGATCACCCTTCATTTAATTCTTCACTCTGCAGTTCACATATATGATTTTCATATATTCTCAACTTTAGGGAAAACTACGTTGTGTACATTGCATTAGGTGTCCGAAGGGGCTACGGTCGATGGAATCTAATGATGTAACTACGATGGTAACGGCCACAGCAACGTCTAAAAAAAATAGGTTTTACGAGCAAAATAACAACTCTTTCTTGTACAGTGCTTTGCCATCCAGGCACAACTGCAAGGTGAAATGACCAAATTTTTCGTTGACGGGAATGGAAGGCGATAATTTTTACTATTCCCAGTGCTCGCTCGTGTAACACTGGCCTTAACTCTGACGAATTAGTAGCGAGAGAAAGCGAGAGATCTATTTCAGGAGTGTGTGTGCGTTTCTCCCTCGGGAGTGGCTTTCTCTATATAAAAAAACGCGTGTGTAATGCACCTATCAATGGTTTGCCCCAGGACGGGGGGGCCGGGCAACCCACGGGAATTAGACTTCGTAAAGCGCACGTGGGTGGGGATTTTGACATCCACAAAGGTCCCCAGGGTGGGAAATTTGACTCAGCCGCCATCTTGAAAAGCGGAGAGAACCTGGGAATGAGTGACTGGTCCGCCATCTTGGAAAATACCCAGAAGTCATTTGTGCGAGTTTCCCGCGTCCAAGGATGGCTGAAAGAAAGGTAAGGAGTGTCGTGTTGCTTTTTTTAAAGCAAAAACGTTGTTTTTTATGCCCATCAGTGCTCTGTCGTTAACGTTCTAATAACATAAGGTATTTTTCGTTCAGTTTTGAGAAGAAATATTCGCACAAGAGCTCATTTAGATCAAAATTTACTTCCTACTTACCTGTCTTCAAAGTATGCCACCCTGCCTCAAGTTTTCGATACTCTGTGTTTATAGATTTGCTAGTATACTTCAAATGTTAAATTAAATGAAATTCTGGTCAATTTTGGACCCGAGTTACAAACATCAGTTCGATGAAAGCGGAATACGACCTATTCCAGTCGTGGCATAGAAGATGAATCCAGAAACCTGTGCCAAATCTCACCAAATAATGACAGTAGTGCTTTATTAAATAATCTTATTTTTTGATACTTTCTATGTCAATTTTTTAATAATTCTACCCTAAAAAATTTTTGTCTACAAGAAATACAATTTGGAGTGTTTTGAGAGGATCTTGTGTAATCGTTGTTTGTTCAAATCAGTGTTGTGCAGCTTTTGATATAGTGCTACTTTGTTCCAGGTTCTGGTTGAGTTTGGCGAAAGGCGTAAAGTTCTCTCTGTAGAAGAGGGCAACTGTATGGTTAAACTAATAAAGGATGCATTTGGAATTGAAGGCGAAATATTGTTACAGAAATTTGACAAAGAGTGGGAAGAATTTATTGATGTTGATTCGAGTGCTGTTGTAGAAGACAAGTCAAAGTTGCGTGTCATTTCAAAGGTGTGCAATATGTGATAGGATTTGAATATTTAGCTATTGTTGTAGTTGATTTATAAAGTCTGTATGATTTTCTTTGTTTGATTGGCTGAATTAAGGAAGTAACTCCAATCAGAGACAGTCACAATGAAAGGGCTGCCAAATTTCCGAATGATTTTTAGAAAAATATTTACTCATTAAAATATAATTATGTGGTATTTTGCTCTCTGGCCTCAATACATCTCTGTTGTTCACATTAACTGGGCAGTACCACTTCTATTGTGTGACAAACGCTAATTAACTTTGTTTGCTGATATATACAGCCGTCAAGCCATGTCCCAGCTGTTGAACCCACTATATGTGCGATATCAACAACCACAGGTAATCAAATTTATTGACACCTTTCATACCAGACAAAAGCTTGAACATTTTTCTCTACTGAAGCTGTAAATAGATAGGCTTAGAAAATCTGTTATTCTTCCGCCACCTTCGACGATCTGCACACTTCCACAGTTTCATGAATTTAGTAAAATAGAAGAAGGCTTATCAGGCATCTGCTAATGAAACATATTAGATTACATATGCCAGTAGATAAAATAGTGCCATTATAGTAGTAGTGTTTATTCTTTTATATTTATAGTTTGCTCAGGAAGTCAATCAACACTTGTCATAAACAATGGCAAGATAGGGATTGGCCCCAAAGTAAAGGTCAGTGATCCTTGTGAGTGTATTTTGTTCAATGGTAGTCTGGTTCAGTAATTTTATGGTTAATGAAGGAAATAATGCCCATGCCTGTCTGCAGCAAGTAATTACTAATAATGGCATTCCATTGTTATAAATTCAGCACTTTGAGTTTACTGAATCATGATTAATATTCATACATGACTGTAAAGGACCTGTTTTCTCCATCAGTGTATATTGGTTTATATATTGAATTCTTAAAGTGAAATGTAAGTACAACAGATTTCAACATAGAAAATCACCTTCAAGAAGCGTCCTACTCCATGTTTCAGGATTAATAAACCAATAATATTTTATACATTTGGTATTCAAGTTATTTTGATACATTGAATTCTTGCATGGAGAAGTAATGGGGAAAAACAAAAATATCCATAAACTATTCATTTGTCAATACTGATCGGTATTTTGTTTTGTTGCTCTTATGCTGGGACTCTAGTTGTACTGTAAGAAGAAAAATATTTTCTCATCAAAATTGGTTAAAATGTGAAAATGAAGTGATTGATTGTCTTTTAATAGATAGTTCTTTTTGTTTGTGTCAAAGGTGACTGGACAGAGTACAAAAAATAGTCAACAGGTGATCAGTGCAGCCATGATATATGGAAAGGGCTCGTCAGACAAGGTGTTAACACCCTACCAGATTTCAGTAAATGAGGCTGCAGGTAAACTGGCTCTTGAGAATCCTTCCCTGCTTGACCAAAGGGGTATCCTGTATGAGAAAGCCAAAGAGGCAGTAAGGGGTGATAGTTGCTTTGTGTTTAAGAAAGGAAAATCCCGATCAAAATCAGTTGAGGAAGTAGAACCAGTACCATCCAAGAAACAATATACCTCGGACACATTCAGAAAGGAACACACTGCCCAGCTTCTTGAAGACATAGAAGGAAAGCAGCAGCAACTGAAGTACAAACAGCTTCGTCAAAGTAAAGCACAGGCATCTAAAGACTGGGAGACGTGTGATAAGCTACAGAAGGAAATGGCCACATTAAGGAAGGAAGTTTTTGAGGCCCAGAAAGAGCTTAAGTTGTTTCAAAGGAAAGAAAAGAAGTGTAAGTGGTACAAAAAAAAGGCAAACCAAAGCACTGGTGTCACAGTTTCGAATCAGGCCTCTATTGACGTTTACAGGAAAGGAACCAACAATAAAAAGATGAATCCCAGTCAGGCCCCTGTGGTTCTATGGCAAGAAAGCTGTACCACTACACAGCCCGGCAGTCCTTCCATGGTTCCTGAGGCTTTAGACCAAGAAAGCAGTGGTCCTCATGTATCAGTGGCTTCAGGACAAGAGACTTTGAAGGCTACACAGCTCAGTAACAGTCCCCAAGTTTCTGTGGCATCTGAGCAGGATTTTGTGGAAAGCCCCCTCAGGATATGTTGAGGGGGCCTGACAGTGACGTTATTTTGTTAAAGAGTTTTAAAGATTTGTCTTACTGTGTTAGAGTTGATGATTTTACTGACATTTCTGCATTACAAGGATTTACTTTAGAGAGTTACGTTGCCACAAAGGAAAAAATATGCATTGCAGAACATACCCAACCTTGTAAATTGTGTACTGGATTGTTAACAGTTGCAAAACGAATTGCTGATGATGGGTACATTAGATTAAATGAAGCATTCTCAATATCCAGCCCCGGTGTGAAGTATAAGTCAACACATGCCAAAAGAAAACTTCTCCAAATGCCTCTCGCTGCTATCAGGATAAAAGAGAAAAATAACCATGCAGTTTTCCTTGTTCCAAGGGAAAGCAATTTAGAATTAGCTCGAAGCCTCTTGTCAAGATTGGACAGTGAATTTGACATCTTTGGTAAAGAGCATGTCAAGAAAAGTGTAACGCCTATTAAAGACGTTTTAGCAGCTGCCGAGTCAGATGCAGAGAGGGAAAGGATTACCTATGCTGTTGCTGCAGCATCTGGGCAAAGCAATACAAAGTTAAGAAGCATCTATGGTTTTGAAGATATACAGAGAAGAAAGGAAAGAGTAGAAAATGCTTTAAGAGAAGCAAGAGAAATCAGGGAGGCGGTAGACTCCATTGCAACTATTCAAGAAAAAGCTGTACTGTCATCATTCGGTATTCAAGTTGACAGTGATGATAGTGATGATGATGAAGAAAGTGAAACTGATACAGAGAATGAGGAGGAAGACAATAATAGGGAGTCACAAGAGGATGACCCAGTGAATGGCACGACTGGAGATTCAGTGGTGATTGACATAACTCATCAGTTTTCTCTCAGCAAGCAAATAACCGATACAGGATCAGTGTATCAGAATTCTCAAGAACTGATGGACCTACTAAGAGCCTGTGAACTTAACTGGTTTCTTTTTGTTGAAGTTATTGAACAGAAGTTAAGCGGCTACACCAAAGCTGCCATAGATCAGATCCTCTTAGACTTCAGTGGCCAAATCCAGTTGCTTAAGTTGAATGAAAGGGAAGAGTCTATTATAGAACAGAGCAGACAGGCATATCTTCTTTCAGAAAGACTACAAGGAAACCAGTCAGATGTGGATGATGATGCCATCGGATCTGAAACTGAAGAAAGTGGTGCAGATTGGGGAAACATTCATGATCCCCTACAACCTGAAGCACGGGCCATTATCTCCCAAAAGGTGAAGCAGTTAAAAATAAATGCAAGACGAAAAGCAGCCCAGAGGATAGCAGAGGCTAGGTTTCTGAGACGAAAGAGAGGGAAGAATGTTGGAAAAATTCTAAAAGAGTGCCCAGATATTGGTTCCACCATTGAGAATTATGTGAAGAGTGCTGGAGTAGGAGCTGAGAGTTGGAGAAGAACTGGGATTCTTACATTTGATGGAAATCGGAAAGTTGAAAAAAAAGCAACTTTCAGTAGAATAAAAGAGCACTTGGAACGAGTTTACCAAAGAAGGTTTGGATATGGGACTGTGGTGCAACTTTGTGTTGCAAGAAACAAAAGACGGTTGTCTGCCAGTCGGTATAAAGGCCTTGCAAAGGTCACATGTCGCCGAGCCCGAAAAGGCTTTACAATACGATATAATCCAGATAAGCATTGGTCATCTGCCCTATACAGGGCCCTTGATGCTTTGCAGCTCAAAGACGGCACAGATATCATCAACATAAATCGAGATGACCAGGCTGGGTTTCGGTTAGATACCTTAGCCACCCATAACAAGCAAGCAACATTGTGCATACAGGATAGTGTTCCACTCACCACCAAGACAGACTATGTGAACAAATACCCGTCAACACTTCAAACGACTTCATACAACTTTTCCAGCACAGGCACAACAGCAGAGATATGTGCTGGCATTGTTAAGGCCATCCCACTTCATCAGAAGAATCCCGCACAACATGCACATGATTTGAATGTGATTGAGACATATTCAGAGGTGGAGCCAGCGTTTTTCAACCATATTACCGGAGAGAGAAAGAGTAAGGTTTGTGTCAGAGTGGATGGAGGGCATGATGAAGGGCCGTCACACAAGGAGGTTCAATTTTGGTGGACTAACTACCACCTCGAAAAGTCATCTAAAGTGCTCATAGTAACCACTAGAGATAGTGGCTCCAGCAACCGAAACAGAGTGGAGTTGCAGAACGGATGCCTGGCTCTCGGCCATAGCAATTTGTTTATCCCTTCGACTCTGAATGGTTCTTGTTTTGACTCCAAAACTGGTAAGATCGATGACAATAAACTTAAGGAGAATCTTAACGATGCTATTGATATTTACATCAGCAGGGTGAACAAATCCCCATGTGCGAACACCAACATTCATCTTTATAAGGGAACAGATAGCTCATGTTATCAAACACTGAGAGCGTTCGTCAAGGTATTCCTTAAAGGAAACCCAGCCGAAAAAGCCAATTTGAAGAATGAACACCCAGGAACGTATAATTGGATCGATGAAGTTTGGTCGTTACGAAATCGTCACCTGGTGTCTGGTATGCCATCCAAGTATGTTTTCCATCTATTTCTGTGCTACCAACCTAGTTGTATCCACCCCTTGTGCAAGTTAGGAGCACCACCTAAAGAGGAAACTTGGTATGACGGAGGACCTCCACTGAGTTTCACTCCACTTCCTGTTGCAGACCTGAACAGGTAAAGAAACAAAAAAACAACGCACAAGCTCTTTCTTGTTTCTGTAGACTTATCGGCCTTTTTTTACCTAGGTCCTATGGCAATCCAGCGTGTGCTGACTGTAAAGGCAAGACATGTGCAGGACACTATATGATGCCTGACGAGTTGTTCTGCTGTGATGATTCAACTAGAGTGGCATCTTCGCCTCCAAGTGAAGTACTGAAAACTCTGTATGACAAGGATGCAAAAGACCTGGAGGGAGCAGCTAAACAAGTCCTTCTACCCACAAATGAGGTAAGACACATTAGAATTGTACTGACCAGAATTTAAGATTCATTACAATTTCTGCTTAGGACAATAATAGATTTAAACCCAACAACTTTTTTAATAACCTCAAGGTTGTGCTGTGGTTTACCCACCTAAAGACTGTTCAGGACAACAGAAAGAGAGGAGCAGCAAAGGCAGCCCAAACAAGGAAAAAGAAAGGATGCAACAAGAAAGGCTCATCGATGGTCTGTATATTGATTTTAAGTAAAAGTAGACAAAAACACAGTTACTCCCACAATACCGTTTTATTGCAATTCAAAATTGTCATGATTTAAATTGGGCACTGACTTGGGCGCTTCTTTCGTTTAAGGTACTCTGTGGCTACTGCAAAAAAGAAGACCTAAAAGATGATAAAGCTGAAACTGTAGAATGGATCCAGTGTGATACCTGTGATAATTGGTACCACCAAGTCTGTGCATTAACCCCTCTTGATGACGACATGTTTTGGCATTGCACATTTTGTGTTGCTGTAAATACTATGTGAAACAATTCACAGGTATTTTGGGCAGTACAGAATGTGTGTGAAATTGCTAACCAAAACTGAACCATGCTAAATACCTAGAATATGCCTTCTTCATTTAGGAAAATGCACAAACTTGGTGTGGGCCATTTGCCAACAAGTACTTTTACTGTCTGCAAGAGTGCTGCCATAAACTTGTTGTGAGTGCCTATCATTTCGTTTAACTTACTATGAAGGTCTGTGGTCCCCAGGGGTGGGAATTTGACTTACAAGGGAGACCCAAGGGTGGGGAAATTGACATTTGAAAACCTGAAATGTCAAATTTCCCGTGGGTTGCCCGGCCCCCCCATCCTGGGGCAAACCATTGATAGGTGCATAAGCAAATTTGTCCAGTTTGGCTGCAAGGGCGGAAGGATTGTTTTTCCTGCTATTCCTTATCTTTGCCGATGAACAACCTATTCTGCCGGCCGTGGTTTTGCCTGCTTACATCTTCAGGACGCTACCTGCCGCTGTTCCTTCTCCGGCTGTCTAATAACGCTGTTTTTTCCCGATGTTGTTGCTTCTCCGCACGAGGTAAATTAATTTCTTGTCCCCCTAGTTTGCTTCCACCACGTTTACTCGTCTCTCCTGTTGCCTTAGTCGTTTTTCCCGTGTCGGTATTTTTGTCGGTTGGGGCCGGCTTTAAAACATGCTGTCTTGAAGTTTCCTGTGCAGTTGGCAGCCGTTTTACTGAATTTTATTTCTCTGCTTGGCTAGTCACGTTTTGATGAAAGCGCTCGTTCATCAAGAGTTCACACTTATAAATTCATTCACTTGGTTGTGGCCGGGAATAATTTCTTATGCCGGTATTTTTGTCGATTGGGACCGGCTTTAAAATATGCGATCTTGAAGTTTAGTTCTTGTGCGGTTGGTGGCCGTTTATTCACTCGGTTGTGGCCGAGGACAATTTCTTATGTCCTTCTTTTAGTCGGTTGGGGCCGGCTTTAAAATATGTAAAATGCTGTCTTGAAGTTTCTTGTGCGGTTGTTGGCCGTTTATTCACTCGGTTGTGGCCGAGAATAATTTCTTACGTCGGTATTTTTGTCGGTTGGGGCCGGCTTTAAAATATGCTGTCTTGAGTTTCTTGAGCGGTTGAGGCCGTTCATTCAAAAACGTCGATCGTGAAAATGCAAATAAGTGAAAAATGACGTTAATTTAGTGTCAATCAAGAAATCCCCTGGGTATATCCCTTTCCTGGTTATTGTTCCTGCTCAGACATCCGCAACATTTGCCTATTCTTCGATGAAGAATAGAACTTCAGGCGACTAACAATAGCTCAGTCTGTTTAAAAACTGTCTAAATTTACTCCAAATTAGCATCTGACTTTTTGCTGTTAAACGCTTCAAAATTGAAAAATCCTCGATGATTGTTGTTGATTTTGCCGTAAATAATTCAATGCACTGACTTAAAATGAGTATCTACCTTTTACAAACTTCTTGGTGTTCGAATCGATCGATGAAATATGAGCGCAACCGATGCGTTAATAGTTTGTTTACATTTTGTCACGGGTTTTGGATAATATTATAACCCTTAAAATTTACGGGCAAATTCGACGAAAAAGCACTCTCACTTACATTCTTCATTTAAGATATTGATTTTAGCAAAGTATAAGGCAAAATTAAGAGCGATACTTTCTTTAAGAACGCTATAACTACATATTTAACGGCCAAACCTAAACAGCGATCTAATCCGTCTCTTGAAAGCAACTACAATACCGCTTCTGATAATAATATTTATAAACGCTGCAAACATTTTTATTCAATCTTATCGAATGACTTTCGTGAAGATGAGTTTTTAAGTGAAGAATACTTTGGTTTCTGATTAGCTTTAACTGTTTTGCCATCAAAACGATTCGCACGAGACTACCGAATTCGCGAGGGTTTTATGTTAGTGCACGAGGAAGAAAAATGCTTCTTTTTGCATAAACATTTTCTTCTTTGTAGCAATGACAAAGGCATTCCAACACTTAAAACAACGGCAACCTACTTCTATTGTTTCTGCATTGTCTCTTGAAAGTGTGAGAATAGTTAACCGCTATGAAGTTCATAAGAGACCGAAAACGACGGTAGTCTTTGAAACTTCGTATTTGCTCGCAAAGCCTAATGGGTACCCCACTTTTCACGGGCGACGTTTTTCAATGGGCGCGTTTCTGTAATGGGTTGTCGCCGAGAATAATTATTGTACTTCTCAGGTTTGGCTTTCGTGTGTCTCTCTAAATTGAGCGATTTATTTTCTCGCCGTATTTGTCTCAGTTGTGTCGTGCAGGAGTTGTCTCACATCCTCAATTTAGGACCCGTTTTTCCTTTTTAACTGAATTTCAATTCAAATTTTGTACTCGGTTATCGCCGAGGAAATCCAGTCCACAGGCGTGGTTTTATCGTATTTCTTTACCTACGGAGTTCCATATTTTCTGTTTTTTTTTTTTCGCGTTATAGTCAGTTTGACCCAGTGAATTCACTTTATTTTTTCTGGTGAGACTCCTGGGATAAATTTCCGTTGTTACTGTACTCTTTTGTTTTGAGTACACACTATTCTTGGTGGACGATGAAACTCTCTTTTCAGTGTCCGGTTGTCAGGAGCTGTGTAATCTCGTTTTCGGTTTTCTATCCAAATTTATTTCTTTATTATTATTATTATTATTATTATACAATTTTATAAAAAAAAAAAAACTATTAAAATCCTATTTACATTTATTATTATTATTATTATTATTATTGTTATTGTTATTGTTATTGTTATTATTATTATTTTATGTATTTATTTTTGACTCGGTTGTGGCCGAGTGGAATTGTCTTCTGCTGCTTTCATGTCTGGATAAATCTTATATGGTGCTTCAAGTTTGGTTGCTTCGTTTTGTCCGGGTTGTTCCCAATTTGTAGTGTTTTTCAAATTTTGGACTGTCGGGCTTTCGTCCAGAATTTGTGATCTTTTCATTCGTCACTCTCTATGGACAACTGTCGCCTTGGCTGATTTCCGTTCTAGGCCTAGACCGGTGTTTGCACTCGGACAGCCTCCTCTACTTGGTTTTTAGTTTGAACTCTTATTGGCCCCTTGTTTTTCATCCGTCGGTTAACCTAATGCCATGTGCGTTTCGCCCTGCGTACATAGGGTTAAAATAGGACTGGAAAGAAGAAGAAATGGAAGGGAAAAAAGCGGCTACTTTGTTGCGTATGCTCACCCATCCAGTTTCTAACCCCGTCTAACATGACTTAATCTAGGTGGCCTTAGCTAGGCTTAGCGGATCTGCTTTGTTCTTTTTATTTGCCGCCCCGCTTCTTCGTCTACCAGAAAGTCAGACAAAGGGGAGCAGGACCGCCAGATCGCTGTTTATTTCGTTATCAGCTAGTCGGTGTCAGCTTAGTTTGCAAATTTTTTCTTCTCTTAATTCCCTCAAGTTTTATCAGTGTTGTGTGCCCTTTTACTTACCGCTCGGCTTATTTATGTACCCCCTACTTTTGGGATGTTTTCGTACCTTTTCTTTAAACGCAATTGCTTGATAGGCGTAGAGGCGTCATAATGCCGGTTTTAACTGTTGTCAACTCGTGGAATCAAAATCTTTAGTACTTCATTTTAATCATGAGATGTCGTCTTGTTGCCATTAAAGAAGCTGTTTTATTTTTTCTTTTGTTTCCTGTTTCTCGAAGTTGTTCGTCTTCCCGTGCGTACCAGTATTGCCGTGCCTTGGGTGCGGGTGTCTAATGCCTTTTATGCCTCTTTGAGGTTGCTTAAGGCCGGCAATTCTAGTGGGCTTCCCTCGCTCTCCCTCTTAGTTTTCCGTTATTTTTATGTCCGTGAATCACCTGTTTGGACACTTTTTGGGGCCTTTTTTGCAATTTACTGGTCATCCTAAGTAGCGCAAGTGGGGGAGGGCAAGCCCACCAGTTTTGTCGGCCTAGCTCCCTCACCTGATCAGGCCAAATGGTATGCTCATTCAGCCGTATCCCTGTCTTCGGGTACCCGTCTTCCTTTTATTGTATCCAGAGATCTTACCAACAGTTTAGCTCAATGGGAGGTCATTACGGAAAACGTTCTTCCCCTTTAAGAGCCTAAGTGTTTTTTACGAGATTAAGTCCGTGAAGATTGCCTTTCAAGGCAGATTCGAGGGGGAATGTACATAGAACCGTTTCCCCCTGATCGGAATTTGAGGAATTTACTTCCCCTATTAAACTACAACATGAGACATTTCTGCAATTTGATTGGCTTTGAGCAGTGGTATTTCAGCTTAAATAGAAATACCTTCACGCGAAAGTTACCATATGAATCTTTGGCGGGTAGTAGTATACTGTAAGCAAATAATTATACATTCCATAATGGCTTGTGCGCACTTTGGGGCAAGGTTTGAGAGGCTCAACCCCCTTATCTCGTCATGCTCATAACTGTTGAGCCTTTAGAATCGCAATTGCGCCACGACAAACGCTTTCTAAATTTCTGAATCAAGGATATTTTGTGTATTACACCCTCCCCCTCGGCTGGGAGGCTGGTGCCTATGTGTATCACACAACTGGTTTATTGGCCACTAGTGGCATAATATTTCTTGGAGTTCACCCTATTCCTCATACTTCAGTGATTGTCGTGCAGGCCAGGTTATGGTGCACAAGGCGCTAAACCTTCTAGAAAGTCGTCTTCCGCCCCTCCTTGTGCGTCGGTTGGTTGGTCTACCTTTCTGGCTGTACTCCCTTTCTTTAACGTTCGTCCTTCCGGAGATTAGAAGCTCAAGATGAAGGGCTTAAGAGCGTCATTCATCCTGACTCAGGATACTGTGGATCTCGGAAGCTTGCAACGGCTCGCAGGCAAAATCACCTTGTTCTCGCGGCTTTACTTTACACCCGGGCCTCGTCATCTTGCCATCCCGTTAAGCTCCCGTAAGTCCATCAATGTTTCTGCTGTCCTTCTCAGGGGTATTCTATATTAGAGATTTGTGTATATCCGGCAAGGTGTCCCCCTGTTTGAGGGGCATGTAATTAGAACTAACGGTCCTTTTTGTGATATGTTGCACTCGGAATGGGGTGATTGATTTCCTGGCCTGTTGATTGCGGAATTCCATTGAAGTGCGTGACAGTAATGGTCCGAGCGCCCCCGCTTCCGAGCCTCTTGCCTAGTGTTAAGTCGTATCAGGCCTAGATACTAAGTTGCTATCTTCGTGGACAGTCTACTGTTAGTTCGCACGTGCTAAAATCAAGGTGCGGGCAGCTGAGGAAAGCTCTTTCCGTCGTCATTTAGTCATCTACCTTGCCAGCTTTTTATCGCCCTGTCCTTGGTGTAACTTCCCTCAGGAGGTAATCTTATGGACGCCCTCCGGGGCTCTCTCCGCCAGTACTTGCATGCTGCTCCTTCGTGTTTAGAGTAAGCTAGAGAAGGAGACCCTCTTTATATTGCTTTATTGACCTTAGTTTGACACCCCTTTTGATGCTTAAGGCTGCCGCTTGACTTTTCTCACCTGGTCTACCAAAGAGTCCGCCATAGTTAATGTTTTTTCCTTAGTCTCTCTATTCTTTGGACGTCGCTCAGTAAGTCTTTCCACCTTGACTTTAGTTGGTATAGTGCTTCGGTTCCTTGCCTGCGCCTCCCAACCCTGTCCTTTTAATGCCTCCTTAACTCCGTCGTTACCGGTGGCTTGTTATGTCGGGTGCGCTATTGATTTTTCTATTGATTTTATTCTGCTTTGTTGTGTAACAAATGTTCGTATGCAGAACTACGACTGTTTCCTTTTAGCCAAATGTGTTGGCAAAAGGGTTTCTTACTGATAACTTGGGTCACACTTTCCTCATAGATACCAGAATGGAGCCTCTGTCAGCGCAAAAAAAAAAAAATCTGGAAAATCACAGCTTGACTGGAGGCTTAGTTTTCAAATTTCCTGTCCTCTTTACAGCCCTATTAGAGTTTATCCTAGGCCTCACCAAAAGATCTTGTTGAATATTTTTTATCAAAGTTGGCAAAGGCAAACAATGCTGTGTAACAACTCATGTCAGTCCCTTGGTTGCGTATACGCAGACTTGTACAGCGGTTACTGTTCTCGCACGGTATTAGTCTGCTGGCACAGTGTTTTGAAATCCTGCGTTGCACTCACTTGTTGGTCAAGCAGTAACTTAAATATTTATTAGGTGCAGTTACAGGCTAGAGGGCCTCTGTATATATATATTATGGGGACGAAACAATAGAAATAAGTCGTGTACCACTTAAGGTATATTCTGTTAGGTAGCAGCTGTCTATCCCGAACGTTACTGACCGTTAGCACTCGAGAGCTTGGATTTTTCTCGCTTGGTTTTCTTCTGGTGACAGGGCTTCCGATCTTCTTCTTACATAAACGCAGTTGAAGTGTGAGAACATTCTGATGGCTCTTGCCTCCTGTTTCACAAGTGCGCGGCTAGATGTTAAGAGAGAGCTTGGAGTGCGGAATTTGCAGTCTTTCGTCGACCTATGTAAATCAGTGCGCCTGGACATTTCCTCTGGCTTTTCCAGTTTAACTTCCTGAATAACTTTATTTTCGATAGTCGAATCCTCGCTTCTACCGTGCGGGCGCGGCACGTTAAATAGTTTTAAGACCCCATTCGCAGTTAAGAATGGTGGTGACTCTGTGAGTGTTTTTGGGCCGGACACTCCTCCCTTCTCAGACTTAACGGGGTGTCTAAAGAAGGTCAAACGAAGCGCTTTGGTTAGGAATCTGCTGCGACAGTCGAACGCGCTCTGAATTTGTAAACCTCTAAATACCCGGCCAACACCTCTTCAGATGGCTGGTAGTTCTGTTCAAATTACTCGAGGTGGTCCTTCCACGGAATATCTTGCCAACGCTTTTCGTGATAGCATCATTCTTGTAGTCATCAACTTAGAACCGAAACAGGTAAATACGAAAAAATCTGTAGCAATGAACGGATATTCTCCTTTTGTAACAGTAACAAAAGTGAAGATGAAATTCATTTCATACTAAATTGTAAGGCTTATTCTAAGATCATAGACGTATTTTTCTCCAAAATAGAATTTACATTACCTAACTTCAAATCTCTTTCACATGATAATTTAGTAGCTCACTTTATGAATTCTTCTGATTATTTGATTAACTGTCAGTTAGTTTTATTTATCTTGCATCTTGCAATGATTTGGATTAAGAAGCAAATGGATTCATATCAATGAATGAATGAGATCTGTAATGTTTTGAAACGTTTTACATTAATTGGTTGAATTAGCAATTAAATTTAGACTAGTAGCTTTTGCAATACCGTATTATCAAATAAAGCTTTTGTTGCTGTGGCTGGCTTTAAGCCGACAATTCTGATAAGTGCTTGTGTTGTCGTTTTAGTTTCGGGATATGGGAGAGTTAGTTACGGGTGATGGGGTTGGGGAGGCCAGTGGAGACCTTTCGCTTCATCTAAGGCTGTCCTTCGTCTGCGAGCCAAGGACTCGCATGTCCCGTAACTCATCTCTTGAGTCCCAGGCCTTTGTTATGCGAGCGTCCACTGGGAATAGATTACTATTCCCAGTGCTCGCTCGTGTCACACTGGCCTTAACTCTGACGAATTAGTAGCGAGAGATCTATTTCAGGAGTGTGTGTGCGTTTCTCCCCCGGGAGTGGCTTTCTCTATATAAATAAACACGTGTGTAAGCAAATTTGTCCAGTTTGGATGCAAGGGCGGAAGGATTGGATTCATGCGCCTGTCGAATCCCCTTTGTGGGGTGGGGAGGGGGGGTCTTCACCCTTTTTGCTTTGGGGTTCGTTTGTTTAACCCTCCCTTCCCCCCGATTTTTTCTCTTATCTTGGTCTAGTCCTATCGCCTTCTCGCCTGCGGACTCGCATGTCCCGTAACTCTTCTCTTGAGTCCCAGGCCTTTGTTATGCGAGCGTCCACTGGGAATAGATTACTATCTCTTTCTGAACTTCAACGTGCCAGTTCTCTCTCCTCAGTGTCAACCTAGCGTCCTTGCATTGCTTACAGCTAACTGGGTGACTTGATATAAAGGCGAGAAAGTTTCAAAGGACGCAAAGTCTATTTTTCAGCGATGTTTTCATATGCATCGCGGGCCGATGTCGTATCTTAACGTCCCTAATATTTAGCTGTGGAGGATTTTTTTTTACAATTTTACTTTTAAGTAAAATCGTAAATAATTATTTACCTGTTTCAGGAACTTTATCCTTTATCTGTAACTGCGTCTTTTTCTTATCCTGATGGAGCGAAACGTGCAACTGCTGACCACTAGGTGAAGGAGAACGGGGTCGTTTTTCTTTTGGCAAAGTAACGGTAGGTTTCCGCGCGGGCGTTTTAACAGTCCAGGGTCCCTGCATTTCTAACCTTGCACGAGGCTCACGCGACAGATTTGATAAAGTGTTCTTGTTTGGCTGTGAAATGGGAGCAAGCTTTTTAACTGATACAGTCCTGCTGGGTTTATCCGCTAAGTTAGCCTTTTCTATTTCCTTTCTTTCTCCAAATTTAACCAAAGTTACTCCGTTGTCTTTGTTCTTGGGCTTGGTTTTGTTGGCCATAGAAGAAACGGCTAATCTAGCTCCTGCCACGCTCTGAACTGTCGTCACTTGTTCTTCTGGTTTGGCGTCTTTTTCTTTGTTCTCAGGTCCAGCTTTGCCTTTTCCTTTTCCTTTCTTCTTTTCTTTTTCCTGAAGTAAACAGAAAAAAAGACTGTTCGTTTCTAAATCAAATTTTGCTGTTTTACAGCAGAAGCTAATGCGGCGATGTTGGTTAACAAGAACCCGTTTCCCACCGTTGGAAGTTGAACTCAAGCTTCATACAAATTGTTTGCAAATCCCCGGATAATAATAAAGGCGCTGCAATTTTTGTTCAGAACGTTCGGCTGTACAAACACAGGTTGTCAGTTGTGCTTGAGTATGGAAGCCTTATAGTTACCTCTTCTTCTTCAATCTCGATAGCTTCGTGTTCATCAAAAGGCGTCACAGAGGATTCTTTCCACTCCCAAACGGTGACAAGAAGTTGGCGAACTTGAGGATTTAAGACCACATAGAACAGAAAAAAAGCAAAGCCCTGCGAGTTTAACAATAGATAGTAAGTTTATATTCTAGCTTTCAAGCCTATACGGCTCAGAACCAAGTGCGGACAATGTAAGAGTTCATAGGGGGACTACTACTCCTTATACTAAGAGATATCAGGAATTGGACTGGAGTTACCCTCCGAGTCCTCTAAAATGCTAACTACAGCTCTCGTTCAAGAGTCAGTATCTCTGCTACTTATCTAGAGTTAAAATGGTTTTTTACTCGCTTTTGACATTTCTTAAGAGTCGTTCTCTCCCTCCTGACTTAACTTTCATTTTCTATTACCAACAATAAAAAGTCAGTATCATGATGTATAAATTAAACTGTGGAAACTTTTACTTTAAGTAATTTTTGAGGTCAAATAGCCCTAGCCAACAGCGAATATTTCCTGGCGATTCTGTGACTGTTTGGTGGGGAAAAAAAAGCATATCCTCCAGGTACCTTTGTGTTGAATGTCACAAGACCGAGTGAAAATTTACCTGAAGGGCGTTGAATATAGTGAAGAACACATGGTAGACATCTTTGTCTATGTTCAGAGACAGTGATCCTAGAAGCCACGTCACAATCACAGTGATTGTTATGCAAACTACTGTTTTCAAGCCGGACCTGTTAAAGTTATTTAATTCACCGTTAGTCACTTACAAATTCTGGAAATGAGGTTAAGCATTTGTTTAATAATATATAGGATGAGGGCGCGCGAAGCGAAAACCCGCTGCGGGCGTTTTTAACTTTCATACGCGCGCTCGATGCTCTCCAAAGAGACCGTATAAACAGACTATGCTGAAACCTTCTTGGAAGTTGACATGCATATGAAATATGAGGCAGAGCTACTGGACAGTTGGGCTTATGTGGTCTGCTCTTACTTGAATTTCATCCTGAGTTTACTGCTCAACGTCAGTGTGGGCTCACTTGTATATCTCGTGTTCTGACAAGCCTTAGACTTTAGAGGCCACGTTAAAAGCAAGCTAGAGATACATCTTCATGTCAGCTAACACAGGTTTTAGAATCACCGATTATATCGTGAGTGGCATAATTGATAGACTCACCTTTATAACTAAGAATGGGTGTTTCGCCCCGATGTTTCATTGTTGTGTAAGGGACCCACCTGAGTTTTCTGTTGGGGCAGGGTATTAGTAACTGGACTGAAAATTAGAGGCCTGTCCAGTGAGACTGATTTCCAACTGTGAATATCGGTTTTATAAAATCATAGTTCAGTGTGTCTTACTTGACAACATTTTTCTTGTCTTCATGTTCATTCGCGTCACCAGACTTGCGAAAAGTAACCAAAGCTTTTACCAGTAAAATAACAAGAACGAATTGAACCTGAAAAAAGGAGGCGGTTTTGATGATCACTTTCTTGGTATGCTTAACTTTAGAACTATGTATATTTCTTAACTTATGGCAGTGCAATGTTATTAGTTCTATCAGCGCAATACTGCAATAAAATATCCAAAGAAGTGAGAAAAAAAACTGGGGTTGCAGTAGAAATAACATATTACACTGCAGATATTTTTTAGGAGAAAACACTAGTCTAAAAATAAAGGATTTCTAGTTTCTCACGATCAAGTTTTCTGAAATGTCCGACGTGTTGGGCAGTAACACCGTCAGTATTCAGTACCAAGCATGAAAAATTAACTGATGTCATCTTAAGTTCTGTCAGTTGAGGTATAAATAGTAACAGTTAGTCATTTGGACTGTCGTTTAAAGAGCTCATTAATTCTTACTCGCCTCGGTCATAATGGGCAACGGTCCTTTGGTTGTATAAGGGCCTGATGACGGCTATGCCATCAGCTTATAAGCCCAAATGCGGACGAAACAGCTGTTCATGGCTACCACCGCCCGGGCGTTAGGTTGTGCCAATGCGTAAGGTACTGGCTACACCGCGAGGTTGTGTGTTGTGACTATTGCATATTTGGATAGGTCAGTTAAAATATTTATAGATAAACTCACCAATCCCAATGTAATCATGGGTGTGGCTACTGACCAGCTCAGCGCATCACTAAATGAGATCCAACAACTTCAAGGGAAAAAAACGATAGTTTTCTTGAGGAAATTTAAATACTAATAAATAATTCAACAGTGTGCTAAGTAAGATGCCTGCTTTGATGGATTACTTACTGTGGATGTTTATTGTATGATTCGTACTTGGACGCAAGGATCACAACAGCAAATAAGGGCAAACCTGCCGAGAAAACCAAAGTCGATTATTGGTAAGCGAACTGTTTAGGCTATGAAAGGGATGTGAAGAGATGCTTGACTATCAGTCGTGTCTTGCAACTAACGCTGGTAAGCTTTAACCAGACTCGCTCCTCGTGCCATACAAAACTCTACTACCGCCATGTTTTCTTAACTAATAGGATAAATGGGTCGCATAAACTTTGATTTACTTGAACTGAATTCACCACTTTATAAACGAGAAGTTGACCGGCGCCGAAAAGTGTCCCGCAATTGTCTCTGAGATCGTTCCTGAAGTCACATGGGTCAGTGATTGGCTCATCTTTTTCCATGTCCTTGGTAAAAGTCCCAGAAGTCTTTGCGAAAGTTAATTCGGTCCAGTCTCAATCTCATTTCTAAAGTGGTGAATTAAGATAATACTTGCCCCATGCGCCTGCGTAATAGAGATTGATTTTCAGCCTCTGTTTGGTTTCACTTTCTCTACTTCTCGTGAAGGAAAAAAGATACATGGCCTGTACAATAAGCCAAGTAACCGTTACAAGAGAAAGGTAATTCATGGCAATAGCCACAACAGCACAGGCAATCTGATGGAAACAAAATGAGAGAATGAATAAGACGGTGGTCAAGTGTTATAGATCATTTGATCTTACATTTCGTTATTATCCATTCAAAATATTTCTCCGTTTCTGACTTGCTCCGTCAAAGCCCTTGGCTAATTCTTCCCAATTAGGTAGTGTTCACCAAATTTGGAAGAAGTTTCTGATATCCGATAAAATGACGTTAATAGTACAGGCTATACCCAGAAAGGGGGATGGGAACCAGGGAGGACGAGGTTTGCATAAACTCAGTTGTTTAGGAGAGCTAGGGAAAATGGCAACAAGGCAACAGCATACTGCCAGTACTACAACGTCAAGTATCATACAAGTATTACTAACACGCTAACACGAACGTCAGTAGTCACCAAAAACGAAGTAACTACTATACTCTGGGACAAAGTCCATCCAAAAGGACAAAGAGATCCAGGTAAATACAGTAGATAGAACAGGTAAGGCAAGGACAAGAGAACCTGTAGGTTCATCGACAAGTCTGTCCACTCAGAAAACAGGAGAAAAACTCTCCAACAGTAAAGACCAATGAATAGGGATCGAGAAAATGTAGGACATGAGAACAGCACTAATATCAGTGGTCACCGGTACAGTTGGGATGCTCGGGAGAAAAAGATGGGTGGAAAAAGTACATCAAGTTTACAAACCCTTAAGGGAGAAACTTTTGGGAGTTTTGAGTTTTAATTGGCCACTAGAGTCATGTAAAAAATTAACCATAGAAACGCTTAATCAAAAATATTCCTCTAATCAATTATTGTTGCTTGTTTTTTTAAATTTCATTGAAATTCCTTTAAAGGAATTAAAACCACTTTATTGAATTAAAAAACACATTATTATAAATTATTTACCTGATTATCTCTAGCATCAGCTCCTGCCAGAAACAAGAGCTGGGATAACAAGACACAAAATGCTTGAGTCATCTGCATATCTCTTTCGAAGCGACGGTCCCTGTGATGTGTGAAAAAAAATCAACTTATTTATTCTTGTCTCCACGTAACCCTGTTTGTATCATTATCATAGCTCCACAGACCACTGTATATAATTTCTCGAACAAGAGACCGCTCGTATGGCAGCTTTGGGAACTTTTCACTGTGGTCGATTAACTGAAAGATAGGCAATAACATTTCTTCCACGTTTAAACAAAGTAACATTTTACACCTAACATTAGTTAATTAATCGGTATTTTCAAGGAGACCCTCAAAAGCACAATAGAAGCTACCATACTGACACCTTGTGGATGAAACCTTTACTAATGATTTTCCGTGGTGTATTCCCCAAAATGACCTAAACGGAGAGGCTCCGCCAGGTAGGGGTACCGTTTTCAGGCTTCATGAAAGGGTAGGGAAATCTGTCACTTCGGCACCTCGGTCTGTGAAAAGGCCCGAAAGGGTTAACAGATCCATTTATGAAAATGAAGAAATGATTGTCGCAGTGAACGCAATTTATGCAATTGCGTAAAGAAGCCTGAAAAAAATTCAGGACTTCAATGGGGTTTGAACCCGTGACCTTGCGATTACCGGTGCGATGCTCTACCAACTGAGCTATGAAGCCACTGACGTTGGGAGCAGGTCAATTGTGGGTTCATATGTTCCTGTGAAAGAAATGAGGGTTAATGATATATGCAATAAATCATGTATGAACTGCCGAAATGAAATGAAAATAAAGAAATGATCGTCGCAGTGAACGACCTGCTCCCAACGTCAGTGGCTTCATAGCTCACCGTGGTAGAGCATCGCACCGGTAATAGCAAGGTCACGGGTTCAAACCCCGTTGAAGTCCTGAATTTTTTTTCAGGCGTCTTTACTCAGTTGCATAAATTGCGTCCACTGCGACGATCATTTCTTCATTTTCATTTCATTTCCGCGGTTCATATATGATTTATTTTATAATTATCATTAACAGATCCATTTTATGTTTGTGAAAAAGTCAATAAAACGTTCAGATTTGTGATTTATACATGTTTTAAGTAGACATTGTATTTACAGCAGCTTAAAGGGAAGCTATGTGAAAGGGGCGCCGTTTGTTAATAGAAGGTATACGAAAGTGGTACCCTGAGTTGAGTACCCTCCAGGGACTGATTTAGATTAAGCAACTTCCTAGAGGCTAACCAAACATGTATTCCTTAGTGGTTTCAAGCAAGCTGCCTTAGGGCCTGTTTACATGGAGTGGGGGACCCCGGTCTAGTGGGGTTGTGTTTCTTTTGTTTTCACGCTCTGGGGGACACAAAACAAAAGAAACTTACCCCACTAGACCGGGGTCCCCCACTCCATGTAAACAGGGTCTTAGATACCAAGGATCGCTCCTTTACCTCATTTCGCAATGGCCTTTCTCGCTCTTATCTTCTTTATTGTCTGACGGCTTCTCTTTATTTCCCTTCATCAGAATGTAGTATGTAAAACAAGGGAAAAGAACCGCCAAAGCATTGCGCCATGTTAATTTCCTTTTAACCCGTTTAAGGAAACTAACTTTTTCTTCTTTATTGTCTTCTTCTTCGGTTATGCTTTTCTCAAGATCAATTCTGTCGGTACTGTTTCCGACTTTCTTTCTTGACTTCTGTGCTTTAGTTTGCGAATAAAATGGCTTCCACCTAAAACAGCAAGCTGTCTTTTCATCCGACTCTTCTTTGTTGGGTCGAGGCGTTTTAGGTGTTTCTGGACGTGTCCGAAGCGATACGGACACACTTGTGCTCGTAATCTGTCGCTTGAACTGCGACATCTCCACGCGAGAATTCCGTTTTTCCGCGGAACCAGATGGATTGACTGATGTAGAGGTCTCTTTAATAATTGTATCTTCTCGTTGTAAATCTTGAATCATAGAAGAAACTAGGCTTAAACGAGTGGGACGACGCTTAGCTTCATTTGTATTTGCAATGGTCACTGTTTGTATAGACGATTTCCTACCTTGATTTTCAGCAGAAAAAGAGGAAGATCTTGTTTTCTTTATTTGCGTGTTTTCCATCTCGGCTACGTCAATAGAACAAACCCTTTGTCTCCCTTTTCTCTCTTCAGTGGCAATTCTAGATGGCTCTTCAGATGACATGTGCTCGTATTTTTCAATCAAAGGGGAAAGAGTAGAACTGCGATTTCGCAAATTATCAAGTTTCACATCCTTATTAACCTCATCATCCTTTTCGAAACCGCTGTTAACGGTACCATTATTATTCTTTTCTGCATTTTTATTGTTCTTCCTCTTCGTCTTTTTTATTTTGGTTGATCCTTTTAACTGAAAGTCCTTTGCGCACCTGTGATTAAAATACAATAAAAAAAATGATAGTCAAATGACCAATCAAGTACTCCACCAATTAATTTAATCCTATGTTACCTAGTTTACTTGCATAATAATGTCAGTGAGCAATGAGTGAAAGCACTGAGTAACACTATCGTAATGACGAAAAGGTCTAAGAGCCCTAAATACGTAGGGCGTGGTTCCTCGAAAGATGGTCAGATAAACGCCAGGGATAAGCCAAATTTTTTAAACAAGATTTTTCAAGGAACATGTAATTGAAGCATGTACGGTATTGCACAGACTTCACTATGAGATGCAGTTATGATAACACAGAATGATACTTTTAATCCAAATCTATATATAAAGGTAAATACAATCGTGCAATAAGTATTAATCCTGGATTAGCGCTTATGAGCCTTTCAAGGACAGGGCACTTGACGCTTACGTACCTAGCTATGTCAGAACTGCCCAGTAGATAGGTCATACTGAAAATGAAAAAGGGGTTTTGTCGGAAGTTTTAGCGAAAAACTCATCACTGCCTTCATATTTTCACGCATTGACTGATCTGGCTGGACACTCTCTTTCTGGCTGAATTAGTCTCGATGGCCAGTTCTGACAATGGTTAGTTCCATGAGTCCCTTTGGACTAAGGAATCATCAAGACATTTACAGTTTTCGGTTGCCTCCCTTTTTGCTTATTTCCTTTTGACTTTGTACTGCCATATAGGACATGTACCATCACTAAATGTTATTATTAGTGATTAAAAATTTTCCCCGTTTCTAACTGACTTAAATCCCACGCATAATTCATCATAACCAGCTATTGTCGACCAAATTTGGAAGGATTTTGCGATATTGAACTGATGACGTCAATCGTGCAGTTGCCACTGTTAACCAAAAAAACCTGGGAACGAGTGTGAGTTGTTTTGGTAGTGAGAACAAAACGGTGGAACATTTTACTCGTTACACGGCGAACCATTGTCTAAAAACATAGCAAAAACAGCAAGAAGACAACTCGATGGACGACATCCGTTATGTGGGGTATATCTGCAGACCTGAACAGCCCTTTATCTTCTAAACTTCCCGATAAACATGCAAGTACAATATATCGAGATGAACTTAACATCGACGGAGGTAAACATGTTTTAGCAATTGTTTTAGCTTGTTTTTAAGCTAGGAATTATTTTGAATGAATAATAAAACAATTATTGAATTCGGCTTTCATAACACCCCCCGAGATCTTCATAATTCTTCAGATGATACTCAGCCTCATTCAATAATATTGCTAATACTTACGAGAGGGTAACTACGGAGGCTATCGTGGCTGTTGTGCCAATAGTGGCCACTGCCACTCCAACGTAAACGTTCTGTGGAATCGGAAAGGTGGCTGTCTTATTCAGTTCTGTCTCTTCGGTGATATTCTAACCAAAAGAGGAAAGATACATTGAGACAGAAGAAGTAATAAGGCTTTTAAATGGAAGGGTTTATACCCAAGGAATCAAGGAGGTTTATAACCAAAATAGAATAAATACTCAGTCGAAACAGAGCTATGGCAGGGCTAATCTAAAAAAACGTTTTACACTTACTGGCTTTTAATTCACTTAAAGCGTCTTAATAAATCGAGTTTAAGAAAGAAGAGCTAGCGGGCGGCTTATCAGAGATCGGATGCATTTTTTTTGTTTAGAGGTAGATGGGTCTAAAACTAGCGGGGCCCACAAGTGGCAGTTTACGGTATGTGTTTTTTGTTGTTTCTTTTCGCTGCTATCAGATATACACTTAACCTGGACAGAAGCCTATAACCGGGAGCAAGCAACTCCCACACTAGCCTATGTCACGGCGTTTTTACAGACCAGTTTATTTTTAGATACATTTTAGGGCAATTTTTCCGTCGAAAATTGAATCTCCACCTTGTCTATGAGCTCATTCGAATTATAAGGAAAACTAAACGTTATTAAAAGGCAAAAAATATCCGTGTTAGGTCTTCAGGTTTTGCTGACTGGTTTGTGGAATTTACAAGATATACAATATTTGGGCAAAAACCCTTCTAAAAATAAACTGATCCGTGAAAAAGCGGTGACACGAGGGCATGGAAGTTGCTCGCTCCGGGTTATGGGTTCCTGCCCTGGAACAGAGCCCAAAGGAGTTTCACCAACTTGGTAACGAACAACTACATGTATCGGCTAAACACTGTCTTTCCCAAAGATTGCCAAATTCTCCCAGAAGTTTAATTTGTGAAATACCGATAAATGGAATTTATAAATATATAAATGGCTAGGCGCACATTCAACTAAATAAATTCTTGGCTTACAGACTTAAAAATTGAAACATCTTTCTCACTAAAAGAGCTCGACAGTGAAGGGTCTGGAAATAATTTCTGAGTAAGTGTTCACCTTTTACTCTTTAAATTCTACAACACAACTCACCTCTATATTATTTGTCCGGATGAAATCTTTATATAGCGTCAGATTAAATTTATTTGTCCTGTTAATTCCTTCGATAGAAACATAGAACCACCTGCTCGAGCATCGTTTCACATAAGTAATGATTCCCTCCTCCAAGAACTCGTCGTCGGATACAAAACGAGGTTCAGTACAACCTCCATTTTCATGGACATCACAAAAGTCGTTGCTTTCAAGCTCCTCCGGCATAAAGATATCTCCACTTGTGGTGAAATTATCACCAATACTAGTTTCACAAAATCCAAGGTTAAATCGATGGCCTCGGGGATTCGTATCTTTCATGGATACAGATACGCGACCTCCACCACCCATTGTCTCAATAAACAAGGTTTTTATCCCTGTTTTGTTCTGTAAATCGTACTTGTAATACTTAACAGTGTTTGACTGGACGTCTGACATCACCTCCTTTTCTTCTTCAAGTAATGCGGGTTCTGGGAACGTTTTGTAAGACAGAACTATTATTTTCTACAAACAATTGCAATGGGAGTCTTGTTTAACATTCAAATGACAACCTCCTTACATGTATAAACACAGTCGAACCTCCAAGTGAGACCACCTCTTGTAAGCGACCACCTCCCATAAGCGACCTGTTATCCAGAATACCATCTTTTTTTCAAAATCAAGGCCCAATAGTTAGAACCTCTCGTAAACGAACACTTCTCGTAAGCAACCGCGACCACTTTTGAGGCAGATTCGTTTTATAATTTTCCATTTAATATATTCTTCGCATTCCACTGTACTTTTTTCCGTTAATGAAAAGCGTGCCAAGGGCCAATCAGAATTTAGATAATGACAGCAGTGCACGATAAGACCTTAAAATAATACTCACCATAACATGAAGCCTCGCGCATTTTTTCTACCATGGAGTTTACTTCAGCATACGTCTTGGGATAAAAAACATGATCAACGTCTGGGTCACTGGCAATAATGTTTAGTTCATCGTTATTGATGTTCCGCCCAATGCCCATAGCAAAGATATTGACGCCTTCCTGTCTGAGCAAATTAGACTGCTCAATCACCTTTTTTATTCCCGAGGTGGACCTTCCGTCTGTAAGAAGAACAAGCACTCTGGGAACTCCTAAGTCTTTCGGCCTCACTCCGTTATCACTGTTATTAAAAAGTTCCCTATTAGCTAATAAAAGGGCTAAATCAGTACGCGTCGAGCCAACCTGCCTGGGTATTGCCCTTATTGCATTGAGGACATCTTCCTTGTTGATGTACGTATTAAAACGGATCAATATCGATGCAGCGGAGCTGTATCTGATGACAGCAACTCGAGTTCCATGAGGATATCCGATGTCGAAGTATTCGCAGACTCTAACGATAAACTGCAATCCAAGCTGAAAATTTGCTTGAGAAACACTTCCAGAGGAGTCTAACACAAAGGCCAAGTCGATCGGATTCTGACAATCTGAGAAAATGAGTAAAGAAACCAGGTGAAAAAAAAATACTTTTCCGGACAAGCAAGTCCAGATGTGGCCTGTCCAATTTTTTTTGGTTCTGTTGTTTTTGTTTTTGTTTTTGTTTTTTTATTTTATTCCCCGTAGAATATACGTCTAGTGATAAGTCACGTGACATAATATTTTAATGAAATACTATTGCTTTTAGCAGCAGTTAATGTTGAGATGCCATTAAGTGCTACTTGCAGTTATTTTTCAGACGGAAAATGCCCCAAGAAATACCAGCTGACCATCAGTTCTCGTTTTTAATATGTGGAGACTACGGTGACGATAGACAACTTCCCGTAACTCTGAACCTATACCACAAAACGACTCTATCAACTACCTAGCATTATTTAGGAGTTTTTATTCTCTATTATCCCGCCTTCAAACCTTTTCTGTGGTGATGGGAGAAAACCCAATTTTCAGCTATCCGCTGGGTAACTAAGTAAAGTGTGCAATAAAATAGCACTATCTTTTACCAATAAAAATAAAATAGATTTGTATTTTATCAATAACAGGAAAAATTATGCAGTCCCAACTAGAAGTTAGGGTTCCACGGTATCTTAAGCATTTTTTTTTTAACCCAGTTATACGGTATTTTGCTGCCAAAATGTCATATACACTTCTACAAAGTAATTGTTAGAAAGACATATCTATCTATACCTGTTAAAATGTCGTTTGTGTAGTGCAGGCTATCGCCAGAAAAAGCTACGGCAGCCAAGAAGCCCTAGGGAAGAGGATCTGTTAGCTGAGCTGTTTTGTTAGAGCTGGAAAAACTGGCGAAAAATTTCACCTGTTTTGCGGTGGAACTGATCGAGGTAAGCATGTTTTGAAAGTACGAATTATTTTGAATAATAATTTTGGACAAGAGTGAGGTAGCTCATTATCTCTTGTTTTGGATTCCTCGGTTTTGTTAGAATCTCAATTGTGAAGGCCTCGGAGGGTGTTATCTCCATCGGTCTTCGACCTCGGCGGATAACACCCTCCTTGACTACGGATCGGCATACTTCTTTAGGTCACACCAAGAGAGAATGAGCCAGATGGTCATACTCGGCAATCACACTCTTTCACTTTTTGGCCGTAAGTTTTTATATTAAACTAAACTATACCATTACCTAGGCAACAGGCGATAGGTGACGGTCCAGGGCAACCCTCTGTAGTGTACTCTCCTTTGCAGCTCTTCATGACTTTACAACGTCCTTTTCTTTGCCCCGAGTAACACAACGGCCCTTGTCCTTGGGATGGACATGAAAGACCAAGAACCTGTTGAACCGAGTTTGGAAAGTGAAATTCTTTCCAAGGGGAAAGTTCATATGAAAACGCTCACTCACTCGGTAGCTACAATCATGGACAAAACGTCTTAAATCACTTTTGCATCTCTGAGACGTTTTCCAATTCACAAAGGTCCAACCCCTCCCCTCACCCCACAAACAATTGTATAGGGTGGAGGGAGGGAGAACTGAAAGACACTTTCAAAAAGGATGCCCTGTTTTAAGAGGGAACCAAGAAATGAAAGAAAAATATGAATATTGCAGAAATGTCACAAGGACCAGGATTGCAGATTTAGACAAACGTGTGTTCTGAGCATCAATTTAGAGTAAATGAGGCAATGGATTCCGAAAAAGAAAATAAAAGTTAAATAAAAGTTGAAAATAGTTCCGTTCAGAACTATTGGCATAGGTACTTGTGCCATTGGCGTGAGTGTAAAAAAGAAAACAAGCTAAAAACAGCTACCTTAGTAGTGTGTCTCCAGTACTGGAAAAGTTGTTCAATCCCCGTGGAACTGTTTTGAATCTTGTAAGATAACTCAACGAAGCTGTACTCAGTTCCATTACAGTAGTCTCCCATACTCCCTGTGGTTAGGCTGATATTACGAGCTGAGGCGTACCCTTCTCTCCACAGCCATGCAGCCACCTGGAATCCAATGGACGGTAAAGCCACCATCTCCGGCTGATCTGCGGGTGTTTTCAATTTTTTGGGATGTTAGCAAAGAGACCATGAGTTTGTAAATGTGCCCCAAAATGGTTATGCTGAAAAACTCAATAAATGAAGAAACTGATCATTTAGTCCAAACTCGTCCTCTGGGCCTTTCCCTTGTCCACAGCCCCTCGCATAACCTCAGGGAAGAACCCTGGGGACAAAGTTTCATCTAGACCTATTTTGCCCCCTAACAGTTGAGCTTTTGAATTTTTTTTAAGCTTAAAGCTCATTGAAGCTTTCGGATGACAAGCGACGTAACATGCTTGGAAACGTGTAAAATATAAAAACCGTGCACTGTCGTGAAACCTGGATAAACTTAATTTAAATCGCTTTTTAGACTTGGCTCGCACTCGTATCTTAGAGATAACTTGTCCCGCACTAAGCTGAGATCACGGTCTGCTTTCATTTTCCTGAGTAAACATGTAGATTCCAGGCCAGCAAGGCGAATCAAAAAGTCTCCCATTTAGTGCAGTTTTTCTGTACCTGAATAGAACCTGAATTATCGTGATTTACCGTGACATCAGACGGACCTTAAACTCAACACCAGAGCCTTAGCGGCTAAATACCATGCATAGTAGTCGGTACATCCCAAGAATGTGGACAGATTCGAGAAAAATATCGCTATACAGTTTATAGAGTGCCGCTGACCAAGATTAGGCTGCGGGCTCCTTTGTCGCCCGCAACGACAGTTATTTTTCTTTAGAACATATCATGATTACCTCATGTATCTCACGTTGATCACTGCGTTCTATAATTAGTCCCCTGTTATTTTCACTTTCTTAATTAACTAAGAGTGCTATAGTCGATATTTGATATTATCAAAATAATTAAACAATTATTAAAAATTATTATTTTTTATTTCATCATCATTGTAATTTCTCGTTACTACTATTATGATAATTATTAATTTTCGCTTTTTTAGACTGCCTCGATTAGCTTGTGCTATTTGCGGGCTAAGCTATCTTAGTTTGCAATCATGCATTACGTAAATAAAAAAATTGTTGTTGTTGTTGTTGTTGTTGTTGTTATACTGACCAACAATCTCCTCTTTGACAGCAGATGAAGCCAGTTCATAAAAATGTTGTCCGATTAAAGGAAGAAATCCACGACTTTTAAATTTGCGTTTGTCAGTTCCTTCTTCGTTGGTAGGCTTTTGTCCATAGGAACTTTCCTCTGAAAATCTCAATCCTGAAGTTTGATATAGAATCTAAACAAAGAAAAAATTCGCAGTTTGTTGGTCGTGCTAAGGACAGCGTAGCAACGGTCACTTCAAGACTTTAGCTCGCCGATTTTCTATATAACACCTACGATCGTTTAGATCGCTGTGCTTTTTAAAGCGCTTTGTAGCTATGGTAGAGATCATAACCAAACCACACTTAGGATCTTTTTTCTTTTTATTTCCTTTTTTTATTTCAGCACTCCTTTCCGATAGGACAAAGTATTTGGAATACTAAATTGAGATGCCCATTTTACAATTCGATTTTATTACTACTCCTCATTAGGCTTGGATAAATTCTGCCGGCAGAATTTCGAGCAGAATAAGCGATTTTTGAGGCGAGCATTCTGCCGGCAGAATAAGGTATTTTCGAGCAGAATTTGAGCAGAATAAGGGAAAATCAGCGGTACTAATGATATGCATAACACTTGTAAGAAAAATTTAAAACTAAGGGCCTGCTTAAATGGAGGTTGGGGACCTCAGGTAGGTGAGGTAACCCGCTTAGGTGGGGTAACTCGCCTGTCCATATAATCGCTCATTTTAATTTGATCACGTTTACATGATGGGTGGGGTGACCCGCCACATGTTACCTCACCTATCTGAGGTCCCCCTCCTTCATGTAAACAGGCACTAATTTGATTATTTAATAGCTACAACGCTCTCACATAAAAAGTAAGATGAATTACAATTTTGCTACGAATGAATATCGAATTAGTTTTTAGGGGTTAGACCCAGGCTCCCTTCTATATTTGCGAAAATAAACATGGCCAAAATTGTTTTTAGGATACCGAGCAGAATTCGAACAGAATAATGGTGTCCAAGCAGATTTTGAGTAGAATAAGCGATTTTTACGAGCACTGCCGGCGGGCAGAATAAGCCATTTTACGAGCAAAGTTTATCCAAGCCTACTCCTCATCTTTCAGCTATTCCCTGTTCCTTTCTCACTGTCACCTTAAGAGACATTTTGTGCACTTTCTTGTGCTTTTCCCGTGTAATAAAACACCCGTCGAGCGATTTTATTTTTGTACTTACCTGTGCAGTAAAGGCGGCTATTTCCAGTTTATTACCAATGATGTCCGCTGTACTCAAAGCTTTCATATAAAATGGATACAGCGCTCTTGTCCTTGTGGTATCCCCAACCATGGCCAAATAAACTTCCCGGGAAACACTGACATTCTGTGGGATGGAGGGAACTATGGTAGTATCGAAAATACAGCAGATGACATCCCCGTCTGTTTGAGATGCGTTTCTCAGGGTGGCTCCTGGGCAATCATTGGCTTTCATGTAGTAGCCACGGAAGTACGAAGGGTACCTCGAGACACACTGGTTTATGCATTCAACATTGTCTGAAAAGAAAAATAATCTCACCAACATCTCTTACCATTTCTGTGGGAAAACCCGCGGTAATTCTGCTGTGAATTCACCTGAAAGTATCCAAGTGGAAATTTTGTAGAAAAAAGGAATGCCTTCCAAGGTTTTTCCTTTTTTTCCTCTTTTACCAAAACAACCTAAACTTTCTCAACCGTTTGTGTTGATTACAAGTGCAAGGTTTCCTCTCGAGAGTGTACGAACAATTTTCCGGTATTCTGTTAATGGTACAACTCAATCGCATTCCTGTTTTCGGAGCGAAAAACAAAACACCTTTCCCATTTGGCGAAAAATCAACTTGCTTATTAAAAAAGTAAGAAAAGTATGTACTGTTACAAGGTATAACTGGGGATACCTGTGAATTAATGTTTCGGAATATTATTCTATAAAAATATGTGTCAAATAAATCTTTCAACCACAGTTTCATCCTCTTTCACTTAAAGTACTTGCGTTTTATCTACTTGAAACTGAGCCATAGGGCAAAATAAAACAATGCAGAGACTTACTTGAAATATTAATAGTATAGATTATAGGATACACATACAAAGATGTCTACATTGTAACAGATAATTCTGAAGTACAGAAGTAGAATATATGTCATATACACTTATTACTATATAAACTGATTTAGTTTTAAGTTTATGCAGGTATTGCACATTTAACCAAAGCTCCTCTCCGCCAATAAAATTGCAATTATTTTGCACGTTGTACTATACTATGTATGTCAGATTCTTGAAAAAAATGAATACTTAACTATCCTCTCCCCTTATGGGCCTTTTCAGGAATAATGAACCAATACTTTAAATGAAACATAATATGGCTAAGAATCCCAACTGGTAAGAGCCGAATCAGTGGGCTATTTACAAGCGTGGGCAAATATCTGATCGTCTCCTTGTATATATCCCAGTTTAGTAGACAGTAAGCCAGTATTTCACCTACTTCCAAATACGTCACGTGTTTACAACTAGTACTTACCTGGCCAATATAACAGCAAAAAGAGCACAGCTATTGCCGCCATTTTTATCAGACCGTCGCTTGAGTCTTTGATGTCTTGTTGAACTATTTCGTGAGAAGAATCTGATTAAAACATGTGAAAAACTGAAGGACAAACTAATACTGTACAAACAAAAGGATCAAACACAAGCTGGCGAAATTGCCGACTTGATATCAGTTTTTTAAAATAGATCTTTAAAAATCTTTATTACTTCATTACCTGTCAATTTCTTTTATATTTTTGACATAAAATAAAAGACGGCAGTATCAAATAAGATGTCAATTCTGAGACTCCGTGTAAGTGCGACAAGAGTCTTCATGGGAACGACCTACGAAAGGTCATATACCAGCTACAGTATGTATTATATTGTAATCTCCTTTAAGCCTTCATTCGTATATATAACAGTTTAATTTTGGACTCGAACATTATTTAAAGATGTGTTTTTCGCGAAATGACCAACTCTTACATTAAACTTTACGGTAATGTCATTTGCGTGAATCGGCTTATTTTTGGCACTTTCGCAACTTATTTATGACGAGTCCTGCGTTCATGGTATCTGAAATTTCATTTATATAGCAAGGCGCTTGCTTGAAACTTAGTCTTCTTCAGATAAGCGTGAAAAAATACATTGACCAGCTACTAAAGTCTATTAAAGGAGAAGAAATGTCAGAATAATATGTCATGCTTTGACAAAGTGTCGCAGCTGTGTAGCTATCTCCACAATTCACCTCCACACCCACCATGTAATGCTGGACAATTTCTGGAAACTATTCAATACAAGGATTTTACATACACTGTAGCAAGAATCTTTGTTGTTACTCAACTTTAAATCGTTTTCAGGCCATCCAGCTGTTCAGGTTATATCTTTAATTGTTCAGACTAGCCCTCGAGCGTAACAGCTCACATAGGCTGCAAGCGGTCCATGGAAAGTCGAAGATACAATTCTGAAAGTCGACAGCCGTACTGTTCCTTCCCTTTATTTCTCGACTCGTTCAACCACCACTAGACAATCAAAATTTATCAACGGTCGAACTAGCTGATTTTGGAAAGGCAAGGAAATCCTTTTTCACATCTGCATCACGCCCTTGTGTATATTCAAATGATCATCTCAGACATCATTTCTTGGATTACTACGAGGGTAATCATCATGATCCATCTCGGGCGTTTTAAGCTCGTCGATAGACGCTAAAAGACGACTCAAGAAACGTCCTCATTCACTTCGCATTGTCATAGGAATCCCTTGTAACTTCAAGTTCCAAAAAAAGCTGAATATATAATCTCATGTAAAACTGCAAAACGTGGTCGAATTGTTAATCCTTGCAAAATGTTTTCTTCACTGGGCAAACTTTGTGGAAGTATTTTCATTAATTGGTTCAAGACTGACTATCCAACTTTTTTTTGACAAGCCATGTCAAAAGACCTTAAACCGTATATTTCATTTACTGTCCCCCACTTTCAAAATACATTGTACTTAAATTAAGATATCTAGTTCTGATTTCTTCACTTCATTTGCCCTGAACAGGAGTGTCAGCTTTGATGACTCACAGTAAACAATAAAATTGTATTGTCTGTTTAACTTTGAGATCAATAGCTTAGGATTAGACTGCATCAAAACTGTGTGATGGCTGCGCTTCTTTTCAACAAGAAGGAGGAGGGAAAGACAGTTCTAGTGACGTAAATCTGGTTTTTAAACGACCGCGAATTGAGGTCTTTACAGGCATAAGTCACGTGCAGCCACAAACTACACCTGTAGGTTAATATCTCTGACCCCTTTTACTCCAGCCGCAGGCCAAAATAATAATGGAGTCTTTTAAGGAGTTCGAACTAATTGAGTCTGTAAATGAGACCTATTCTACAGCACAGTCGAACTCCATTGATACGGTCACCAATGGGTCAAAAACATTTGGCAATATTAACGGGGTGGCCGTATTATCGGGGCAGGCTAAAATTGCATGACTTAAGGGTCGTAATGACAAATACACCGTACATCGCATTCACATTTCTTGAACAAATGTTCTCATAAAGAAACAAACGGAATGTAAATATCGCGTACAGCAATTGAAAGAAATACTACAAACTGATTTTCCTTCAATAGATAAAACACTTTTAAAATTTGGCTATAAAATCACAACAAGTGCACTTTATGTGTACTGTAGTCTAAATACAGTACAAGAACAGGCTCAGAGTACTAGGTCAATAAAATTGACATGTCACATGCATTTTAATTTTCTAAATTTCAAACAAGTGGCCGTATTAACGGGGTGAAATTATAAGAGATTCTACTGTTTGGGATTTTAAAATGTGGCCGTTGGCCGTAACGGCTATTATATCGAGGTTCTGTTGTATTTTTGTATTTCACTTTGGTGCAGCCGACGACCACCCGCTGGCCTACAAGTCTGAGGCTGCAGGTACGAAATTGAGAAAACTGCTGACGAACAAATTTACTTTCGACACTTTCCTACGTTGTTCTACAGTGGAAAACAGTGGAAAAAAGAAGAAGAGAAATGCGAGTGTTATGTAATTACATGACTGGTCTTTGAGAGCACCCGTGCCAATATTGCTTGCTTTACAGTAATGTAGTATAGTCTGGAGGTACTCGTGATGAAATAAAGGTTTAAGACCAATAACTTAAATCAAAACAAACTATTTCTGGACGAGCTTATTTTCTTTGTTTTAAATGACTTGCCACGTGAATGAGTTTCACCTGTAAATCAATTTATTCATTTCTTCTTGGCTCGATTAACCAGAAATTTAGTACCAGTTTTTGCCTCCTTTCTTTTTATTTAAGAGCATTTGGCCAGATTTATACATATAATAATATATACGAAAAAATTACTCAATTCTGATTTGCTGAGAAAGGAGTGCAGTTCTTCTGTAACACGAGTGCAAAATGTGTAACACGAGTGCAAACTTGTAACACGATTGCAAATTACAAATTCTTTCTGATTGGCTGAAAACACAAAAGAAACCAACAAGAACCAATGAGATTAGAGCTGTTCTAACAACAAAA
This sequence comes from Porites cylindrica, assembly GCA_964035525.1. Lineage (NCBI taxonomy): Eukaryota > Metazoa > Cnidaria > Anthozoa > Scleractinia > Poritidae > Porites > Porites cylindrica. The sequence goes on along the minus strand of OZ037778.1, from coordinate 20,946,925 downwards.
ATTCGAGAAAATGGCCGTGGTTTTCAGCAGACGACGAAGGGATTTAATTTTGTAAGCAAAACAACAATAGAAAAGTTAAAAAAAATATTCCAAAAACCTGAACACAGTAAAAAGTACGTCTTTCTGGCTAAATGTATTGAAAATGAGTTACGAAGAGAAAAATACTGTCAACAAAATGGGGGAAAATGAGCCAGAGAAACTAAAAAACAAGCTACTTATAACAGACTACGCTAAAGTAAAAAAATAAAGAACAAAAACAGTTGCAACCACACGCAAACCATGACAGCTACACTCTTCAGGCATTTAAATGAACAAGGATACAATTCCATGATAACAACAGGGGATTTCAAGTCATGTACATTAATTCAGTGTTGCTCTCTTTGTGTCTTTTGTGGAGCGAAGACCTCTATTAAAACATCCATGCGATGGTCTGTTTTTTTTTCCTACCTCAGTAGCAAACGAAACCGAAAATTTTAACATCTGGTCCAAACTAAACCAATGGGCGAAAACACCATAACTCACATAATGAAAGTATCCGTAGCTGGTACTAGCCTTAAAGAACGTGAGAAAAAAGTTTACGAATCATTGTGTAAGAAAAACAACAGTCAGGAAGCTGAAGAAAGCAAAAATTGTAAGTTCAGAAGATATCGTCAGTGTCACAGGCCACAAAGGTATAAATTTCCTTAACGACTACGATGAAGCCGACGAAGAAGAGCTTCGATGACTCTTGCAGAAGGCCAAATAAAACAATGAAAACTCCAGCGCTGAGAAAAAGCAAATATTATATTAATACAGGCAGTTTCCGACATCACAACAACTGTGGCTCCACTCACCCATCGATGGCAGCGTCGAAAGAAAATAAATTGCCTTCTTCATTTTCGGGTTTGAAATCTCAAAAATTTGTCCATGAATCGAGCTATGTTGGGGTCTCAAAACAGTCGTTAAAAACCCTAGCAAGTGTCTTTCATCTTTGGCTGCTCGAACCGTTCTCCTGATTTCAAAACGGCAGTATACTTCTTGAAAACGCTTCTTGTAAATGCCGAGCTCTCATAATCGCGGATGAATTTAAAAACACTTACTTTCGCTGATTGTTGTAAGCCAAGTTATCTTTAACAGGCTGGTGACCATATAAAAAAATCCTTGCACATTTCCAAGTTCTTAGCTGAATAATTTTGAAAGCGTTGGTCTTGAAAAAGTTTGAATTTGACAAAGGTAGTAGTCTGTTTCAGCCAATCAGTTGAATGAACTAAAAACGCGCGCGCTGTCAAAATTTGTTGTTGTAGTTATGTTTTTCGTGTATATTATTAATAAGTAATCACATGATTTTTCTCGTGCAATTTGGAATAAATAAGCACTTGTAAATTTTTCAAAGACCACAAAGTGCACGAACCCGTAGGGCGAGTGCACTTTTGTTGGTCTTTGAAAAATTTACTCGTGCTTATTTATTCCAAATTGCACTCGAAATCATGTGATTACCCGTATACAAACATCGCGGCGTTTCTGTAAAGCTAATGACGTTACCAAGACTACTAGTATTAACCTGATGATTAGCTGATATCATTGAGGCACAATATTACAATACCCTCACCAAGAATGCCCGAGATTGCTGTGAACATCGCAAATCTGCTCCAGCCCCGTGGCAAACATGTTCTGGCATTTGTAGAGAAAGTGCCGCTGTCTTGAATAAGCTGGTTTGCATAAAAGTTTGAACCCGTTTTTTACGTAGCGCTCATAAACAATTCAACGCGACCTAGACTAGGTAACTGGTAAATAATTTTAACGAGAGAGGCAATATAAGAGTATGTACCATTATGTTTTGGTCATCGGCAAAACAAATTATAATATGGGAAGTTAGCGTTACCTACTTCTTCAGGGTGAAGTTGATTCGGTCAATTCAATCCCCTCTACGGCATAGTTTTATCTTCCTCGGAAGTCCAGCAACGTTGTTTGTTATTGTAGTTTAAAACTCTTATGCGCACACAGACGTGCTAAATAGCTAATTTGTGATTAATTGAAATTCAAATCTCATTATACGTCAATTGGATATACTATTCGAAAGGCTCACCAAACAAAGACCCAAGGGAGGAGTCTAAAAGGTCTTTGTGTTAGTCAAGCCCTTGCAATTAACTATTTTGTCTATGCAAAGTACAGAAAACAAAACTTTCTATGAAAAACGCGCGTGAAAGGCCAAGCCTTTTTATGGTCGAAACACTACTGGTATTATAATAATGTTCGGATTGACTTTCTTTAAATGAAATCATAAAAGAAGAAAAGGGCAAGATTTCCATTTGAACCGCTCATACCCATTGAGACTGCTGAATATTCCTGAGAGCATCGATCTACTTGATGAACAAACAACAAAACGGGCAATAAATTTAGTACTTTTTATGTAAATTTGGTATATTTTTAAGAAGCGCCGCAAACCAACAATATCAATGAAAGTTACCATTTTTATTTTAATTTCGCCCAGAGGAGTTAAATTACAATCAAAACTATTCCTTTCTCGTAGACAAATTGCGAAAGTTAAGAGGAGTCCAACAGTTGTGATCAACGTTGAGTCTTATCGTTGATTTCCAGTGTCGCGTAATTTTTACGCGTGTATGTGGGTAAAATTTACTTTCGCAAATAAAATAGAGGCAAATTGTATGAAAGGTCGCTCGTAAGCGTAAAAGCTGAACCTCCCTCAACTTCTCGTTTAAGTTCAGCACTTTTTGTCTTGTATCTATTTTATTTGCGTGATTAAAATTTACGTGCGTTAACGTGCGTAGCCAAAAACGCCTCAGTGGAAATCAACCTTTAGCGTTCCGTCCTTACTCGGGTGGATAAGTTTTTAAACTTTTCTACAAAGTATCCTGCATAAATATACTATCCTTCCTACTTATAAAATAAACTACATACTGGGACGAATTGTTGACACCTTCCATCCTTGTTATCCTAACTGTATGTGCTAAGTGGTAGGATAGTTTTATCTGATCAAGAAGTATAATATTCACGTACTGATCGGTTCGGCCAATTATTTTTGGAAAAAGGGAAAGCGGCCTAAATTTTTACCAGGGTATTGAGCTTTATTTAAAAAAAACCTTTATAAAATTAAAACTGAACAGACGCAAATAAATATGGAAAGGAAATGCACGGTTCAGTATGATTGCAAGTAATGTATATCTAGCTGGATTTTTGAAAACGTCACGGCCACATCTTCCTTCAAGCGGAGATCAGTTTTTTCGTTCAGGAACTATTTTTAAAGAAGCCAATATTAAAACTAAGAGTGCAACGATTGCTTTTTTCCCCTTATCCTCCTTTTGTTCTCCTCGCTAACACAATTTAGTTTTTTTTCATTTCCCTCAATAGTGTCGTTTTCGGTTATATCGGAAGCAAAAAACCTGCCTATTGGAACATAATTAAATAGCTGCAAATTTCGCCAGACAAGCTTTCAATTATCGGCTAGATATTTATTTCTCTTTCCTGTCTGTCTTTTCATATGTGCCCTTTTCTCCCCTTGGGTAATACGTTTCTATTTAGGGGTTGAAACAAAAATCTAATACCTAACTTTAAAACATATTAAGTGTTATGAAGTGTTGCAGAAACATCTAAGCACGGGCGACAGATGCCAAGACACATGAGATCCTGAAAGTCACGCAAAGTAAATGGTTAACATTGTAGTTTTGATAATGTTTACGCCTTTTATAATTGTACCTGTATGCGTCTGGTAATTGGCAAACTTGAAGTTGCGCATGAGACTAGGTCCCTAGTTGTGTCGAATTGCCCATGGGGTTGTTTGGGGAAGGAATAGGCCATATTCGAGTTGCCCCGAGTTCTGTATCAAAACGAGGTTAAGTGCTCAGCCTTTGATATGGAAATGATTTTTCATTCTCATGCAAATAAAACTCATTTTCACAAGAAAGGTTGTGTACTTGGCCTCGTTTTGAAAGTAAGGGGTTTTGGAACTCGGAATTCGGCCTATTTACACCCACTTTTCTACGGAACCTCGTACCAGCCAATAGGGACTTTAAGCAAGTCACTATGTCGTGGATGTAGAGTCCTGGGGAGAGTACGTCACCGTCGTCAGCCAAATTGCAAACAGGAGAAAACGTCGAATTTTATACTCGAGCAATAGCGACTACGCCACAAGACAGCTTCACGTTTAGGACTTGGCAAAGGGTTATTTCCGAGCCTGCGCACTTCGTCATTTTTGGGCTTTTTTACTTCCGACCGCCGCAGTAGAGGTCGCCGTAGCCAATTGCTTAAAGCCCCTATTAAAACTGGTTCCACTGTGTAATTCGACGGACCAACGGCTCAGTGTGCATGTCATGCGCGCCTAATAACTTTCGTTAATTTTTCGAGTTCGTCAGAACGCATCCTAATCTTGGTGTTCCTGTGGTACAAAGCCACAAATTTTCGAGGTATCGGGGGCGACTGCCGATTAGCCGCCCCCACTGATTTTATCAGGGGCATCTCGCCCGGGAAACTGGACTCCTTTCGACTCGTTAGCTCTTCCGTAAGTGACGAACGTGGATCCGTAATCAATGATTACCTCTAGTATTATATCTAATCAGGGGAAAAACATTTCAAGTGTTCACATTTAAGTTAGGAAGCTCCTCTGGCACAGGTTCTATTGATGAATTCATTTTTACTCGGCTGTTTTGTCTGGAATTTCTAGAATGTCTCTTTCTCTTCTTATTTACATGCGCGTCTGTAACTGGAGGTAATTTCACTTTCGAAGACCCCTGATTAGTTTCCTTTTGAAGCCACGCTGGCGGTGCACGAAGCTCACTTTTAAGGTTGTCATCAACTTTTTCATGCGCGTTTTGTGTTTCTTCTGCTGATTGGCTGGATTCGATAACAGCGCCGTTTATCGTGCCTTCGGTAATCTTTTTGTCCTCTGATTCAGGCATCATGTTAACATCCTGGGTTTTAAAAGGAAAGAGATTGTCAATTACTATTGAAACTTACTTGGGAGTTTGGATTGTTTGCCTAACTGATCAAGAACAGTTAAAATTGAATCAGCCTATGCAGAACGGTGTAGTTTCTAAGCTACGCGATCAATTCTTATGCCATAAAAGCCTACTTAATAAATCAGTATCAAGATTCATGTTTCTTCCAAATGCCTTCGTTGTATTGTGAGTTTTGTTGTTTTGTATTTTCTGTTTTCTTTTTTTTTTTTTTTTTTTTTTGCTTTCTTGTTTTTTGTTGTTGTTGCTGTTATGTATAGAGGATTAATAGCCAGTGACGATATAAACGAAAAGCTTATAATTCAATACCAATATTCCGGGGGGTTTATCTGCGATTTCAATAGATTTAGTGCTGTCACAAAGACTCCTAAAGTAAGTCACAGTTACCGAAAGTGTAGCTCCTTTAGACGATAAAATGCCAGCTGTCGATGTGGTCGGTAACGATGAAGGTGAGAATAGAGTCGTTCGACGACTTGACCAGATTTCTCTCTTTCGTTGTATCACTTTACGGATCTAAAATACAGCCAAAGAATCAAGAAATTAAATTTCTCAAACTCATTAATAATTCATAAAGAAAATTCAAAGGAAATTAATGTTTAATGAGTGTTTGGATATCAGATGAAAAACTGCTCATTTTTGCATCCTTAATTTCTCCTTCAAAAATGATTTTGTTTGAGAAGAAATATCAAACATTCGACACAGTGTTTCATCACCAGATGAAACACCTCGAAGTTCGTCAAAAATACTCCGCTGCGCCTCGTATTTTCAACTCTCTTCTCGGTGTTTCATCTGGTGATGAAACACTACATCTCATGTTTGATATATTACATCAACACTAGTAACTTACAATTTAGACGGCATCAGTAAGCAGTTTCTATGACTAGACAGTTTTTATTACCGTGTGTGTTAACCTGTATTATCCATATTCTATCATAAAAAGGACATAATAATCAAAACAGCACTTCTCAACCTCATTTCAGGTAATCGTGGGAAACCGTTTCTTAATCCTGTGCGGCTCCTTTCAACAGTTTTTTCGGTTCTTAGCCCACGTTCGATATATTAAGATTCTAACATGAATCCGAGGCTTTCTGGTCATATTTCTATATTTGGTGTGGTTCTCTTTGTGCTCAAGTCTCTTCTGGGAATTGAGACAATGGAGTCGTGTTATTTTATAACATTTTCTTGGCTTCTTCCACTGGACGGTTTCCAATTTATTTTTTTGTTGGGTGACAGTGAAAACGATCTATTAGACACCGAACTTAAAAATTAATGCCCCTTATTTCCATACATAAACTCCAACTGCGGAGATTTTCCTACTTCTCGTGGAAAAGTAATTTGGGGCTCTTGTGTGATCGCCAGACCATTTCTGAGAAACGAGAAACCGAATATCCTACACTCCTCACCTCTGAGTTAAGTAAGCAGTGAAATATGAAAATGAAGAATCCTTGTAATGAATTGAAAATAGCAAAAAGGTACTGAAATGCAATTGTTTTTCTGTCCAGTGCGAGGATTCCAAACAGCCACGTAACACCCAGTAACGGAAATAAAACGACAGCCGATTTGATACTAGATCTGCGGAGAACAAAAGACACCAAAATCAACATGGTCTCAATATCGCTCAACATCATGTTGTTGATTAGTAATCCAAAGAAAGGTTTCACATAACCATCCCTGTTCAAGAAGGGGTGATGGGTGTAAAAAACCATATTAATACTCACTTGACAAGATCAAACTTGGATGAACTGGAAATTCCGTTTGTCTGTATCTTAATAATCTCCCTTATTACCAGTCCGAGGATTACCGTATTGACCTGCAAACAGAAGCAAGTACGATTAAATCACCTTATAGTCTAAAGAATAACAGTACTTTGATCTGGTTGATGAAGGAGCCTCTGGAGCAGCTGAAATCTCACATAAACTGCTACGTCAAAAAATGGTCAAAATTATGTCTGAACGGCTTAAATATTTTTGAGAAACTTGTAATTGTAATTTGTTTACCCACGAGGCACTAAGGAGTTCTTACGAACTCGTTGAAAAATGTCCGTGCGTTCCAGATCGAATTGGAATTTGGAAGTGTTGGTGTTTGGGGAGAGGGGAAAACCGGAGTACCTCGGAACAAGAGAGAACCAACAACAAACTCAACCCACATGGCATCGACACTGGGATTTGAACTCGGGCCACACTGGCGGGAGGCGATTGCTCTCACTACTGCACCACCCTTGCTCCCCGACAAATATTTCTTCTCACTTACCAGTATTATTACTAATGCAGGTGCCACGAATGCGTAAATTACTCCATCTACCACAGATAACCAGCAGCTAAAACATTAGAGTAAAGAAAATATTCCATTCATGTAGACACAAAGATACAATCATCATTTAACCAGAGGTTGATGATTAAGATCACAAGGGGCACCATCCACTTCAATTCATATAGCGGTCGCCCTTCAGGTGATTTTGAAAATGCCAACCTATTCCCCGGGCAATAATGACAAGGGGTGACCTGCACGGAACAAAATCCCTTTGACTTAGTCTCTTAAACAAATTCTAAAGCGTAGCCGTAGCATACAAATTTGAACAAAAGGTTCGAGAGGCTGATTTACACCAGTACTATATTTTTTCCTCATTTTCCAAGATTACTGCCACTCATGCAAACTTGGAAACTTTCCCATTCCCTCCTACATTCAGTTCATGGATGTTCAAGTTGATGGGTTTTGAGTCATGAATCAGGCTTAGAACAAAACGTTACCAATAGTAGTATGTTAACCCTACCTCATATCTGTACCGTATCCGTCATGCGCCGCAATAGCAGAAATAAGAACAATGACTCCAGGCAAACCTGGCAAATTATACCAAAATCATAATCAATATCCAAATGAGAAATTTCTTCACTGTTTAGATCAATACCAACAACACTTGTTTTTTGAACAGTCCTTAGCGCCTACTTGCCCTAATCAAAAAAAATGTGGATAATTGAAGGGCTGGTCTCTTTCTTCGCAAAGGAAAAGTAACTTGAGGAGAGACAGACACAATACCTCAATCTTAAGCAAGTAAAGCACCTCAAGTAAGGAACACATCGCTGCAAGTACGCAAAGGAGCTTAAGAAACTAAAGTACCTTAAGCAAGGTGAATAAAGCATCTCAAGCAAGTAAAGAACCTTATGGGAGAATCTGTGGATTAAGAGCCTCTTGGCAGAAATTTCCCTTTTTAGTACCCAAAACTTATAAGAACCTGTTTAGCCAAGCAAGATCAAGCAGGTTCTTACATGTGGGTTACAGTTAAATTATGATAAACAATTTAACCAAGGAGTGTAACTTTGAGATGTTAACTTAAGTATACCAGGAAAATAAATCAAGAACCTAATTAAGAACATACTTTGCCAAAATTCTCAATAAGTATCCCAAAATTAAGTACAAGAACCTATTTTGCCAGACTTCAAAAAAAGTTCATAGCTGGTGTTTACTGTATACGGTACACTACAACAATCATATATGAACTACCTACCGACATGTGAAACCCTACCACTGACCTCTGAAATTTTACATCGATTAGCCTGGTCCCGAGAATTGAAATGCCTTACCGTAAGCGCATGTCCCATAAATACGCAGATGCTCTTTGCTACTTTCAAACACGGTAATGACCATGATGTAGAGGTAAACGCCTTCAACTAGCATCCATGCAAATGACACTAGCAGGAAGTAATGAAGTAATACGGCCACAATTGTACATATCACCTGAAATGAAATACAAAACAGTGAGAGCAAGTATCATGAAGCAAGGGCCATTTGTGTGGTAAGAATTCACGTTCTTAAAATAATAATCTCTCGACAAGTAAATTTTCAGTTCTAAAACAGAGAAGAATTCAAAAGTAAGTTGAGTTTGATCGTCCGGGTGAACGTAGTCCTGAATAGGACTGTTGTTGTTGACAGTGAATGACGTTTCGACAACCTGTGCGGTAGTCATTTTCAGAGTCAAAGTGAGTTGTATCACGTGACAATAGACGGATCGAAACGCACCAGTTACTGATTACGAGTCTTCATAGCCAATAACATCACGGCTTAACTGACAGACGACCAATAACATCGCGACGTAATTGACCAGTCAGATCAATAACCATAGTATAATACCATCAACTGACGTGATACGACTCACTTTGACTCTGAAGATGACTACCGCAAAGGTTGTCGAAACGTCAGTCACTGTAAACAACAACAGTCCTATTCAGGACTACGTTCACCCGGACGAGCAAACTCAACCTACTTTTGAAATGACTCCTGGGTTCAAACCTTTCACAGAGAAGAATTCAGTGAACAAACCTTCTTGCTCGTTGCTTCAATTCCTGCGAGGAAAATGATTTGGAAGATTCCAATAGCCAGCGACAAGTTAAGGTGAATCAAGTTCCTTTCCGAGCGCAGTCCACTACATAATTCAAATAAAAACAAAGAACAAGGTCGTCTGGCATTACATCATCATTGTCAAAGGCACTTTTTAGCAAGTTATGAATGCTTGATCCTTCAGGTTACCTGTAGCGTCAGTAGTATTTTTCGTTTCCAATTTAAGTCCTGTTTTAAGATATACTGTATTTTCTTAGACCTCTTTTCACATTGGAAGCCTCATTTTATATCATTTTGCTTAAACAAGGACAACGAATACACGACAATTTGAAGCTTATTTTCAATTTTTTTGCTTTACGTCAAGGTTTAACTGATAGTTTTCTTATGCTTTCTAGAAATATACGGTCTGTGAAGGAATCATTGTTCGTTAAAGTAGAAAAATTAAAGAAAATAATTGGGACAGACATTACTTACGACAAACACGAAATTATGGTGACAGTCAATGTGACGCCGATGAGGGACAATCCACAGCCCACATAAGTTATTATCTCTAACGCTTGGGCATGCGCTTCAGATGGCTATAAGAAAATTAATGCCTGTTAATAAGTATTTGTAATTAAATGGTCGGATACCTTAAAATCAGGTTGAACACCATAATCAAATGGTGACGAGCAGGTTTCCCATTTGCTGTTAATATCACGGGTGACAAAAGTTTTTTTTTTCTACTTTTTTATTGCATCGAGAGAGAACTCCACGCACTGAGAAGTTTAGATGATAAATTTTGGATCAAACTCATTTTTGATGTGCTCGTTCGAGTGTTCAGGTTTTCTAAAGTGTCTTTTAATGCCCTGGCTTCTTCACTCATAATATCTTAAAACTTGACGCCATCTTAACGCTGAGACGTACAGAACGTTGTCATGACAATTTTCATTCAGCACATGTGAAATTATAAATAATGCTGAAATTTCGCGACAAAATTAGTATAGGTAATAGCATGATTTGTAGTGATATTTGGCATAAATACCACGAGTGATATTTCGAAATTGTTAGACGTAATTTCATGAGCCGTTAGGCGAGTGAAATTTGAGACAATTTTGAAATATCACGAGTGGTATTTATGCCAAATATCACGTACAAATCATGCTATTATTTGTTTATACTACTACCCACAAAAGGTTTGTAATTTTCACATGTAGGTATTTCAAATTAAGCTGAAATACCACTGCTCTAAGCCAATCAAATTGCAGTAATTTCTCATGTAGTAATATAAAGGAGTTAATTGTCACCTATGTAATTAGTAATACGAGTTACTTTAAATTACGATCGTTACTAACCACCCGACCTGTGTGATCCTATAGCCAGGATTCTTATGGCATCTCGAGTACTTCCTCCCTTACATTTTCTCTCTTGCTACTGTCTCGTTTGATTCCATGGCTTGGGAACGTTAAAGTAGGAAAATAGTGGTGAATAAGATGGAAATGTCCAGAGGGTGGTTAATACGGAGGTATACTTAATGACGAGGAATATTGGACCATCTGAAGCACGTTTCCTCTTTGCTAAGCGGGTATTCAAGTGATTTTAGAGGAAGGGATTTTTGTACTTGCTATATTATATTGGACGTTTTTAAGATCCCCACACCTTCCGGGAAACAAACAGTAAAAGTTGCAGCCTGCGAGCAAATTTAGCATTTCGAGAGACGAGAGAAGAAAGTCGCGAGAGAACACCCGAGCAATTGGCAAAGCCGGGGCGGTAGGCAAGGGAAAGCCTTTCTTTCCCCGCCCCTCGCTCTGGCATTTCCTTTCGTTGTTTCGCACGCATAAAGATTTTGTGTGGTGGACTACAGAAGGTTCAAGTATATGCGGTTTTGATTATGTGAAAAGTCACGTCTTTTACCTCTGTTGTATCTGATTTGACTTTCATAAGTATAGCAAAATTAGTGAGATGATTGCATCTGCAGACGGAATGAGTTCCATTTGAGGCAGAGTCATCCAATTTACATCCTCTTGTCGACCACAAGCCACTTTCATTTCCACCCCTAAATAAATAGGCAGAAAAATAGTTCTTAGTTAGCTCAAGTTTCCTGGTGCCTGACGTGGGGCATGCTCTCAAAATCATTTTCTATTTTTCTTGAGAGCATTATGTCTATTTCTCACACCTGAGACCTGTTTCTCGAAAGCACCGGTAAAGTTTGCTGCCCGAAATAATCAAATCAGAATCTAATGAAAAAAAGCCCGTTCCTAGCTAACAAACCCGTCCAGTTTTACTTTTTCAGTTTTAGTTTTGAGTCATGTTATCTGCAACAACAGCTTTCCAAGCTCTTGAATTATCGGGACGTGGAAGGACTCCAAGGTCTTGTTATTTAAAAGGAGAATAGCTCAATTTACTGTATAAGTCACAGTCCTTTGAATAAACAGTAAGGGAAACAATTACGCTATCCAGTGGACAGAGATTTATCCGATGGTATCTGCTAACTCATTTAGACGGTAGTCGAATCTAAATGTAACACCACCATACGCAATACTGAGATGTCCTTCTGTTTTCGTCTCAAGCCTACCTACCCGGCTGTGAAATCCCACCAGGCGCATACAGGAACAAGAGTGCTATTTGATTCGTGCTGCAAACATTAAACCATTAAAATGTTGCTTAATACCAATTTAAACTGTTCTGGCATTCACAAACAACCCTCCTACTATGTTATAAAGAGACACCAAGAGCCATAGCTCTTGGGGACACCCACCAGAAACTGCTGGTTTGATCATGCACAAAGAGCAGAGATGTTATAAGAATTTGTACTACTCGCACGGCTTATGCTGCATTGCTTCTGATATTATCCTGTGATTCTTTGTTATCTATTTACTTGTCTATTTTTAAATAGACAATAATAATACAATAATAATACATTAATATAATTAATGTAATTAATATAATGTATTAAAAATACATTATATTATTTATCTTCTCCAATAGCGTATTAAAAGATGGGGTGTGTACCGGCTTGGTTCCGAGCCCGCGTCCTCCGCTCCGCAGACCGGCGCTCTTTCGACTGAGCTAACCGGGCGGCGGTAGAATTGGGCTAGTGTTAGTTTAAACTGTTTAGACCAGCCTGACGAGCAACTCTGCTCCAAGTCATTATGAGCAGCATAAATCTTCAAGCATTTTCATGCCATATCCGTAGAGTAACAAGCTACTCAGTTGTTAGCTGTGGTGTTCACTTCAGGTTTACCTTAATGTGTTGAACATTGATCTCAACATCAAGCTTCTGGTTCTTTCCTGATGCAGTGATTAGACTACCAATAATACGACTATTAAGGTGGTAAAGTCCCCTTTCCTTTTCATTTTCTCTGAGCATAAGGGAATAAAAAATGGTTTGATAATGAGCTACAGTAAAGATAGTAAGGTGACGTTTGAAAAACCCTTCTCTGGTTATTTCAGTGAGAAAAATATTCCGAGCTTTGCTAAATGTCATACTTTGCTCTCAAGTCATCACGATTCAGAAGTACTATGTCTTCATTCCACTGTGTCACACATGCTCCGTTCAAAAATGATAAGACCACTACACACATCAATTTAAACTTGCAAATACCAATAACAAAAAATTACAAAATATATCATTTTTTCGCCAGTGGCATTATTAGGTACCTAAAACTGAAGACTCAATTCTTCAAATTTTAAAGCAGGCATTCTCGGTATGTAGCAAAAACGCTGAACAACTGAGGGTTATATACTTACTTTGACACTTCCTTCACTGTTGATGGTATCATTTCATGTAAGCGTTTGTAGATGACGCTAAATGCCTTTGTTTTCTTTGGTGTTCCTGTTTTTGAGAACATTAAGGTTACTAAATCTGACTCGTAGAACCAATGCAAATGCACTTTCATTCTCTACGGTAAATTGCAAGGAATAACACAGTGCGAATTCCATTTGAATAAATCAATAAATAGGTATACAAAAAATTATTAAGATAAACGAGCCATTACAACAAGACTACTCAAAGAACCAAAAGAAAAAACTTTTTTTGCTGAAACTAGCTTATAAACCTTCTAACGCAATAATTGCGCAGAATATCTTCCGTGCGCCTGTTTTACACGACAACAAATTTTAGCGCAACGTTTTTACCCTCGGGCAGTATTATACCATTTCGAAAATTGAGCAAACTCCCTCTAGGACGAAAACCTTTGAAACAAGGCCTCACATACAGACGTTCTTTTGGCCCGCTACGAAAGCCTCCCCCAACGAACGTCTGCTGAAACAAGAGGTTACAAAATAAACCAATCACAGGCGCTTCCAAAGCAAGGAAGTAAGCCCTGACGGAAGGGGGGGGGGACGTACTCCGGATTTTAAGTGGAGGAGATGATCGAAGGATTTGTTTGGGTTTGAAATTTTTAATTTCGCAGTAGTGTCTGAGGATAGTGCCCGCATATCTTGGCCGCTTAGTTCTGCGAATAAAGCACAAACAAACTTATTTCGTTTTCTGGAAATTTTTAAGGCTCGGAAATTCAGCATAGGGTATTTTGAGGGTTAAATCAAGGTCCAGGAATTTTGGGGGGGGGTTTTGTTGGAAACCCTAGGGCTTTTTTTAGGGTTTTGATTTTTGCCCCCACTCGATTATCCCCGTCACTTGAAATCCGGAGTAACCCCCTGCGGGAAGTAAGCAATTTGGCCTTGCGAAATCCACGAACAAACAAAGCGAAAGCTAGTGTGACCTTTCAACAAATATGCGAAACATCAATTTAAATGCTTATCAGCGAGGGCCTGTGGCATACTTCTTGAAAAACCTTTTCTTTTTACCAATACCACTTGTAAAACAGGAAAATTACTTCCATGGCAAGGGCAAACCAACTCAACCAGCCACCGGAGTGGTAAAGAAAGCGTGTGTTTTTTACCTGTTATTCTTAAGCTCAAGAAGTCGTCAATCCCTTGCCAGACTTTTCTCGATCTTGGTGCTGAGAATTTGTAGTCGTCAACAAGCACAGATGCCTGCAAAGCTAAAATGTAAAGAGATGAAGTTTTATTGGAGACCTTTAGAATTGAAGACGAGGACAGGATTTAACCTGAGGTTTTTTTTGCGTCTTCTTAAAAAAAAAAAAAGACACTCCGGAAAGCTTCATTGTACTTTTTATTGACCAGAAAAGTTAGCACTGTTATTTTTATTGAAAGAGGTTAAGCCTTCTCCAAAATTATAAAACTTTCAACATTTAATAACCTGTTTTCGCCACTTTGACATTCTCGCTAAAACTCGTAGAATGACGACAGCTATCACGTTTTTCCGCCAAAATAACGCTGGTTCACGCGTGAGCGTTAGTATTTAGAAAATTTTGTACTTGTAGTCGTCCTCATCCTAGAATCTAAAGGTCTCTAATGAGACTGATCACACCCTCGCTTCAGGTTTCCGAATACGCAAGATTCCTGATAAGTTAAGTAATATACGTTGAGAGAGAAGCGCTTTCAGCGGAGCACCATGGGTAAGAAAATTTGATATGCACCCAAGAATTTTTGTTAATCGCGTGACCGTACGCACGCCGATCCGCACCACAGGCATACCAACGTAAAATAACTCAATCAACAGGTATGGTAACCCAAATGCAACACGGGGGTTTTTGGCGGGAAATCGCATGGTCACCCGGACGTTAGAGAGAGAAAAAACAACAACAATATCAAGTCCGACTTAATTTTAAAGTCTTTACTGACGTGGATGACAGAGAAAGAGCTAAAGCGTTCGATAAAAAACAAAGGAGAACAATTTTGTTGGAAGAAAAACAAGAAAATTGGTGGTGTGAAAATGAGAAATGGTAGTGGTCAGCAAAGTGAAAATGAGCGGCAGTGAAAAAAAAAGAAAGACCGAACAGGGACACAAGCAACAAAACTTTTGGTGAGCACATACGATATTTCCTACATAAGATGTGTAACTAGGAAGTTTCAAGTTGTAGTTGTGCAAAACAACGTCAAAGAAATGTACAAAGAAAGTGTGCTGCAAGTGCAAAGTTGTTTTTTCTGCAAATTAGACCTTTTGATTTGTTTTTGCCGTTCTCGTTGCCGACGCCGTTTAGCATTAAACGATTATATTTTTTCGTTTGAGTAGATTATAAGTATATTAAAAGATTGGTAGCAATTTTAAAAATTTTAAGCGCTACGGGGACAATATAATCACT
>OZ037778.1:20876495-20926495 GCA_964035525.1 Porites cylindrica | reverse complement strand
AAACTTGAATTTCAGCTTGTCCCATGGGCAAGGAGTTCTCTCATTTTTGTCAAGGGCGACCTCTTCCCATCTTAGTTAATGATTTTGTTGGAGGATGAATTGCATGGACCCTTTTCCATTGTGAAGTAAGCTTTGACGGTTACTTGCCAAGTAAGAAAACCTACTTGTCCCGGTTACCGCACGGGACTTTTTTTCAAGCTCTGCTTCAAAGCCAAGTTGCTGGCCTGGTTGGTCAAGGAATTAAACCCTGCTCGAGTCTGATTCTCTTCACTTTCTTTACTTAACTGCCTTTGTAAGGTGTTTACACAACATAAATGTCATTACCCTGGTCCCAGGGGTTTTTCTTGAAACGTTTTTCCCTGTGTCAGAGAACGACCCAGGCGAAGCGACTCGTTTTCGCCGCTTTGGGCGACTCTGTCTCTTTCACACAGAGTCTGAAAAATTAAGTAAAACCTCTGGTACCAGGGCCTGAAATGTCGTTTATTACAACGTTTATTACAACGAGAAGTTAGATGCTGCAGGACCACTGATAGGGATTACAAGGTATAGGAAAGTGTTATTAAAAATGAAAATAATAATAAATGGTTTGCTATTTGGTCTTAGCTCCGTGGCCTTTCACTGCGTAAGTGTATACCGTTATTCCGTCATGGCCGTTTGATGAAAGCCATCCATGCCATTACACGAGCTTTACCTTTCTGCACTGTGCAGTTTACATCCTCGGAACGTCCGAAAGTCTTTCTTTGTGGATCAAACATGATTCCCGTTGACAAACCAGTGCGATGGCGTGCCCTGTTTTTAACGCAGTCATAATACGCTCTGCAGTCCTCTGGGTCAGCGTGCAAACCATCAGTTTTACCAATACAAAAATCTAAAGTATGAGTGAGAAAATGAGTAAAAATTTTACTGCGAATGAATCTCTATTCAGCATGTTCCCTAGTCAGCGCTCTTAATGTGTTTATGCATTTTGCCCTTCATGAAAAAAAAAATTCAAAGAACTTGAAGTCGCCGGGTGAGACGTTTGTTCTTGTAGTAGGGCTTTTGAAAAAAAACCGTCATGATTTTTCATGCAATGTTAATGCTCGTGCAATATGTCCCCCTTTACACTAACAAAATTTCCTAAATAAGTGCCCTTGGCAAGTTTTCTATCACAAAATTTAGCTAATGCAATATTTCTAGACCTCGTTGTGGCTTGTAAAGGCTTGTAAAGATATATCTAAATTTCCTTGACAAGCGCGCACGTGTATTCAAATCTATTACGGGAAGCAGGTATTACTAGACCTCCCATCAACCACTTGTCTCGTGTGTTTTGTTGGTAAGTGTCCTGGGTGAGTTATAGTCCAGTCAAATTGTGGTTTAGCATCAAACTAATTGCAACGGAATTTTTTTCAACGCCATTTAATTGTTGAATGGCTTTGTAACAACATACTAAAAATCCGCCAAAATTGGTTCGGTGAAACAGGAGAAAAATTGGCAATAAAGATTTTCAACTTTCACCACAGGACACCCAATTTCAGGAAGATCACAAATTCAGATAAAACATTTGATAATTGTCTTTTTTTTCCTCAAGAATTTTCGATACAACATCGCTTATGTACTTCGGGTAGTTTTGGTTTAAAAACGCCGACTAAATGTGTGAGAAACACCTGGTCAGTGTTTCGTCTTGACGGCTTTGCACAGGTTACCCAGCCACTCGTTTGTCTTCACCTTCTGTTTTCCAAGTTGTAATTTTTTTTCTATGACGGCATTTAAAAGGGAAATTATTAGTCAGTCTGTATTGACATGATTAAAAATATTAGCAATTTTATTTTTTTGCGCAATATCAGAAATGCAGAAAGTTTTTTTAGTTTTACAGGCTTGTAATTTTTTTATATCCTGCAGCATGGAATCAAATTTAGTAGCTGACTGATGGTGAACAGTTTGATTTGATATTTTGTTCACCTTCAGGCAGCTACTAATTTTGCATCCATGCTGCAGGATACGTGGAACTAAATGTGTGCAACGGACGACAGCTTTGTATCAGTACAAACTGTTTAACCTATTCCCATTTTCTGTAATCGAGTTTTGTGAGGTAGTTATGTTCAAGCCTTGGACACAATATGTGTGATCGAAATCAGGGATTCTTTTTTTTTTCGCACGACATGCGCAACCTCCTTTAGGATTATGACTCCGTACTTTACAATGTAAATGGACTCTGTCTATTTGGTTTTTGCTAGATCATAACGCTGTGCGCTTTTCATTACACCTGGCCGAATGTCTAAAGGAAATCCAGAAAACCAACGTAGTGTGATTGTTCTTTATTTATCTTCTTTTTACAGCGAGGATCAGATTTAGTTTAGTGTATCTGTGTGTTTAATTTGTATTTTCTGCGGCAGCTCTTCATTTCTTGGTAAGATGAATAAGATTAATTGCTTGTGGTCTAAAGGCATTTATATTCCCTCCTTGCATTTCTTTTGTGAGAACAACCCTGAACCTCGACCAGTCTTTTTTTCGTCCTTTGGCAAATGAAGACCTCTTTTTTCTATAACAATCATGGGATCCTAAACATTTGAAAATATAATTGCACTGGTCAATGAAGGCGCGAAAGTACTGAACATGTTTACGACATTAATAATGGGCTTGCCTGACTTAGCTTCTGATGTGTCACCTCTTTTTGCGGAACCCATGTTTCTCTTCGGATGAGCGTTATGTAACACTTCAACTTACTGCAAGTTAACCTTCTGACTGAGTTGAGTGAATTATGCTCTCCATCGGGAATTTCTATTACTCCAGAGACTCTTACAAGATATTTTTACACGCATTGTGTTGGCTACCCATCTTTTCCTTAAAAACCA
Organism: Porites cylindrica; assembly: GCA_964035525.1. Taxonomy (NCBI): domain Eukaryota; kingdom Metazoa; phylum Cnidaria; class Anthozoa; order Scleractinia; family Poritidae; genus Porites; species Porites cylindrica. The sequence continues at coordinate 20,923,664 of OZ037778.1, read as the reverse complement.
GCTTCTCTATTATACTATTTCGTTTTCTTGAAACACTCGTTTGCTAGAACCAAAGTTCTTATGCGATGAATGTTCCGTTAATCTTTGTGAAGGTAACAACACTTTCCCTTTAATGAAAAGGCATTTCCCTCTCATCAAATTCATAGGCACTGGAGCTTCACCTGTTCAAAAACTCTGCATTGTTGTGCGTCGTAAAGAATTAGTAAGACTATCCTCCCCTCCTCTCCAATTCACTTTTAACAAGAAGAAAATGAAAAGCTTCGAAAAAGTGAAACTTGTACATTTGAGGATGTTGGTACGTTAACAAAAATTGGAGATAGTTGTCGAAAGAAAAAAAACTTTTTGAGGGGAGAGCTCTATTTGGGCTGTAACGTTATTCAAAAATCCAGCTCTGATATATATTGTTCTTACCCTTGCGGCTAACAGAAATCTGATAAAAAATCCAACAAGATAATGCTTTGGCTTTTACGGTTACCTTGCTGGATTTTTGAAAACGTACCGAACGAAAATTGCAGTCTTTTCACTGAGAAAAAGACCAAAAGCCGAAGGGAAAATGAGCCCAAAATCCTCTAGAAAAGAACAAGGAAAGGAAAAATAGAAAGAGCGAGGAGAAAGAAACGAGGAGAAGAAAGAAGAACAATGGCTGCACTCTTAGTTTTTATGTTGACTTCTTTGGAGATATCTTTTAAAAGCTAATGATTAAGTAACGGCTTTCATTTTTCAGATTTAAAGCCTTACGACTAAATTTGTCGTAGTTTTACAGCCAACAATTCACTCTATTACTCTGAAAGCCTCCTGTTGTTTTAGGGTTCCTTGAGTGGAACATGGGCTTCCTGTGCAAAAGCCAACCGTGTTTAATATTTATCCCTTTTGAAAAAAGAAACACTTCGTTTTTATCAGCGAAAACTAGGTAGCAGTTATTCTTTCTTCTTTCACTTTTCCATAAAAGTAGAAAACATATTTTGTGCATTTTTTGTTTAAACGTGTAATTTCAACTAACGTGGGTGCCCTGTGTCAAAAGTTCAAAATGTTTAACGCTTAATTTTAACATGTTCCGTCGAACGGATTTTGGAGGATTTTTAGTATGTTGTTAGATAGGCCACCCTTACTTAAATGACGTTGAAAACAATTCTGTTGCAATTAGTTTGATCTTGAGCCTCCAAAATGCCTAAATTGACTGGACTATTATTTACACTGATCCTAACACTGATAGACATCGTCCTTGACAAGGATTCCACTCACAACTTCCCTTGCACTGGAACAAGAAAACATTTTTTCTTAACTGGGATTAATTGGTCATCGTCTTCCATTACTTGCACCCGAAGACGGGGAGTCGCTAGAAACTAGTCGTTTATGATTACGCAATCATTAGAAGGGGGAGTTAAAGGGACTGAAAAACCTCTTCCTTACTTGGTTAGCATTAGATAACATCGGCTGAAGTCAGATTGTTTCTTTCAGTAAAATTACATGAAGAACAACTTAAGTCCAACTTTACTGTGTAATATAAAATGAAATAGAAAAAATCCACTGCAATGCTTTGAATCCGGGTCACTTGCTTTTTAGCCTACATCCATATCCACTACACCATCGAGTAGTAGCTGCCAAATCCAACAATTTTTAAAATATACATGTTCTTATGCCGTACCCCATTTCAATATTTGAAAGCTAACCGTTTTCAGTTTAGTGCTTAACCCTAATTACTGCAGATCAGTGCTTAACTCTATACTGTGTCCTCTCCATAACTGGCACTCTGTAGTTTTGGTTTCTTGAGCTATTCTAGCCTCATTCTACATTCCAGTCTCGTTCCATTATGGAAATAATGGGTTGTGTAAAATTCATAAGGTGTCCCATTTGGCTTCACTCGATGTTATCTAACGTTAACCTCCTTATTTACGCTTTGGCAATTTTAAACGAAAGCAAAACAGTGACAAAATAAAGGCTCCGTTTAAGAGTTTAGGGATTTGGGCTTCTAAAAGATAGAAATACAGTGGAACCTCGCAATAATGAAGGACCAAAGACTGGCAAACTGTGTTTGCTTTAACCTGTACTATAGGGAGGTTCCTTTATATCAAGGTTCTCTTTGGGTAAATAGGATTAGGCAATGTATTTCCAAGAAGCCCCAGAACTCCATAAGAGATTTCGTTTATATTTATGTAGGAACTTTAGCCCCAGACAGTTGATAAAAGTGTTTTTAATTATGTGCTGTAAACCGAAAAGGAACAATAATTTGAAGCGTGCCCCCTCTTCTAACCATTTACACCTCTTAATCAATGACTGCTTTTCCGTTCTTTAATTTTTGGACCTGAGCTTTTGTTTTCCTTGAAAGTCGAATACAATCGTTTTCAAGTGTATATACATTTCCATGTTTTTATTTATGTACTCTTCGGAGGAACTGATTGCATGTTCCCATGCTAATAGACAAAAAAAGAATTTCGTTCACACCCGAGGCCCGAAGCCCAAGTATGAAAAAAGCCGACCGAGGCGTTCAAGTTTGTAATCTATTCTGCGCGCCTAAAACCAAAATATATATGACTGAGAAGGACGGCTATACATTAAAAAAAAAGAGAATCTGGTTTTTCGTTGGGGAGAATTTTCTTTTGCCTATTTTCCTGTAACTTATGATTTTTGAGGGAAAATCATATATTGCCAAATAACTAATCATTTTTAGCCGCAGAGTGTAAGAAAGATTGCCTACTAGGAAAACAGAAAAAGTCATATAAATTAGAAGTTTAGTTAACACAGGTGAACAGCTGAATATACTTATAGTCGCCAAGCAAAGAGCAATATGAGATAATGAAATTTCCGGAGAAATTTCCCAAGCGGTAAAGCAAAGAGTTTGCCTCTTTGTAAAGAAAGTCGCGGTAATAAGTGAAGCTGTTGCGGGAACGTAGTGACAATTATATAGAAAGGAAAGGAAATAATGACTTGCCCGATGAAAAGAAAGAAAAAGAAACTCAATCAAATATGTTAACTTCTTCATGAGCTTATTATCGTCCGCACACTCTAGTCAATCAGGCAACCACATAATGAAAATGATTTTTTTTTTCTCTGAATAAATTATACTTGCTGATTTATCCTATCTCATTTGGTCTCAAATTAAGCCGTCCTCAGTTAAACTACCACGGTTTCCTTGGTGAGGAAGACAGAAAAAAAATGTCGGCTTTTTCTTAACAAAGAGCAAAAAACACCAGCTTTGATATACACTACCACGGAAAACTTGTCAACGAAATTATGCTTTAGTAGGTAGCTAACATTTCATTTAATCTCCTAACGTCACGAAATTTCTGTATGTGTCAAAATGACTCGTCTTTAACAAACTTTCGCGTTTTCAATCATTTATCAAAAGGATAAAGAATACATCCAGAGAATTCCTTGCTCCTTTTTTCTGCAGCTTGGACAACTACAACTAATGATCGTGTATTTCAAATAGATAGGTAGCAAAAAGTTCATATCAAATATAATACACTTGTGCGCGTTTGGGAAGTTATGACATATCAATTATATTCTCCTAGATCATTACCTTTATCGTAATAGTCTTCAGGTCCAGAAGCCAACAAACGCTGAAGAAAAGAAAACCGAAAAAATGTTACCAAAAAACAGATTTCTTAATAGCAAAATAAAGCACAGTAAATGTAGAAATCTTATAGCTGAGAACAGGTTAGGACAAACATTATTTCTTTTAACAGCTTTACCTGGATTAAAACCGCGATCACTAAAATGTGGAGCATCACGAATCAGCCTCTTAACTTTGACTTATTCTCAAAGTACGAGCATTGATGTTTTCTTTGTAGTTTTGAGTGGAACGTCTTTCGAAATGACTATAATACAATAATAATGCAGCTCAGAAAGGCAAGGATTTCAAACTTGTCTGTCACCTCAGAAAGTGTGTACAGAAGGTCTATAGGTTAACCCGCTGATTGGGCAATGTTTAATGCTTTGTTATTGTAATGAGATTATGTGACAGGAACTTTGTGTTTGCGTTTCGCTTCTTTAGTTCTAGAAATTCAATATTTTTTCTAACTAACGAAACAAGGTCAATTAAGCGAAATGCCATTGCAAGTAAATTTGTTTACGAAGTGTACTACGTCTAATTGCAAAATAAAAAAGAGATGGAACTGCTGACAGACTACAGGATGAAAATGTTGCCTGTGTAACTCGCTTTTGCATTATTCGCAAGTTGATTGATTAAGAAAGGCCCTCATCTCTTTGACCTCTTTAGCAGGCCCAAATGGCGACCAGTATCTAATTTCTCCCAACAATAACACTGCCTGATCAAACATTGATCACCAAAGATGACTGAATGTCTTAGCATTTGAAAAAATTCTCTCAAGTAGTACCTGAGGAATGTATGAACACTGTGTAGAGAAAAGGTATGTTGATCGATTGGGGGATTGATTGCACGAGACTACAGCAACAACAACAAAAAGATTTTATTCAAATTCAAGTGTTAATCATTTACATGTAATGTTCCTACCCGAAAATAGCTAAGGAACCAACGGAGCTGGAGGGAGGAAAGACAAATACTACCAAAGTGATATGAAGAATTGGGAAAACATGACAAGAAAGACCAAGAAAACTAGTTGCGTTCTTGCCCATGTTTCCACTAAACGGTGAACAAAATAGGCCTTCGAAGTTAAAACGTGGTAGAAAACAAACGAAAATGATATTCTTATCCGTTGATTAAATTTTCCGACTTCTGGCGACCGTTCATGCTGTGATCATTTGCGTCCTTCACGGTCCTCACGCGTGCGTTTAGCACACTTCACGGCAGTCCCCCACGACTAATTTTGTGAGGTAAAAAGACTATTAGGTCTAAGCCAAACGTCAAGGCTTTTTATGAGACGAACCAAACTTAGCGAGTTGAGTTCATGCAAAATTCGACTTCTGGCTCAGTTAAGATTGTCTGAATGGGTTTGGATCGTCCAACACGTTCAATCCGTCTTGGCTTCAGACGGATAGAACGTCTGAAGATCGTCTCTGGAACAAACGTCAATCTTCACATGCGACGAACTAAACAGACCGTTTAATAATTAAAAATCTGTATGATAATGTATATTTAGCTTCGTTTGGGAGAAAATTTATTACTGGCCAGCTAAAATTGCTTTTTGATCTGATTCAGTTGATTGGTTCGACTCGCCCTTAGTTCGACGTCTGACCCAACAGACGATCTTAAAGGGACCCTGACACGCTATCTACTGTATTTTTAACAAGCTCAACGTTTTTAAGCATTAATTGAATTCCAAGAATGATGGTTCAGTTTTGTTATTCAAGACTATAATTAGGCATTGAAACTGTTTTCTGTTGTCTGTTGCAAAGGATGGCAAAGATAAACTTGAAAAAGTTGGGCCAGCTTTTTCAAGTTTTAATGCTATGCCTGCAAAAATCACGTAAAAAATTATTATGCTTAGTTCTCCATGATGAAATTCATAACTTCATAACTCTGCAAGACCATTGTAAAAGCCCTAGGTAATAACTTCAGTACAAAATTGACCTTAATCAGTGATATGATCGTGACACAGCCCCTTAAACTTAATTTAGGTCTGACACAAATCAGAGTTTGGTTCGTCTCATGAATAGTTCGACGTTTGTGCTAGGCCTTGGTCTCCGGAACTAGATTAGATGTCTCGAACCACATTGGACAGACCGATCATTTAATAAACAGGCGACTCACTCGCAATCGACCCGCTACCCTCGGGACCGGTCGCTTACCCTTGGACGGGTGACCTGGCCCGTTTTGTTTCTCAGCTATCTAAGCAGTGTCCTGACCGAAATTTTTATTCGAAAAGGAGGTAGTCCATAGTTAGGTTAACAATTGAGGATTTGGAGATAATTTGTACAATGCTTTTAAAACAGAGTAAGGTCTGCATGGGTCTAAAATAATGAGAAAAGGAAATTTCAAAACCCTAAGGTTTCTAGAAAATTTTACTTGAAGTGCATATTTATAATAAGAGACAAAAACAGCAGCAGGGTTCTCCCAAAGCCCGTTAGCAATCATACTAACAGATATTTACACCCTTTTCTACCTTATTTTTTTCATTCTAAAATTCAACTACATTGCCTTTTTCTTTCTTGAAAAAAAATCAGTCCATACTAGTCCATAGTCCATATACTATACTGCAATAAAAGACACACTTTCTCTCTTGCTTTGATATTTTTTTGCTTTCTAATTGCTTGGATGAGCACTCTAACAAGATGATTTATCATAGTCTTTGTAGCTATTATGAAATTTGGAGTTGTGATCTCTCACGCATCTAGAAAAAGCACCGTCACATTCACAAAGTGCCTTTTGACATTTTGAGTTTGAGAACCATCCAGTGGACGCTGCAAGAGATAACAAACTCTTATCATAACCGGATACTATAACCGCCCGTGTCTCGCAATATATGCATAAGTTAATAGGGTAACAACAAGGGCTTGCAATATATCCATGAGTTAATAGGGTAACAACCGGGGATCCATAAGTTAGTAGGGTAACAGCCGTGGCTGGCAGTATATCTATGAGTTAAAAGGGTAACAAGCAGGGGTTGCAATAAATCATGCGTTACTAGGGTAACAAGCGGGGCTACTTGAACTACTTGCAAAATAAGACATCACGTCTTTACCACATTCGACGCACGTATTAGAAATGTAAAATGTAAAAATAAAAATGTTCTAGAAGTTTTAGTTACTGGCCATACCGCAGACATGTGACTGCTTTTGGATGGTTTAACCATATCATACCCACCACATTCACTACAGCCGCGGGTTATGTACGGTATAGCGTACACGGTATATTCGCTAAACCAGCCGCATATCCCACTGTCAACCACAGCGTCATAACATTTATCATGGACATAGCAACACCTAAAGGAAATAATAGAAAAGCGAAGAATTAAAAATTTGTACGTCATTTTAATGAAATCATCTCCTGAGACTGCTGAGAGAACCATTTATGATCCTAACGCCCTGAAAATTGTTTTACAATAACTGAGCGATTTCTCGTGCGCTGATTGGACGAGAGCTGTGGTCAAAAAGAGCACTAACAGACTACAGAAATGACGTGGTGGTGGAGTAATAGGCCATTTCCTGGTTCCCCCAGGCCTCTGTATCAAAACGAGGTTAGGTGCTCAGCCTTTGATATGAAAATGATTTTTTATTCTCATGCAAATAAAACTCATTTTCACAAGAAAGGTTGTGCACTTGGCCTCATTTTGAAAGTGAAGGTTTATGGAACTCGGAAGGGGCCTATTTGTTTCTCTCTTTTTTGAGCGATTGTCCGAGAAACTTCAACGGAAATAGAGGTTAAAAATATTATTGTAAAAAACAAATCGACCTCAACTTTCCATGCTCTATACTCTTATCGACCATAGAAATGACGTCAATATGTTCAAAACTTGAACATATTGAACAGTGGAACTTGAATTTTCAACATTTTGACGTCATTTTTATGGCCGATAAGAATTACAAACTATGAAAATTGTTGTCGATTTGTTAACTGGTAAGCTCAACAGAAAACGAAAATTTATGCCAATAACAAATCGTCTGCTCCTTGGACTACATATCTTACAAGTGAACACTATTTGCTATGCTACAGTTCCTATGCTTTTGCAGTTTTCGGGGAGGACACTGTACTTACACTAACCCAATCACATTACAGCACTTAGCGAAAGGACTACACAGCCCACTTTCAATAGAATGATAGGATTAATCTGCTTTCAAATACCTGTCAATCTCGTCTACAGGTTGGCCTTTTCCTCCTACACCACACCAGCAGCCATACGGGTTATAATCGAGCGGGTTTCGGCCAACTTCACACCAGATCATAGCACCAAGCTGAAGAGAACCTCGCTTTGCTCGCATCTCAAGTGAATCGTCTGTTTGAAATTTAACATGACAAAAAGATGAGATAAGATAAGATGCTTCACTTTAAGTGGCGCATACTCTTAGCTAAATGGGTCAGTTAAAAAAGAAACCTTCACCAGTTAATTCACAGGTATGCCACTGTAAATGAAATAAAAATAATTAAATCATCATTATGGGAGGATGGTAACCGATTTGTTAGAGAGAGCAATCCGGTTACGATAAAAACTAAAAAATGGCCATAATTTGGCTCGGGGACCACATAGGAAAGACGAACCACACAACTTAAGTGAGGTTAGCTCTCCCTCTACCATTTCGAAGGTTACACAACAAACCCGCTGCTGATGTTTCACTTGGGTGACCTGTGGTTCTGTCAGGCAAGCAAAGGCAAACACGATGCGAGCGTGGAGCAAACAGCGAGGAGAAAACATATAAAAATATTGCTGATTTTACAATTAGTTGTTGTGTGAAGAAACAATGTAAGCATTCACTAACCATAAACTTAAAAACAAAAGTAATACGACAGAAAAAAATTACTGGTGAGGCGACGGTTTTGTTGGCTTAAACATAAATGTAAAATCATGATTTATATTTGCACCAATATCGTACCTTTTTCATCGACGATGGTTTCTTTGGCACGATTCTTCTCCTTGAGTGAAAAGAAAATGACAATGCCCTTCATTTCGTTTTCACTTCTTTTTATACAAAATCTCAAAATACCTGTTATAACAGTTGCTAACGGCCAATGAAGCTACTATTCACGAAACTTTGCATTTTATTAAGGTCATTAAAGTGAAAACATACACGTACTACTAAAGAAGTCATAGAAACCTTTTTCTCTTTAATTAATCTATTTATCGCGTAAAAGTTACACAACTTCATTTATCACTGATTGATGTTAAAATTGACATAATTCTTGTCAAGGTATTGAGCGTAAGCAACTACGACGTGGATGGCAGCGGTGAAAAAGAGCAATCGTTTTATAAGCAAAGCCAACATCCGATATTTCCTTGAACATTTTATGTTATCACTACATGAATACAATTTGAAGCGTCTTACTGTCGAAGGACTTAACGCGCTCTTTGAGGGTTAAAGACAGGTTAAAGCGGACACCTTAATTTAAAACACAAAATAGCAATACAAGTTAAAATACCTTTTGTTCTGATGCATTAGACTGTCCGTATTGAAAGAGAGACAAAGCTATTATAGCAAGAGTTCCCACGAAAGATTTCATGGCTTGATACAAAACGCCTAAACTTAAGCTTACCCCACTTAATTCCAAATCCTCAGGACGTTATACGACAACTGTTTTAGGCTTTATTTAAACAGCTTCTTTTCGCGTACGAACATAATTGCGACCATAATAATTATCGATAAATGTTAAATTGTTTAAAGCATATCACGTCTGCCAGGGAATATCGCATTTGTTCAACATTTTCAATGAACACATAGTTTTCCTTATCATGATTTGTGATACATTTAATCCATAGTCTACATTAGCCTATTCATTGACTTATTTCATTTTTCGACCGCATAAGCGGTATTTCTTTAAACCCTATCGTGTTTCACAACTCTGCTATCGATGAAAATTCATTATTTTTAAGTGGATTATTAAAAATTTTATAACCATCTATGGCAAATACTTTTCTTGATAAATTATCCACCCTTGAATTCTTCGCAAACCGAAACATTTCTAAAGGGCAAAAAATCTTGCTTCTCAAAGATTTCTCTTAATTGGAACACCTGTATACGTAAGTGATTATAGTGGAGTAAAATTCAGTCGCTTTAAGGTCTTTCAATATAGCTTTTCAGAGGCCATACCGATATTTTTCAATCCCCTTTAAAGTGGTTTTTTCTTGTCCGATCGCTATAAAATGTTCACCAGTAATTGGCTATGGATTGAAATTTGTGAAAATGTAGTTTTATTTAAAATCGATATTACTATGACAACAATAAACAAAAAACTTTGAAATTGATAAAAGGCGAATTTTGTGTGATCTAGACCAGCTGCTGAAAATCCAACACTAGGAACTTAAAGTTTGGTGTTTAGCAAACAGCCTCCTAAGAAGTAAGGAATTCTGTATGGTTGAATTCGACTATAACGAAAATATATTTCAAACCTTTAATTTTCATTAGCTGTGATAGATTATTTGATAAAAACGTTAGAAATGACTCAAATTATTCTCAAGTAGCGTCAGAATGCTGCTTAATATCATATTTTCATCCTAGGAAATTTTGGTGTATTTTCGTTCTTGCGATCTTGAAAACTAACCCGTTTTCTCACCACCTGTATAAGTGCAAGTTCATTCAAAATTTGGACTTTTAGGGCTTTTTGTATATCTCTGAAACGACTCGAACGAATTTTTTTAAAATCTTTTCAGATAATCTTCATAATGTATATAATAAGGTCTGAAACGTTCATTGAGATTGATTCACTGCAACATCTTAAAATTTCAAGACAAACCTATCCTACGAACAAGTTTTTGCCGGGCAAGGATAACTTGATGCTGATAAAAATTACTGGAGAAAGTGTCAAATTCATCGAAAGCAAGTATATATTCAGAGAGCTTTATAAATATGAGTTTACAGCCCTACATATCATAGCTGAATAAACATTCACACTTCATAACTTTTCACTTCATTTATTACCATCAGTCAACTCTTGAATCCAAAGTTAAATTCAAAACGATTCTAATGAACAAATCACAGTTACAGCTGAAAGCTCTGTACCTTGAAGCGATTTTAACTTTCCTAAGGTTTGCAGCAAAACACTGATCGATAGCTCAACTCTTATGCGGTTCTTATCAGCTATACGCAGCTACATGTTGCATATTCCAAACTCTGCAGGGGAAATTGTTTAACAGAAAAAGAAAACCACACACTATATGTCTGAAAAGCGACATAAAATCAATAAATTTGCGTATTACCAGAATATAATAGTGAGAAACAGTCCAGCCTTCCACTGCTATATTCTTGTTTTTGTCTAGACCGTTGATCTATGGTTTTGGCGTAATGCGCATGATCAGTACAGAAATCCGCTGGCAAGACCCTCGCTGATCGCTTTGCAAGTTGTGAGAACATCGTTTGGATTTCATTTAAGAGAATGTATGGGAATTAGCTTCCCCCCCCCTCCCTCCCTCCCCCCTTCCCTCTTCCCCCTGCTGATTAACCTTATTAACCAAAATTTCTTGTGTTACGCCTTAAACTATTCTCTTCATTATTTGAAAATGCATTTTGGGAAATTTTGAGGCGAGCATTCTGCTGGAAGAATAAGGCATTTTCGAGCAGAATTTAAGCAGAGTAAGGGAAAACCAGGGGCACTAATGGTATGCATAACAGTTGTAAGAGAACTTTAAAACTAAATAAAAAACAAATGGAAAATACCTTGTGACTAATTTGATTATTTAATAGTTACAACGTACTCACATTAAAAGTAAGATGAATTACAATAGGCCACTTCCGAGTTCCAAACACCCTCACTTTCAAAATGAGGCTAGGTGCACAACCTTTCTTATGAAAATGAGTTTTATTTGCATGAGAATGAAAAAGGATTTCCATATCAAAGGCTGAGCACCTACCCTCGTTTTGAAACAGAGGCCGGGGGGACTCAGAAATGGCCTATTTTGCTACGCATAATGAATATCGAATTAGTTTTTTAGCAGCTAGGCTCACGCTCTCTTCTATATATTTGCGAAAATAAATACGAAAATTGTTTCGGATACCAAGCAGAATTCGACCAGAATAAGGGTGTCCGAGTAGAACTTTGAGCAGAATAAGCGATTTTTACGACCACTGCCGGAGGGCAGAATAAGCCATTTAACGAGCAGAATTTATCCAAGCCTAGCCTGCGTAGCTGGCGGGATTGTGGGATCGTTATGTCCGGTCAAGACAGAATGAAAGAGAGGGAAACGCACGGTCAAGCCCTTGCCATAAGTGAATTTCACCAAATTTTTGTTCAGTGTTGCAAGAGATAATTAAACAGTCGCCATTACAATTATTTGCTTGAAGGCAGTCGCGCGAGGACTTGGTGACAATCTCTAAAAATAAATGTTGTGAAATTCACGTATCCCGACCAACGCCCTAAGAGTCTCTCTCCGCCCAATTATTCTCTAAATTGGTCTGGGGTACTTTCTTGGTTTGACGGCGGGCAAACTACAGCATTCCTCCGCTGAATTTATGAAACTCCCAATCTATGGATTCTTGTATTCCAGAGCGGATTTTGTATTTGTCCACAAAAATCAAAAAATGGATGGCTCTCCCGTACGGGTCACAACACAAAATCTCCCAGATAAAATCGACTTTTAACTTTTTTGTCCTTTAGTTTAAAACTTAGCACATTTTATTGTCAATCTTTGCACGTCTTTAGTCACTGACCAAGATTATTTCCGATGATGAAAACGAAGTTTGGTAGTATGTACCTTATGTAAGACTTCATATAATGTAGTAAGCCATTTCTATATCATAATTTGGGGGCTGGGTCGATTTGGGAAGGGGGTGGTCCGTTGACATTCGAGAGGGTAGTGCAAAAGAGAGAGTCTCCAGATTTTAGATCTGCAGAGGTTGGCATCTAATTGGTGATCTGGATCTGGTGAAATCTCGGAATCGTTTTTAGCCCGAGATAATTGATATCGATGAGTCTCCTTTTGCCAGCAATTCAACTGATTAGTTCTGGCCTTGCTGTTGAAAATGTTGCTTCATTTCCGTCGTCGTGGTTGCTCATGCTGATTGCGTTTCCTCGAAAAGCAATTCCTGAACCACGTCCTCAGGTACGCACAGAGAGATTCAACCTTTTAGATACATAAAGAATGAAGGACATAACATTGAGTGACTTTTAATGCTTTCTTTTCGATTGCTCAATACTTTGTCTTTCACAGATTAACCAGAACTAATAGTGTTCCTAGCTGAAAAGAAGCCTTCTCTAATGCGTCTTAATACACAAAACTATTCACTTCATTTGCACGTTGATTTCGGGTAGTTCTTGTGGTTCTCATTGAATTTTGAATCGTACTTCTTAAAGCATTTTGCAGCCTCGGCATCACATTCGCACAGCTTCTTCTGAAAGCAAGAATTCCAAGGGCGTCCCACTACAATAGAAAAAAAGGAAATCATAATGTTCCAGTTAGAAGTTACGGCAAAAACACTTGCATTATGCACGCTGCCATTATTTGCGGTGTATCTTATATCCTCGTGTAGCCACAAGAGCGTTTTACTTTTGCAAACTGCATACACCCCACAATACTACTACAATATGTTGATGTCAAATTTTCAGTGCAAAATCTTAGAAAGTTTACGTCTTACCATAAAATTTCTAAAATAATCCCCTCCAAAGATAAGCCTCCCAAACCGGTAACGCAAAAAACCCTCCGTTAAGTCGCCCCTCCGAATATAAGCCCCCTGGGGGCTTGTACTTGGAAAATTGTCCTCAAATACAAAGTAAAACAAAGCAAAAACGGTAAATTTACTTCCAACTATATGGCTAGCCCAATCGATTTTGAAACGCAAATTTCTCTCCGTGGATAAGACCCTCCGAATATAAGCCCCTCCAAATATAAGCCCCTCACAAAAGGGCCTTTGAAAAATATTATCCCCGGGGCTTATTTTCGGAATTTTACGGTATGTTATTGATTATTTTTTATTATTATTATTTATTGCTGTGGTAGTTTTAAAATAAGCAAGAGCTACAAAATTTTATAAAATTTAAGCCAATACAAGATGGTTGGAAGCTTATTAGTTTGAGTGTGTTGATTACATTAAATTAAGGGTTGGAAACTGATGTGTAGGAAGTACTGCGCTGAGCGCATTCGATTCACTATAGGTTCGGCTCATTTTGTTTTGTAAGGCAGTTGCCATATATGTTTGTTTGTTTGTTTCTTATTGTTGTTGTGTTTTTAATTTTCGAGGGGGTTGCGGGGTCTTATTAATTGTCAGTGATTATGTAATATACTGGCTGGGTGTCCTGTGATCATCATACCCATTAGTAGTGAGGTCACGTCTTGTAAGACCGCCATCTTGGTGAAGTAAATTATTCTTGTTGTCACACATCTGTTGTTCTTTACCGCTTTATTACAGTTAGATCAAGGAGCGTACTTACCACAACCCGAACACCCCCTCCTTAGGTAGGGAGCTAAGTACAACTGAACAATGTGATAGGACTTGCCGCAAGCCTCTTTCTGTTGCAACTTACGATAACACATGTCGTGCGCATAACAGCACCTGCAAAAAGAATTGGTAAACAGCATTCTGAAAAAAGACCCTCCGGTCGCAGCTTGAGAAACACTAATTGCTGGTTTTCACTTTCAAGCCATTAAAAATAAAAAAAATCCAAAAGATCAAAACCTTTTAATAAATCAAGTCCAGTATCTGGAAAACAGAAGAAGATAAATATGCAAAGACCCTCGCAAAGATTCAGGTCAGTACAATTTTCATATGCACGATATTGGAAGAAATGATTTACCAAAAAATGTATAGAGCTTTGTATGGTGCCCATCCGGATGGACACCAACATGACGCCAGGAAACCAACAGAAATATCTGTCGCTGAGTTTTTCTACTAAAGCGGGAATTCATCTTTAGAGGAACTCATAAACACTAATGTATTGCTTTTTCTAATGCAATGACTATTAACACAGCATAATATCTCCCAAATAAACCTATATGACAGCTTTCTCGGCCTCCATGTAAATTCCGCATCACGCAAAAGCTTAGAAATTCAAGCATATCTCTATCACAAAACGAGGAACCCTTTCGAAAAAAAATGTATGGATTTTAGCTTTTAGCTGCTCTAATAATTTGTGAAGATAAGAACTCAGGAGGATTGATCATTCAATTTTGATTACGTAATGTGAAAAGCGGGAATACGAACGCCATCCTCTCCCCTTGCCTGTTAAAGCCCTTGTAAATAAGGGTTATAGGATTGTATGTATATGTTATTAACGAAGTGCAAGGACCGTACTGATAGAATGTTGGCCCAAGGTATTGACAGAACAGACCAAGCCCAGCGAGGTCCTTACAAAAAAAGGAGGAGTCGACATTTTCCCTGAACGGTCTTGAGCAAGCTTTATTACAGGAGATTTATCCTGTTTATTACACGACTGAAAAATTAATTAGTAGATTTTGACAAGATAACTATTCCTCAAAACAATTAACTGTATACGAAAAACGTAAAGATAAATTATCTCGGGATTATAGCTTGGGGCCATCCGATACTTCAGTAGGAAAAGATTTTGTTGGGTTTGTTTCATAAACCTCTAAAAGTGCATGATATAAAATGTGAGGATTTTGCCAGCCAGCGAGGATTTTGGGGATTTTTTGTAAGCTATAATTTTTTTAATCACAGCTGCTTGACATTCATCATTGTGTCTTTGAAAACATTTTTTTATATAACCTTTTCTAATCTTAAGTTTTAGGGAAAATTCTTCGGAGGACATCAAACTTGTTCGCCCTCTTGATTGCACGGGTTTGCGAGGAATCATTCGGGACAACACTTTGGAAATGTTTGACTCCCATTACAGCAATCTAAATGATTTTAGTTATTGGCCCTCTATCTTATTTGGCTTTATAACATCTGCTGACGATGGGCTGTACTGCCCTTTGCAGATCAGACATTTAGATTTACGTGTCATCTCCACCTCTAAATGATAGCCTTATTGTAGAGGCAAAGTACGACTGCAATTAGGGTCTGGATTGGTATTCTCAAGATCCAGAATTTGAGCGAAAAAAATTGCAGGATAGGGATTTGTCCGCTACCCAGGAAGCGGCATTCGCCAAACTCTTGGCACGGAATAAGGTAAAGACAACGGTATTCGGAATAGAGACGACAGAAGTTCGAAAGGAACTGCGGCGTTAGGAGCCCCTCCTCCCCCTTCCCCCCCCCCCCCGCCCCTTACAGACCTCGTGTATTATGACCATGACATGGGTATTTACCTGTCAATCTCGTCCACGAGTGTTCCTTCTCCTCCTATTCCGCAATAACACCCGTAACCATTGTACTCGTCAGCATTTCGATTCGTTTCACACTTAATCATAAACCCAAACTGTAGAACACTTCTTTTGGACATTCGTGTCTGTGGAATACCTGTAATAGGATTAAAGTGATTGCGTGACTGTAATTGCTTCTCTTCTCCTTTCTTAATATACATACCTCTTCAATACACATTTGAGAATTGTGAGCCACATTAATTTTTAGTTGACCCGAGTTGACCCAGCCGGACGAGGCAAAGTGTTTATATGGAGAAACGTTAGCCCAGCTAGGAGGATGCCCTATCATCGAAAAAGGGTAACTATTGGGTTACTCTTCTAGCCGAGCCAACCGTTTATTTTTCGAGTAAATGTTTGGCTGCGCTTTGTGAGGAATTTATGGTGCACTAGATTCTCTTTTGTAGAGAGGGGTAATAACGATTGCAACTTACAACAAGGACTGCATTCCATTCAACAAAAATTTCGGGTTAATTTCGCCCAATGAAACAGTACATTCCGGTGGCACCAAGCCAGGTAAACAGGATTCAGAAGAGCAGTACTGGAGACAACAATTTTGTCAAATGGAGAGGGACATTTCGGTCCCACTCAAAGTGGATCACCTCCAAAGATTGTGCCAAATATTTCTGTCAGACCAAATCGAAATTGTCCGTTCTATTTGATTTCTAACCCAATTTTGGGATGAATGAGAAGCGCCCAAGATGAAAATTTATTGACTTCCAAAGGTACTTGTTGCTACGCTGAAACTACATGAGGCTAGGTTTTGATAGATTGTGTAAGCATCATTTTTGGCATTAATTCGTCATTACGACCACAATTTTCATCTATCTTCCGAAAAAAGCACTGCTAGCATAATTTGCACTTTTGGCTGGTTTTGCAGCTCAAAATTATCATTTTTTGATTATGCAACCAATCTTTTTTTGCCTGAGATCAGTTTTGACAGTGTTGCAGACAAATTTAAGCAACAAATTAATTTTTTTGTCTGCTTATTGTCACATTCATGAGACCTGGGTCCCAGAAGAAGTGACCCAGAACTCTTTTTACAGGACTCAACGTATTCGCATAACTAGCTCAGTTATCTAAGATGGTGTCCGCAAGCTAGTTGCTATTTTTTAGAGTTTTTAAAGTTGTCATACAATAAATTATGCATCGGTAAAGTCGCTACTGATAATTAGGGTGAATGTGTTTGCCATTAACTTGTTTCTTGCATAGTTATTGAGGTGTTTTTACCAAATTCATACTTTCTACATTTTTTTTACTTTATGGACATAATTTACAAAAACTAGCATAATTTTCAAGGAGAAATATACTAGCATTAATATTAGCATATTGTGCTACTTTTGCGAGTACAATCTATCCGAAAGCCTACACGAGGCAGTAAAAATTCAGGGGCGGGTCTAGGATTCTTCTTAGGAGGGGCTGCACCACTACCATTTTAACTGCCATTTTTAGGGCGTTGAACATAAATTCTTCAACCTCGTCTCATGTTTTACTTCATTACCAATAAACCGCAAAGTTTTTTTGCAGAATACCAGATGTAATATATAGATTTAGCCAAGCTCTAGTTAATAAGTTTATAATTTAAATCAAACTGGGGTGATCCATATGACGTTTAAGGGTGAAGCTGGGTGACTTAGGAGAAAAAATAATTTGCAAACAGTGCAAGAATGAAGCAACATCTAAAATCTTACTTCGAGTTAAAAATCGACTTGGTCATTTTAGATACTCGGAGTAGGCAAAAAACAAAGCAACAATAGAGCGATTTTCAAATGACCTTGAAATGAAAGCGCGTGAACAAAACAGAAACAACAAACGAACGGAAATAGAGCGATTTGATTGATCTATAGAACGGACACAAACGCGTGTGGCTTTTGGTTGGTTAAGCGAACGCTCAGGAGAAAAAAATTCATGCCCGAGAACTTTCCAGAACTCAATCGATACTTTGCTTTGACGTCATATTGCAACACGATCGTCCAATCGAACAATGCTTCCTCCATATTAGGGTTTTCTTTAGCAGAAAATCTAAGAGTCCAAGTTTTGACTTTTCAGCCATTGACTGATATAACAAATAACGAACACTTACCAAGTCCATTTTTACACATAAAGAAAGTTTTATCATTTCAGCGCATAGTTGTGGACACCTTGAAAATAAGGTCTCGAGATCCCCCTCAGGAATCAGCCAGCGGGGCATCAGTGGCTTACTGACCGCTTAATACAGGTTACACACTGTAACTGTTGTACCAAATTGTCAAAGTGACAGTTTAATAGAGGTGAAGACAATGAAAAATAACTCGTTGGGGCCTCGGAAAAGGTAACAACAGGTTAGTTTTATAATTAAACTAAGTGATTTCCGGGACTTTGGTAAGTGATTGACCACAAAATACAGGTTCGCTGATAAGGTTTGGCTAGGTATTCGTCTCTTCTAGCAAATCCGCCGAATAAATAATTACCTACCGCTTCTGAGCAGCAACAAAATCAACACAGCTGGGGCGCGACCTTATTAATTACACCTACTAAACGAAAAAAAGTCACACCATTTTGTTAATTTGACCCTATGCCCAAGCTTGGTTGAAAAATGTTTGCAAAGCCCTTAATAAACTCGTTGTGGTATCTCCGTCCTATTGTGAAAAGCGAAGCTAACACTTATTAAAACCACACTTCTAATGAAGATAACAATAATAACTTTATTTCCATGTCAATAAATTTGGTATATATTTTTTTAGAAAATTATATTTTGAAATATAATAAATACACCTTAAAAACAAAAAGAAATGTTTAAATGTGTCTTCATTTTTGATGTGCTATTCTTTGGTCGGTTCATGGCTTAAGAAATCAGCGAATACAATGTCACAATATTAAAAAGCTCGGCTGAGTTTTGCAGTGAACAAAAGAGACCTTTAGCCCTCTTAAGCCATAAAAAAAGTGGTTAAATTAGTGATCTAATAGAGAGCTTTAGATTCGAGGTCGAAGACGACTGCGAGTGCGAGATTTAACTTAAATTTTTTTCGCGCATTCTAGAAAAATATTTAACACAGATCGCTTCATTGTACTGTTTTCACCTGAAGCATTAGTGCGGTTATTTTTATTGAAGAATGTTTTAGCCCTCTTCCAGTCGCAAAATGATTAAACTTCTCAAATTTGATAACTTGTTCCCGCTACTACGACGTTCTCGCTAAAACTCGTAGGCTATCACGTTTTCTCGCCAAAATTACGCTGCCTTACGCGTAAGCAATACTCAGTATTGAGAAATCTCGTACTCGTAGTCGTCCTCGTCTCAGAATCTAAAGATCTCTAATATTTCCATTGAGTGAAAAACACTTGGCTAAACGAACTGTGTAAATTTTTAGTTAAAATTGTTGAATAAAAACGAGCTCAATAAGTACCGTGGGGTATCTTTAACGGGAATTGTCTCACCTATTCCATATGAACTGATTCCTGCTAAAAACAGCACGAAGATCAAAAGGGAGAAAGAACTTTTCATGGCCTCTCCTATGTTCCACGACAAGAAAGACTGCTTCTTTGAGAATGAAACTGGGACACGAAGAAGTGAAGTTCATGAATTAAATGGCTAACTTATTTTTTAGGGTTGATTGATTGAGTGATTGATTGATTGATTGATTGATTGATTGACTGATTGATTGACTGATTGATCGATTGACTGACTGAGTAATTGGTTGACTTCTATGTTAGGGACTGGCTAGTTGTTTTAGAGTGACCTGCGCTCTTTACATTGACCAAGGCCGGTTGACTGGTGCGATTTTCATTGACCTGGGGAAAGCATTTGATACCGACAACGATGTCAAGTGCTGCTGGAGTTTGGCTATTCCAGTTACCTTGGTTTGCCAATATTCGAAGGCAATGAAATACTAATAATAATAATACACACAGCAGTAATAACTGTAGATCTAATAACCGTAGAGGCTGAGACGTGACATAGTGATAATGATGATAACTGTTATCTAAAAGTGCTTACTTTATTTTTTTCGCCTGAAGAATACGCAACGGTTAAAACATATTTGCGCATACTAATATTTATAAAATGAACTAAGTAAGGGACAATCAACTGTACCTAAGGAATCATAAGAAAGTCATTTGGATTCGATTTTAATTAATAGAATATATGAGAAGCACAGCACCACCCTTCCACCCAACTCTGTGTTAATGTTATTTTGCGATTCATTTACAAACTCTAAGCCGGGCGCCTTAATACTGAGTTGAAGAAAAGAACTCAAAAAACATTTTTTCTCTCCGCTCTCTCTCTCTCTCTCTCTCTCTCCTTCTCTCTTTCTGTTTTACTAAAACAAAAAATTTGAAATTAGAGATTGAATTAATCAAACTGTTTTGGAAAATAAAGACCGGACGCGATAAACCTATTAAAGGTAATCTACCGCCTATTACCAGCTTTTCATTTATAATTTTTAAAACGCAAAGTTCGTTCATTTTATTATTTATGGTTGTATGTGAGCGGCGCACGATTTGACGAAGAACATAAAATTACAAAATAACGGCTAATTTATTTTTGTGACACTTGTCCTCATATGATAATAAACTTATATTAAAAATTGGCAACAAAGCAAAAGCAGTTTCGTAAATACCAAACACATGGAAACGTATCGTACGTTTCAGAGGGGTTTTGTCCTCTATTCCATGTGAACTGATACCTGCGAAGAACAGTACGTACTATGCTCAGAAGAAGAAAAGAGCCTTTCATTGTTGCTTCTGTCTTCCACCACGACAAAGACTGCGCATACGTATCCCTAATAAATTGTTTTATTTGTTCTCCGTTCAAACAATGTGGAGCATATTTCTAAGAATATTGTCCCTAAGGTTATAATAAAAAGCTTGAGGTTCCATACAAACAAAAAAAATTTCTTGCACCGTCTAAAAGTGACACAATCCTCCTTGACAATTTTTGGATGAGTTTTATCATTCACTGAACTTTGTTTAGTACGCAATTAAGTTTGGCAAAATTTGTGTTTGGAGTTTAGCAAGTCTGGGTTGCCGTGGTTATCGAGTAATCAGAGGGTAATACAACACTAAACACAGCTGTACTGACTACAGACCTCTTACTTACGTTATCTCGGTGTCGTGACGTAACGGATGTATCTTCTTATCATGATATCACCATGAAAAAAAATACGTAGCGTTAACGTCAAAAATGCCTCTTTAGGGTCTGTATTTTTTGCTGTCAATTTTTAAGGCTGCTGGGCTAGTCTCGATTAAATAATGTTTATAAGCTAAATAAAAAATAAAGAAGCACCGTTACGCCAATACAGTCGGGGTGGTCCTGCACTCGGTTAGGTGTGTCCAGTCGATAAAGATTTCCCATTTATATAAGAAACTTATCTCTGTGGAGCTAAATGAGTTCTACCATTTGTTGAACTTTGCTTCCAACGAAATATTTTTGGCAAAATTTGTGTTTGGAGTTTGGCAACTCTGGGTTGCCGTGGTTACCGAATCAGAAGGCAATGATACACACAAAACAGCGGCAATGATTATAGAACGTAACTTCTGATTTTGGTTTGGTCTCTCGGTGCCCTGACGGTTTTTTTGTCTGAATGTGTTTTCCTTCTTAGCATGATATACGGAAAAAAGTAGCGTTAAGGTCAAAAATGCCTTTTTACGTTCTGTACTTTTTGCTGTCAAATTTGTGAGGATGCTGAGGTAGTATTAAACAAAAAATTAAAGAGGCCTGCGAATCAACTTTACATGACTGAATATAGTGTGGTCCTGCATTCGGTTAGGTGTGTCCAGTCGATAGAAAGTGACTCATTTATATAAGCCAAACTTCATCTCTGTGGAGACACTTTACGAGATAATGTTTAAATGATCGATTACGTCCTTTAAAAGCTTTTCAAATACACTTTAAATCAATGTGTAAGAAGTGGCAAAATAATATAAGTTTTATTTGGACAATTCCTTTATGATAATATATGTTTCATATACAGTCCTATCAAGAGGGAATGATCTCTCTTGGTCCTATAGGAAGGTCACCAGCATCAACACTTGGTACATGGACCGCGGAGACCATTTTAAAGTGGTAGGGCTAAAAAATCTGGTCAGTACAAAGGAGCATTAAGTTCAGTGTTTCGCCATTTATCTTGCATTTGCGCGCCATCTTATTTACAGCCTCAACAAATATAACATAAAGAGGGGGCGTAAGGGTTTGCGGTATTGGGTTGTTTTTTTTTGGTGCGCTGTTGCGGTAATTTTTATTTCAAAGTACGGTATTGCAGTTTTCAGAGTCCAAGCGGTGTGCGGTGAGTTTAAATTTTATGTCGCGGTAGTCGGTGATAAAATCGTTGTGTCG
Source organism: Porites cylindrica (assembly GCA_964035525.1). Taxonomy (NCBI): domain Eukaryota; kingdom Metazoa; phylum Cnidaria; class Anthozoa; order Scleractinia; family Poritidae; genus Porites; species Porites cylindrica. The sequence continues at coordinate 20,901,542 of OZ037778.1, read as the reverse complement.
CGGTGATCTACTTCTTTTTCGTGACAAGAGGATATAAATTCTAAAAGGTCTCCCTAGCTAGTCTGCGTGACCTGCGTGTCTTCCTATAGTTGCACAGTCGGGGATCGTACATTGTGCAAACCCGCATACAAATCGTATGGCTTGTATTTCAGTTAATACTTGATATGATTAACGACATTAACTTTTTTATCCAATGATACGTAAACATGTCGCATGATTTATGACCTCATGGACCTTGTGGGAATAGTCAGCTGGGTTATAAACCTCCTTACCAATCTTACCGCCACTTTCGTGCCAGTCGCGAAACAATGGCGAGCGATCCAGAGGGTCAACCAAGTCATCAGTCAGATATTCCAGCAAATAGTGAGGTCAGTGAGGTCGTTATAAATTTCGTAGTGTCGAAAGATAATCTATGAAGATGGTGTGGTCTAAAAATTACTAATCGTCCTTCTCGTTATGCATGCAGGAATATAGAATGTGCAAGTATTCGTGTTTGCTTAGCCAACGAAGCATGGCAGCCCAGGGCGCGTGGGGGTTACTTCCTTATAAGAGGCCAATGGGGATGCGCCGCTGGATGGGGTCGCATTTTCACGAGTGGATTGACTATAATGGGGTCGCATTTTCAGAGAGTTACTAGAGTGAGGTCGTGCATTTTCTGATTTTTGGGGGTAAGACAGTTCTTCATATTTACGGTTAGCAAACGTACCAGAATGTTTGTACTGTAGATGAAAAGTAAAGCGTTCTTCATTCAGTCTAAAAAATGGTCAATTCATAAACTAGAAAGTGACTAAGCTGGGATCGAAAAAATTAAATATTTGTCCAAAAGTGACTAAGATGGGGTCTATAATTGGCCACAGAATAGATTATAATGGGGTAGGTGCTCTGAGAGGCCAGCGGCACATACCCAGCAAAAATTAACCCAAGTACCCCGTTGTATCATTTACGTAAACGTATACATGTTATGAACAAAATTAAACGAGTGCGATGATCTTATGTTTATCGTACGCCTGACTTCGACGTACCTTGATTTGGAAACACTGACGTAAAAGTATTATTTCTATTTGAAAGGGGGATTTGTAGTATTGACAATGTCGACTTTTTCACATTTGTAACTGCGGTTTCGGTATTTGGCTAAATTTTGATTTGGTATTGCGGTATTCTCGCGCTACCATGTGCGGTATTGCGGTATTCGTACTCCCTTTACGCCCCCCTCCATAAACGTCGTCACGTGTTGTGGTATTCAGTATAGTCAATATGTTAAATAAACCTTCCTAAGATTGCTACTTTTTGAAGTTGCCCGCAGTGCCGAAGTTTCTTTTGCGGTCCTCATTGCTGGAAACAAACTCCTGTGCGTCGTCAGCTTTATAGAGACACTTCTGTTCTCAGCTTGTGACCATTCAACATTACTACTTGGTTGCTAAACCTTTCGTCACCCATCCTGGATCGAAGCCACGTCTTCAGAAGCCGTACGTACAGTAGTAGGATTTACAGCAAGCAGCTTACAGATTAGTTTGGACTTCCTGAATTAGCTTCTTTTCCGGTTCTGGAATCTTTAACAAGCTTTAACACCACCAACAGGATCCCACTCTTCCATAGGTCAAAGTCCAATAATTCCACGGGAATTTTTTCCATATCAACTGGAATCCTATAATATAAATCCCAACAATAAAAGTGGTAGGGCTATAGCCCTACCAGCCCCTCCCCCTCCGCCTTCCCTGCTTAGTAGTATCGTAGTTTAAACATGAACGATTAAAACTTGATGAAGCGAAGAATTGGCAGCCTCGCTGTCACATTCACACAGAGCATTCTTGCATTGTTTTTGAAGGTCATCAAGAGGGTACTCGGATTCAGGCACTAGGAAAAAAAACAAGCTAGTATTAAACGACAGACAAATCTTCTCAACATTGTCTCAATATTCCCTAAATTGTTTATAGTAATCTTCAACAATATCGATATCATAACATGTTTCAAACGGTTTAAGCATTCTCTCAGCCGATTTTGGTTAGCGGAGTCGATATTAAGACGACCAACATATGTCAGATCCACATCAACAAAGCACTATTTTATTAAACTTAGGGTCTTGCTAAATAAAGTAGGCGACAAAAAACTGAAGGACAAACTTTAACATATCATCTTGTGCCTTTATTTGTTGTGTAGTCGACGGAAAGTAGCTGTTATGAAGGAAACAATATTGTTATGGACCTTTTTATCGATACGGCGGCAATTTTGAATTAAATGAATTTAAAAGGCTGTTATGGGATGCCCAACAGGTACGGGTGGGTGTATTGACGACTTTGCAAAATGCTTTCTAGACATAGGATTCCTGTGGAGGCGATTTTTAGGCTATTGCTTAGGTTTAAAAATGATCATCAGTCTCTCGGAAAATATTTTGAAATTTAAATCATCTTTCGGGAAAATGACATTGCTATGAGAAAGGTGCTTCTATGGCAAAATACATACCCTCTGGGGTATGCTTATACAACACGGCCTCCGTATCACTAGCCTGAGAAAACAGCCGACATTTGGCAACGCTACCACTGGTTTCCCCGCAAATGACGTCTGAGAAGTGAGTGACGAAATTCTATACTGATGACGCGTCATTACCCAGATCTAGGTGGTGCTTCTGATTGGTTGTGTCGCGTAGGAAATTTGATTTAACCAATCAGAAGCACTACCCAGATCTGGGTAATGACAGGTCATCAGTATCGAATTTCTATGCTTGTTGCTCAGATGTCATTTGGCGAGGAAACCAGTGGTAGCGTCGCCAAATGTCGGCTGTTTTCTCAGGCTAACAGTTTAGGTCAAGGAGACGTTTTTAAACATGAGCTTTGGAGCGAACGGTTTAGACTCTTAGGTAAATTTTACTGTGCAAATTCTTACCACATTGACGACATCAATTGTAGCGATAAAAAGAATAAAACGTTGCCAAACTTGAGCACTGAAATACTAGCGGCAAAACTAGAATCAAACTTGTCCACAAGGTCTTCATTATTCTTGTCCAGAGGAACAGCAAACTAATCTGCGCTATTTCCCTGTTCGTGGTGCATATGCACTCCGAAGGCGCAAGGGAACGCACGAAGCAATCGGCTATAAAGAAGTCCAAATAGCTTTTTAAAAAACAAGCAAAAGACTCAAGCTAACTAGTCACTTGGTGTAAAAGGGGATCCATGAAAAGTAGACGAAGGTAATGCAACAAAACAGAGTTTTCTTTAAAAAGGCAAAACACTACCTCTTTCTAGTCCGGTTTCTGGACAAATTGGGCATATCCGCGTTCCAGTTAATGCGTCCCGTTTATACTAGACGAATTTAAAGTCGTCTGTAAAGTGCTTTCGTTCAGATGCAGAGGACGTTCTTAAAGTCGTCAAACGTAGCATAAAAAAGGCCAATCCCAATCCATCTTTTAGCAGACTAAAAGAGGGGGGAGAGAGGGGGTAAACAACAAACCTGTAGGGGAGGCTCCGCCCCGAAGTCCAACCTCTCACCCTTTTATGTACCATTCTATATACCTTCTATTGTCAAAATATCCCTTTCACATACCTAGTTTAGAATTTTGCATCCCTTTTAACTGCTGTAAATGCACCGTCTTTTAGATATGAATTAATCACAAAACCAGAACGTTTTCTGATTCTTTCACAGCCATGAAATTCATCTGTTGGCCCTTTTGGGCCTTTTTAAAGACCAAACTGACAGATTTTTCCACCCTTTCATATACTCCAGCTAATAAAATCCCCTTCTTTTTCATATACCTCTTGTGAAGCCTCAAAAAGAGGCCATTAGGCCATTATAAGGCTCAGTAGAACTACAATACATTCCTTCCTGGCTCTATCGCCCAGAAGGAATGATTACCTGTCAGTGCCATCTACAGGCTGCCCTGATCCTGATTCTCCAAACCCAGACCAGCAGCCATAATCATAATAATCCCACATGCTTCGATTTGTGGAACACTGGATCATGTTTGCAAACTGCAATTAACAATTAACAATTTTAGTTAGATATTTAGTTAGAGTTTCGTGCTCCTAATCAAGAGAGGATAAAGGGGACAGAGAAGACATCCCCCATACACACCCTATTCCATAGGTAATTCGTCTCGAGTTATTTTTAGAATCGGGATAAAGTTACCTCGCGCGCTGCGTGGATGTTTCGTGGAGGTTTCGCATGACTAAACACCGTGCAAAACATGTCGGGCGAAAGGCAATGAAAGCGTAAGGAGAACGAGAGCATTTATGAATATTGAAGAGAAATGAGTCGGCGCTCACCTGGGAAAAAGGAATCGCTGGACTCTTTGACAACCCGTTAAATCAGTTTAACTCGAAGTTGTCGTTACCTCAGTGCTTTAATAAAATGAGAAATTTCGCCGGTCTATTGAAACCGGTCGTTTGTACAATAAAGCAAGTAGGACGCCAAGTGTTATTTTTGTTGAATAATAGAAGACTAATAAAAGAATAAATATCAAACCAAAAATTGCTCTCTTCAGACTGTAAATTATAAATGATCCTGAGATAATATTCAGTGTGTTAAGGATTTCCCTGCTGTACTGTTAGCTCTATACAAGAGAGGAAGGGCGATTCTTTTTTAATTTCCGTTTCGCTGACACAGCTTTGGCAGAAATCCCTCTTTAGTCGTTTTCGTACACAAAACAAATAAAAATATCGCTCTCCGCGTCTTCCGTCATTTTTTTCTGCGTCAATTCGTGAAGGACACGTGGGCTCTGAACGTGGGTCATCCACGCGGAACACATTCGCGCTATGTGCTTGGCTGTTGTTTAATCCCCTTTGTGGTCTATTGCTTAAATAAAAGGTTATAACGACCTGTTCTCTTGATGGTTTATTTCTAACAGATTTTGGTTACAGACTGGTTCACGTTCTTGGGTGCGAGATGGGTAATCAGGGCACGGTTGAGGGATGTGTACACAATACCCAAGGGCTTTTCATGTGGAAGTGAACGGCTATCCGGTTAAGTATGAACTCCTTCCTGTTCACACTGCGTTAACGAGTGTCACATAAACCTGGGCCCAGTTGTTCGAACGCCGGTTAGCGCTAACCCGGGGTTAAGTTTTAATCCGGCGGGTTTCCTTACCTTATTATAAAAGGAATCTCGGATCTATTCTTTTTAGAGTATCCAATCATCAAATTGTAGACCAGGAGAATTAAACTGAATTAAGCGTATCGCGATCGTTGGCAGTTCAAAACCACAACCCTGCGGTTTTGAACTACCAACGGTCGCGATACGCTGATTAGTGGATTTGAATCGACGCGCATACCTCAAATGCCTTTGGTTGAGATTTTTGCACTGGTCATGTTGGGAAAGCTGGTCTTGCAACTTCAGGATCGCTTTTCTCGAGAAATTTTGGAAGGATTGAGCTCTCATTCGAATGGAGCATGGATACATATCTAGTGGATCGGGAGCTGGTATTTTCGAGGTAAGATATTAATCAGTTTGGCGTCAGTTCCAGCTTAAATTGGACTGGGTCACTCACCGGCGGCTGATTGCTGCCTGCCTTGTCTAGTTCTTTAGTTCTAACCGCCGAGGTCAAATATTCATTTCGAAAGATAGCGCTTAAAACAGCACGGGACGGCAAAAAAAACATGACACATGACTCAGTTAACATTTTCTTCAAACTTTCATTCACAATTTGCTCTAAATTTTGCATTTTGGAACAAATTATAGCCACCGTATTGTTCATATGTATTTCTTCTATAAATAACACAAGATCGTTGCTCAGATTTCAATCAACAAAGGCCCCCACTTACAGAGGGTGGTCTGCCTGTGGTTTGATGGTATATAACTCATGTAAGACTTCATATAATGTCGTAAGCCATTCCTATATCATAATCTGGGGCCTGGGTCGATTTGGGAGGGGTGGTCCGTTGATATTCGAGGGGGTAGTGCAAAAGAGAGAGTCTCCAGACTTAAGATCTGCAGAGGTTGGCATCTAATTGGTGATCTGGATCTGGTGAAATCTCGGAATCGTTTTTAGCCCGAGATAATTGATATCGATGAGTTTCCTTTTGCCAGCAATTCAACCCATTAGTTTTTATTTTGCTATTTTAAATGTTGCTTCATTTCTGTCGTCGTGGTTGCTCAAGCTGATTGCGTTTCCGCCTCGAAAAGCAATTCCTGAACCACGTCCGCAGGTACCCAAAGAGAGACTCAACCTTTTAGATACATAAAGAATGAAGAACATAATATTGAGTGACTTTCAATGCTTTCTTTTCGATTGCTCAATACTTTGTCTTTCACAGATTAACCAGAACTAATTATAGTGTTCCTAGCTGAAAAGAAGCCTTCTCTAACAATGCTTCTTAATACTTAAGACTATTCACTTCATTTGCACGTTGATTTCGGGTAGTTCTTATGGTTCTCATTGAATTTTGAATCGTACTTCTTAAAGCATTTTGCAGCCTCGGCATCACATTCGCACAGCTTCTTCTGAACGCAAGAATTCCAAGGGCTTCCCACTACAATAGAAAAAAAGGAAAACATAATGTTCAAGTTCGCAAATACGGCAAAAACACCTACATTATGCACGCTGCCATTATTTGCGGCGTGACTTATATCCTCGTGCAGCCACAAGAGCGTTCTACTTTTGCAAACTGCATACACCCCACAACATATAATACAACATATTGATGTCAAATTTTCAGGGCGAAACTTAGAACGTTTACGTCTTATGCTACTGATTATTGTTTTTATTTTAAATTACTGCTGTGGTATTATTAAAATAAGCAAGAGCTGCAACATTTTATAAGATTTAAGCCAATACCAGATGGTTAGAAGTTTATTAGTTTGGGTGGGTTGATTACATCAAATTAAGGTTTGGAAACTGATGTGTGCGAAATAAGTGCATTCGATACACTATACGTTCAACTCATTTTGTATTGTAAAGCAGTTGCCATATATGTTTGTTTGTTTGTTTGTCTGTTATTGTTGTTGTGTTTTTAAATTTCGAGGGGCTTGCGGGGTCTTATTAATTGTCAGTGATTTAACACTTATTCCTCGAGCCCGAACAAGCTCTGGGTCAATAGCCCATGAGACCGAAGGCCGAATGGGCTATTGACTCAGAGGCCATGAGGGCGAGAGGAATAATTGTTTTAGTAAAATTCAACTAGTTGGTCAAAAATACCGAGACAAAACAACTTTAGCAAGCAAAACTAGATTCAGCCGCCATTGTTTTGGTTTTCCAAGCCTGCGCTTTTCGCTACTAGTGAGCTGTAACATATAGCCTAGTAGTAGCTCAACCAATCAGAACGCAGCATTGATAATAGACCACTAGTTGGATTTTACTAATGTGTAATATACTGGCTGGGTGTCCTGTGATTATCATGCCCATTAGTAGTGAGGTCACTTTTTGTAAGACCGCCATCTTTGTGAAGTAAATTATTCTTGTTGTCACACATCTGTTGTACTTTACTGCTTTATTACAATTAGATCAAGGAGCGTACTTACCACAACCAGAACACCCCTTCCGTAGGTAGGGAGTTAAGTACAACTGAACAATGTGATAAGACTTGTCGCAAGCTTCTTTCTGTTCCAACTTAACATAACACATGTCGTGCTCATAACAGCACCTGCAAAAAGAATTGGAAAACAGCATTCTGAAAAAAGACAGTTTGAGAAACACTAATTGCTGGTTTTCACTGTCACTAAAAATTTTAATATAATCCAAAAGATCAAAACCGTTTACTAATTAAAGTCCTGTATCTGGGAAACAGAAGAAGGTAAATATGTCAAAACTCAGGTCAGTGCAATTTCCATATGCAGGATATTGGAAGAAATGATTTACCAAAATTTATAGAGCTTTGTATGGCGACGTCATGTTGGTGCCCATCCGGATGGACACCAACATGACGCCAGGAAACCAACAGAAGTTTCTGTCGCTGAGTTTTTCTCCTAAAGCGGGAATTCATCTCTAGAGGAATTCATAAACACTGAAGTATTACTTTTTCTAATACAATGACTATTAATACAGCATAACATCTCCCAAATAGGTCACTTTTTCAACCCACCGTGACAGCTTTCTCGCCCACCATGTAAATTTCGCGTCACGCAAAAGCTTAGAAATTCAAGCATATCTCTATCAAGAAACGAGGAACCCTTTCGAAAAGCTTGTATAGATTTTAGCTTTTCACTGCTCTAATAATTTATGACGGTAAAACCTCAGGAGGATTGATCATTCAATTTCGATTACGTAATGTGAAAACCGTGAACACGAACGCCATCCTCTCCCCTTGCCTGTTAAAGCCCTTGTAAATAAGGGTTATAGGATTGTATGTATATGTTATCAACGAAGTGCAAGGACGGTACTGGTAGAATATTGGCCCAAGGTCTTGACAGAATAGACCAAACCCAGCGAAGTCCTTACAAGAAAAAGGGGGTTCGATATTTTCCCTGAACGGTCTTGAGCAAGCTTTATTACAGGAGATTTATTACACGACTGAAAAATTAATTAGTAGATTTTCATAAGATAACAATTCCTCAACACAGTTAACTGTATACGAAAAACATAAAGATAAATTATCTCGCGATTGTAGCTTTGAGGCTATCCGATACTTCAGTAGGAAAAGATTTTATTGGGTTTGTTTCATAAACCTGTAAACCTGTAAAAGTACACAATATAAAATGTGAGGATTTTGCCAGGTAAGATTTTTTGTAAGCTATAACTAACTTTTTTTAATCACAGCTGCTTTACATTCATCCGTTGTGTCTTTGAAAACATTGTTTTATTTATAACCTTTTCTTTTTTAGGGCAAATTCTTCGGAGGACATCAACCTTGTTCGACCTCTTGATTAGATATAGACCTATTTTTATCCCTTAAAAATTTTTCATCTGTTCGGATTTCCTAGCTGAAAGTCTAGTGATCCGAAAATTATAGGGATCAAAACCTACCTTTTCGAAAAATTCCGTACGAAAAAATGCTCCCGAAAATTCTTGGTGACCTTTAAAATCCGATAAACATGTGCAATTGGGCAATTGTACCATTTTTTAGATGTTCAAAAATCCTAGGAGAGGCAGGCAAGGAAGAAATTTTACAACAAATGTTCCGAAAATTCTAGATCTCAAATCATCTTCCCAACAGATATTGTCCGAAAATTGACGTTGGGTGCCCCTGACGGGTTTGCACGGAATCACTCGGGACAATTACTTGATGCCCCAGGTCCAATACTTTGGAAATGTTAGACCCCCATTACAGCAATCTAAATGTATGATTTTAGTTATTAGCCGTCTATTTTATTTGTGTAAAAAGATGTCTTTAATACATGTCATCTCCACCTCTAAATGATAGCCTTGTTGTAGCGGTAAAGTACGACTCGAGCTCAGGGATTTGACCGAAATAAATTGCAGGATACGGAATTTTACCGCTACCCAGGAAGCGGGATTCGCCGAACTGTTGGCACGGAATAAGGAATTGGGAAAGACAACGGTATTCGGAATAGAGAGGACAGAAGTTCCAACGGAACTGCGGAGTTAGGAGCCCCCCCCCCCCCCCCCCCCCCCTCTCTCTCCCGTTACAGACCTCGTGTATTATGACATGGGTATTTACCAGTCAATCTCGTCCACGGGGGTTCCTTCTCCTCCTTGTCCGCAAAAACACCCGTACCCATTGTACTCGAGAGCATTTCGTTTCGTTTCACACGCAATCATAAGCCCAAACTGTAGAACACTTCTTTTGGACATCCGTGTCTGGGTAATACCTGTAATAGAATTAGAGTGATGGTGTCACCGTAATTGCTTCTCTTTTCCTTTCTTAATATAAATACCTTTTCAATACACATTTGAGAATTGTGAGCCACACTAATTTTTAGTTGACCCGAGTTGACCCAGCCGAACGAGGCAAAGTAAGACTCTTTATTCATAGTTGGGTAGTCACAACATACGTTTGGCTTTACATACATGACAATGCAATCTATTTAAGATCAAGTACAAGTATATCAAGTATAATTAAATAAAAAAGACACCCGGTGTAATAAAAGATCTTTTAAAGCGTTCTGTTTTAACAGCAGGTAAAATTAAAATCATGTCCTCTGTTTTGCCAAAATCTGTGTTTCTTAGGGGGTAATGTTCGTAAAGTGGATGGAAAGGAGTTTCCGTGATAATGTTCGATAGCTTACAGTCTCGATTTCTGACAACTTCAGCTATTGCATACAGTTTGTTGCTGTATCCGAATCTGAACGCACGCTTAAAAAACTTGTCAATGCGATGAAGGTATTTACCTTGATATGCCGCTCCCCAAAACTCAATTCCGTACAAAACCAGGGACATAATTAAAAGATCAAATAATTTTGTCAGTTGTTCTTTAGGGTATCCAAAATATTTACAAAGGCGTAAAATATAATATATAGATTTAGCCACGGCTAAAAGCGAAGCTCCCATTGAAAAGTTAAGTGATTTTGGAGTGAAACAAATCTTGTATCGAGTTGATATAGCCTTATATGTACACCCAAAAAGGTGTACGGTCAAATTTAAGAGCAATAATGGTTCTTGATCACAGTAGATAAAACGTGGAAAACAAATCAGGCCGAATTTTTTGCGATCGACAAGTTTACAAATTCTTGCCAATAAATCTGGGTGCGTGCAAACCAATCTTTTATTATTTTTTTTAATACACCACATCTGAGGAGAAAGAGTACTATGAGGCGCTGTTTTTATCATACAGACCTCGTACAAAATGCAGTATTTCACAATTTTTCAAGACAAATTGCATTCATTCAATATTCAGGACCATCGAAGCACTCGTGGACTTTTAATTAGCGAAACCGTTCAAAAAATTTCCAAAATCACCTTTACGGCCAGCCGGTTCTAACTTTTGACAAGCGCCAAATTTGCGAAGAAATTTTAAAAGAGTTACGCTTCAACGTGATAAAGAATTTATTGAGTCTATTTTTTATTCATGGTTTTATAACGATGTGTAACCTTAAGAAGCGTTTGATACGCTCGGCATTTTGAGTACTCCTGCAGGCGATGTTTATGAACGGCTGAAAACAAACGGCAAAGCGATGAAAATTACAGTTTTGAGACTACCAACAATCAATAAAGAAATATAATTCGGTAGAACATTTACAGAGACAACAATTTTCATTCACGAAAACAAATGAGTATTTAAGTGTCTCTAAGAATCCTCAAGTCTTTACTAGTAAGCTTAAAGATTAAGTTTATGTTTTAAGCCGCCGGTTTCCCGGGCCTGTTTGCTGGTTTCAAAGATGAACTCAGGGCAAGAAAGTCGCTCAAAGCTTTCTTTCTACAGCCAAAATTATAACTAAATATTCTTCGGAAAGTCTTTTCTTTCTATTTACGGTGAATTAATATCGACTAAAGGCTTTTTAAAGTTCTGTAAGCTTAAGCTTCTGTAAGCTTATATCAAACCTCATACGAGGTCAGATCAGTGTCTCAGTCAAATCTTATACAAACGTGCATAAGCTAGCTTCATAAACTGCGCCGCTGGACTTTATGAAATTAGATTTAAATACAATAATTACTCAGGCTTACCATATTTCGAGATACAGCTCCTGAAAGCTATCAAGTAAGGCAAGGATCGCTTGAGTCTTTATAATTCTCGCACGCATCCAGCAAGGTGAAAAGCAAAAACGATGCCATCCGAAATCGGATTATCGGCTTTGACAAGCGACGCATTTCGCAACCAAAAACCCAATAAACAAACCAGCCATGAATAAGAGAACACTCTTGGGATGATATGTATTTCATTTTGTACATCCAGTGGAAAAAGACAGTTAAAAACATCACAAAGTTGACTCAAAACTCTGTCAGCTTCAGCTGTCAAAGTAAACAACTTTCAAGATGCTGCATAAATGTTACGCATGAACTCACCCGTCAAATTTTAACCAATCAGAGCATAAGAATTGGACGTGGAGCGTGACCAACACGTGACCATGGTAAGAAAAGGTCTTCCCCGCCTGTATTTTAAAAAAACTGGCTGAATTTTTGCTTCTGAGGTCAGTTTGAAATCAAAATCGTAATAGTGCGGGGCGATACTGACATAAACACAACATATTTGATATGAATTTTTAAAAAAAGTAAACGTGAGCCTGCAATCATTTGAAAACGAATAAATTGTCAGCGGATAACTTCAAAAATACTCGACCTTGATTGGTCGACACCTGAGTCCGCGATACGGTCAGATGATACTGGTCAGCGGATATCCTGTTTTGACAGCTGTCAATTGATGACAACATTGATGTGCAATCAGCTTCCTCCTGGGCTCCCAAAGTAGCTAGAAAGTGTGAGAGTAAACATTGGTATGCCTGTGGTGCGGACGGACGGTCGGTCGGTCGGTCACGTGATTACCAAATTTTCTGGGATGGGTAGATTACCTTAGCTATGGAGCTTCGCGCGCGCGTGGAGCTCCGCTACAAACGACTACTAGCTTTGGGTAACAAATTGTCAATATGAAGGTCCCAGTCTGATGGATTCTCCTGGAAAAAATGGAGAAACGTTAGCCCAGCTAGGAGGATGCCTTACCATCGAAAAAGGGTAACTGCTCGGTTACTCTTCTAGCCGAGCCAACTTTTATTTCTCGCGTAAATGGTTCGCTGCGCTTGTGAGGAAGCGTACGAAACGTTGGCTGATCCAGGGTAAGAAGAATCCTGTACCCGTCCCTGAATTTTGACTGCCTCGTTTAGGCTGTGACAGATTGTACTCGCAATGCCACTAGCAAAGCTAGTACATTTCTCCTTGAAAATTATGCCGATAATTATGCTAGTTTTTGTAAATTACTTCCATGTTAGTAAAAAAGGTATGAATTTGGTAAAAACACCTCAATAACTATGCAAGTAACAAGTAAATGGCAAACACATTCACCCTAATTATCAGTAGAAACTTTACCGGTGCATAATTTATTGTATGACAACTTTAAAAACTCTAAAATATAGCAACCAGCTTGCGGACGCCATCTTGGGTAAGTGAGCTAGTTATGCGAATACGTTGAGTCCTTTGAAGAGAGTTGTGGGTCATTTTTTGTGGGACCCAGGTCTCATGAATGTAAAAATAAGCAGACAAAAAATTAATTTGTTGCTTAAATTTGCCTGCAACACTGTCAAAACTGATCTCAGACCAAAAAAGATTGGTTGCACGATCAAAAAATGATAATTTTGAGCTGCAAAACCAGCCAAAAGAGTAAATTATGCTGGCAGTGCTTTTTTCGGAAGATAGATGAAAATTGTGCTCGTAATGACGAATTAAGCCAAAATTTATACTTGCACAATCTATCAAGCCTAGGAGGGGCTGCACCACTACCATTTTTAAGGCGTTGAACATAAATTCTTCAACCTCATCTCATGTTTTACTTCATTACCAATAAACCGCAAAGTTTTTTTCACAGAATACCCGGATGTATTAGAAAGCTGCAAGGGGGGTGCGTAACCTCCCCCTAGCTCTTCCCTGAAATTGACCTATTGGCTTAGCTTTATCTTATATTATACTGTTCTTTTAAAAAGTTAAAAAAAATTCTTTTTTGTAATAATTCAATAAATATTCACTGTACTTGACTGCTTTCGATATGCAGATCTCGATACGATGGTATAAAGTCCCAGAAATCGACTTGGTCACTTTAGATACTCGGAGTAGACAAATAACAAAGCAACAATAGAGCGATTTTCGTATGACCTTGACATGAAAACGCGCAAACAAAACAGAAATAACAAATGAACTTAAATAGAGTGATTTGATTGGTTTATAGAACAGACACAAACGCGTGTGGCTTTTGGTTCGTTAACGCGGCGAATAGCCTGCGAAAACATCCGTTTCTCATCGCTCTTCGCCGCTAGGGACGTTTCGCGGGGAGGAACGTCTGCGACTCAGCGACAGAAATTCCATACTGATGACGCAAATCAATGTTTACATAATAAATCCGGCAGTCATGGGGTTCCAAATATAAATCTGTCTAATTTTACGTGTCTTCTGGTCGATTTTGGTAAAGTGTTTTGCTTATCTGCCAACGAGCTTCAGCAAAACTCAAATGCTTCTTCTAGAGAAGACTATATTCCACAAATATTGACTGTTTTGTTAGAGATTCTTTGCGTTTACATTTGAGCTTTGTGGCCTTTTGTCTTTTGTCAGTCATTTGTAAACAATAGCTTAAACAATGTAACTACTCCGTCGACCAATCAGCGCTTCTGACCGGATTCCGGACAGATTTTACGTCATCAGTATGGAATTTCTGTCTCTGAGTCGCAGACGTTCCTCCGCGCGAAACGTCCCCAGCGGAGAAGAGCGAGGAGAAACGGATGTTTTCGCAGGCTACGCAGCGAACGCTGTGGTGAAAAACCTTCATGCCCGAGAACTTTCTAGAAATCAATCGATACTTTGCTTTGAAGTCATATCGCTACACGATTGGCTAATCGAATAATGCTTTCTCCATATTAGGGTTTTCTTTGGCGGAAAAACTAAGAGTCCATGTTTTGATCTTTTCATCCATTGACTGACAAAACAAATAACGAACACTTAACGAAACCATTTTTCAAGGTCATACGAAAATCGTTCTAAATGACGTTAAGAGCAAAAATCTCTTGCCACTAATACCTTGACAAATTCAAGGTATATAAATGCTGAGTTTTTTTGAAACAAAAAAAGTGTCAAAAACGTTTGTGGTGTTTTTGTGAAACTACACTTCTAAGTAAACACAGGAATGAATTAAGAATCGTTACCAATTAAGTTGGGAAATCATATGTAGCACTAGAAGTTCATTCTTATTCTTAAGCTATTCAGTAAGTATGCAACTGAACACTCTCGTCATCTTTAACCGGAATGAACTCAGTTTTGACAGTTTTGTTTCTCACCTGACCTGGTTAACTTGGTGGTTGTGGACGCTTTGAAAATAGGGTCACAACGTCCCCCTCGGTAATCAGCCATGGGGTATCAGTGGCTCACTGACCGCTTAATACAGGTTACACACTGTAACTGTTGTTTTAATACCATATTAGTGCAAATTGTCAAAGTGACAGTTTAACAGAGGTGAAGAAAATGAAAAATAACTCGTTGGGACGTCGGAAAAGGTAACCGCAGGTTAATTTTATAATTAATCAAAGTGATTTCCGGGACTTTGGTAAGTGATTGACCACAAAATACAGGTTCGCTTAAAACAGGTTTGGCTTTACCGTAAATGATCTAATAAACACCCACTCTCAAATAAACGCCTCTTATCTAATAAACGCTCCGCCCACGCTGTTAGGTTTGTATTAAACGCCCCTCTCTAATAATCGCCCGTAAAAAACGCACCCAGTGAAAATTGCTCCAAAATACTAGGAAATGGCAAAATAGAGCAAAATCAATCAATTTATCAATTTCATTGTTGAAGTACCTTCTTGATTGTAGCAAAAGAAAAAACATATATTAAATTAGAAACTTTGGAGTGCAAGCCGTCAGCTCGCAGTCGAGATTAGTGTTAAAACACAAACGTTTTCGGCCGAAAGCATATTGTATTAAAAGTTACAGGAATAAACGCCCCTAAAATTTAATAAACGCTCCGGGAGTTTAATAGAACATTTACAGTATTCGTCTCTTCTAACCAAATCCGAGTGAATAATTACCCACCGCTGCTGAGCAACAACAAAATCAACACAGCTGGAGCGCGACCTTATCAATTACACCTGCTAAACGAAAAAGAAATCACACCATTTTGTTAATTTGACCCTAAGTCCAAACTTGTTAGAAAAATGTTTGCAAAGCCCTTACTAAACTGGGTGTCGTATCTTCGTCCTATCGTGAGAGGCGAAACTAAAACTTATTAAAACCACATTTCTAATGAAGGTAACAGTAATAACTTTATTTCCATGTCAATAAATTTAACTTAAAAAAGTAGGCACCATATGCAAAATTAATTGAGAAAGATATATATTTATTTCTAAAATTGTATTATGAAATATAATGAATACACTTTAAAGACAAAAAGAAATGTTTAAATGTGTCTTCATTTTTGATGTGCTATTCTTTGGTCGGTTCATGGCTTAAGAAATCAGCGAATAACATGTCACAATATTAAAAAGCTCGGCTGAGTTTGCTCTTAAGCCGTAGAAAAGTGGTTAAATTAGTGATCTAATAGAGAGCTTTAGATTTGAGGTCGAAGACGACGGCGAGTGCGAGATTTAACTTAAAAATTTTTCGCGTATTCTAGAAAAATATTCAACCCAGAAAGCCTCATTGTACTGTTTTTTACCTGAAACATTAGTGCGTTATTTTTATTGAAGAATGTTTTAGCCCTCTCCCAGTCGCAAAATGATTAAACTTCTAAAATTTGAGAACTTGTTCCCGCTACTATGACGTTCTCGCTAAAACTCGTAGGCTATCACGTTCTCTCGCCAAAATGACGCTGGTTTACGCTTAAGCAATACTCAGTATTGAGAAATCTAGTACTCGTAGTCGTCCTCGTCTCAGAATCTAAAGCTCTCTAATATTTCCATTGAGTGAAAACACTTGGCCAAACGAACTGTGTAAATTTGAAGTTAAAATTGTTGAAAAAAAAAACGAGCTCAATAAATACCGTGGGGTATCTTTAACGCGAATTGTCTCACCTATTCCATTTGAACTGATTCCTGCTAAAAACAGCACGAAGATCAAAAGGGAGAAAGAACTTTTCATGGCCTCTCCTATGCTCCACGACAAGAAAGTCTGCTTCTTTGAGAATCAAACAGGGACACGAAGAAGTGAAGTTCATGAATTAAATGGCTAACTTATTGATTAGGGTTGATTGATTGATTGATTGATTGATTGATCGATAAATTGATGGATTGGCTGACCGAGTAACTTGTTGACTTCTATGTCAGGGACTGGCTAATTGTTAGAGAGTGACTGTGCTCTTTACATTGACCAAGGCAGGTTGACTTGTGCGGTTTTCATTGACCTGCGGAAAGCCGTTTTCGACTACCATCAACCATGTCAAGTGCTGCTGGAGTTTGGCAATTCCGGTTACCGTGGTTTGTCAATATTGGAAGGCAATGAAATACTAATAATAATAATACACGCAGCAGTAATAACTGTAGATTTAAAAACAGTAGAGCGTGCGACGTCACATAGTGATAATGATGATAACTTTTATCTAAAAGTGCTCTCTTCATCTTTTTGCCGGAAGAACACGCAACGGATAAAGCATATTTGCGCATACTAATATTTATAAAATGAACTAAGTAAGCGACAATCAACTGAGATTGGATTAATGGAGCAATTTCAGAATACCCGGCCACATCATTTACATTTGTCGGAACGCTTTAAAGAACGAGGTATAACACAATAGGCACTTTTGTTATTCAATGATATGCAAAGACGTGGCCGGTTGTGGCCGGGTATTCTGAAATTTAGCCAAATTAATAAATCAAGAATTAGTCTTCCACTTAATTAAAATCTCTAACAATAAATTTTATGTAATGTTTTGTAAACGAGCGGGAGGGTTAAAGCCACGAGGCGAAGCCGAGTGGCTTTATACCCTGATAAAACCCGAACCGCGAGTTTATTGAACGACTTCAAAAACATTCCTGGAAAAGTGTGTTTCAATGGAGTTGATAACAATGACGCTTTTGTGAACGTTGTAAATTAGCATACAAAAAAACATTACCTATGAAATTATTATGTAAGAAAATCAAATCTTACATGTGTTTAGAAATTTTCCAGTCTACGAACGAAACTAACCAAAGAGGACATAGCGTCTTATTCCAGAGCTTTTCGAAAGCCTAAAAATGCCGAGGAAGAGAGGAAGTTAATTTAAAATGGTACCCCAAAGTCAACTATTCCACTGAAAAAGCATTCTTTGAAAAAAATTTTCTGGAATGGCCGACTGGTAGGTAAACAAAAATCCAGTATTCGAGCCTTGCGTATTCACAACTGGCAAGTCTTGAGTGCAACGCTCTGACAGTGCTATAGCCAATATTACTGCTGTGTCACTGAACTTTTGGCTGATTAAATTGTTGAAAGAACAAAGTTTAATTTTTTGGAATAGTAAATGTACTGCCTGTGTTATTTTGAAAGAACATTAAATATTCACCCACCATTTGTTGTGTCAGTTGCTGTGCTGATAATTAATATTCATAGGTCACGTGGAATGAAATAAAATGTCATCCTCATTAGTATTTTTTATATAAAGAATACTAATGAGGATGAAATTTTAAAAGTTGTTTGACAGTGTTTTGTTGGGGTTTAAAACACGAGACGGATTTTAGCAGACGTGAAAGGTTGTTGAGCTCATGAATTATTAATGATTTTTGAAGAAATTTATAAATCCCGGCCAACGACCCGGGGCTAAGAGTCTCTCTCTGCCCCATTATTTTCTCATGGTCTGGGTTATTTTCTTGGCGGCAGGCAAGCTACAGCACTCCCCCCCCCCCCCCCCCCCCCCCTTCCCTGGATCTATATAACTCTGAATCTATGGATTCTTGTATTCCAGAGCAGATTTAGTGTTTGTCCACAAAAATACAAAAATGGATGGCTCTCCCGTACGGGTCACCAAATCTCCCAGATAAAATCGACGTTTAACTTTTATGTGCTTTAGTTTGAAACTTAGCACATTTTATTGTCAAAACTCGAATTTTTTATATTCACAGTACGGATTCTGGGACATCTTTGAACGTCTTTAGTCACTGACCAAGATTATTTCAATGATGACAACGAAGTTTGATGGTATGTACCTCATGTAAGACTTCATATAATGTCGTAAGCGATTCCTTTACCATAATTTGTTAGCTGGATCGATTTGTGGGGGGAGGTCCGTTGATATTCGAGGGGGTAGTGCAAAAGAGAGGGCCTCTAGATAAAGATCTGCAGAGTTTGGCATCTAACTGGTGATCTGGATCTAGTGAAGTCTCTGAATCGTTTTTAGCCAGAGATAATTGATATCGATGACTTTCCCTTTGCCAGTAATTCAACTGATTAGTTTTTATCTTGCTGTTGAAAATGATGCTTCATCACCGTCGTCGTGGTTGGTCAAGCTGATTGCGTTTCCTCGACAAACAATTCCGGAACCACTTCCGCAGGCACCCACAGAGACACTCAACCTTTCAGATACATAAAGAATGAAGAACATAACATTGAGTGACTTTTAATGCTTTCTTTTCGATTGCTGAATACCTTGTCTTTGATAGATTAACCAGAATTGATAGTGTTCCTAGCTGAAAAGAAGCCTTCTCTAATGCGTCTTAATACCTAAAACTATTCACTTCATTTGCACGTTGATTTCGGGTAGTTCTTGTGGTTCTCATTGAATTTTGAATCGTACTTCTTAAAGCATTTTGCAGCCTCGGCATCACATTCGCACAGCTTCTTCTGGACGCAAGAATTCCAAGGGCTTCCCACTACAATAGAAAAAAAGGAAAACGTAATGTTCAAGTTCGAAAATACGGCAAAAACACTTGCATTATGCACACTGCCATTATTTGCTGTGTGACTTATATCCTCTTGCATCCACAAGAGCGTTTTACTTTTGCAAACTGCATACATCCCACAATATATAGTACAATATGTTGATGCCAAGTTTTCAGTGGAAAATCTTAGAAAGTTTACGTCTTATGCTGTTGATTATTGTTTTTTTATTTAGTTGCTTTGGTATTATTAAAATAAACAAGAGCTGCAAAATTTTATAAAATTTAAGCCAATACAAGGTGGGTAGAAGCTCAT
This sequence comes from Porites cylindrica, assembly GCA_964035525.1. Taxonomy (NCBI): domain Eukaryota; kingdom Metazoa; phylum Cnidaria; class Anthozoa; order Scleractinia; family Poritidae; genus Porites; species Porites cylindrica. Next base: position 20,881,933 of record OZ037778.1, on the reverse strand, counting down.
TAGTTAGAGAGTGTTGATTGCATCCAATTACTCGGCTCATTTTGTATTGTAAGGCAGTTGCTATATATGTTTGTTTGTCATTGTTGTTTTGTCTTTAATTTTCGAGGGGGTTGCAGGGTCTTATTAATTGTAAGTAATTATGTAATATACTGGCTGGGTTTCCTGTGATTGTCGTACCCATTAGTAGTGAGGTCACGTCTTGCAAGACCGCCATCTTGGTGAAGTAAATTATTCTTGTTGTCACACATCTGTTGTACTTTACTGCTTTATTACAATTAGATCAAGGAGCGCACTTACTGTAATAATCTTTACTGACAACTAGGATGGTTAAGGATTCCAAACAGTTTTAATCTCTAGTACGGAACTACACAACGTGGCCGAAGCTCACTATGTACGCATGCGTACGGAAATACCGCTGATCATTACACTTACCACAACCCGAACAGCCCTTCCGTAGGTAGGGAATTAAGTACAACTCAACAATGTGATAGGACCTGCCGCAAGCTTCTTTCGGTTGCAACTTATAATGACACATGTCGTGTGCATAACAGCACCTGTAATAAGAATTGGAAAACAGCATTCTGAAAAAAAAACCCTCTGGTCGCAGTTTGAGAAACACTAATTGCTGGTTTTCACTGCCATTAAAAATTAAAAAAGCCAAAAGATCAAACCTTTTAATAAATTAAGTCCAGTATCTGGGAAATAGAAGAAGGTAAATATGCAAAGACCCTAGTTAAGATTCAGGTCAGTGCAATTTTCATATGCAGGATATTGGAAGAAATGATTTACCAAAATTTATAGAGCTTTGTATGGAGACGCCATGTTGGTGCCCATCCGGATGGACACCAACATAATGCAAGGAAACTAACAGAAACATCTGTCGCTGAGTTTTGCTACTACAGTGGGAATTCATCTCTAGAGGAACTCATAAACACTTAAGTATTACTTTTTCTAATACAGTGACTATTAATACAGCATATATCTCCCAAATAGGTCACCTTTTCAACCTACATGACAGCTTTTTCGGCCACCATGTAAATTTCGCGTCACGCAAAAGCTTAGAAATTCAAGCACATCTCTATCACAAAACGAGGAACCGTTTCGAAAAAGTTGTATAGATTTTAGCCTTTAGCTGTTCTAATAATTTATGAAGGTAAAAACTCAGGAGGATTGATCAATCAATTTTGATTACGTAATGTGAAAACCGGGAACACGAGCGCCATCCTCTCCTCTTGCCTGTTAAAGCCCGTAAATAAGGGTTATAGGATTGTATGTATATGTTATTAACGAAGCGCAAAGATAGCCTGCGTCGCAGACACTCTAAACCTTCTGTATACAAATGGTTTAGACGAGTACGTGGGCCGGCTGCAACGCAGGCTACGCAAAGACGGTACTGGTAGAATATTGCCCAAGGTCTTGACAGAACAGACCAAGCCCAGCGAGGTCCTTCCAAAAACAGGGGGGATCGATATTTTCCCTGAACAGTCTTGAGCAAGCTTTATGACAGGAGATTTATTACACGACTGAAAAATTTATTAGTAGATTTTCACAAGATAACAATTTCTCAACACAGTTAACTGTATAGGAAAATCGTAAAGATAAATTATCTCGCGATTATAGCTTTGTGGCCATCCGATACTTCAGTAGGAAAAGATTTTGTTGGGTTTGTTTCATTAACCTGTAAAAGTACATAATATAAAATGCGAGGATTTTGCCAGGTAAGATTTTTTGTAATCTATAACCAACTTTTTTTAATAACAGCTGCTTGACATTCATCCGTTGTGTCTTTGAAAACATTTTTTTATATAAACTTTTCTAATCTTAAGTTTTAGGGCAAATTCTTTGGGGGACATCAAACTTGTTGTTCCTCTTCATTTCACGGGTTTGCGCGGAATAATTCGGGACAATTACTTGATGCCCCAGGTCCAATACGTTGGAAATGTTTGACCCCCATTACAGCAATCTGAATGTATGAGTTTAGTTATTGGCTCTCTATCTTATTTGTGCAAAAAAATGTCTTTATTACATGTCATCTCCACCTCTAAATGATAGCCTTATTGTAGCGGTAAAGTACGACTGCAATCAGGGTCTGGATTGGTATTCTCGAGAACCGGGATTTGACCGTAATAGATTGCAGGATTTGGGATTTGACCGCTAACAGGAAGCGGGAAACAATATTCGCAATAGAGACGACAGAAGTTCGAACAGAACTGCGGGGTTAGGAGCCTCCCCCCTTACAGACTTGGTGTATTATAACATGGGTATTTACCAGTCAATCTCGTCCACGGGTGTTCCTTTTCCCCCTTGTCCGCAATAGCACCCGTAACCATTGTACTCGAGAGGACTTCGCTTCGTTTCACATGCAATCATAAACCCAAACTGTAGAACACTTCTTTTGGACATCCGTGTCTGGGTAATACCTGAAATACAATTAAAATGATTGTGTAACTGTAATTGCTTCCCTTTTCCTTTCTAAAATATATATACCTTTTCAATATCCACTTGAGAATTGTGAGCCACACCAATTTTTAGTTGACCCGAGTTAACCCAGCCGGACGAGGCAAAGTGTTTATATGGAGAAACGTTAACCCAGTTAGGAGGATGCCCTACCATCGAAAAAGCGTAACAGCCGGGTTACTCTTCTAGCCAAGCCAACTTTTGTTTCTCGTGTAAATGGTTCGCTGCGCTTTGTGACGAAGCGTACAAAACGTTGACCGATCCAGGGTAGCTGGAGTGAGCGAGTGACTCTTCTATCCAGGACTGAAGTTATCTCTATATAAACGGGGCCTCACAATCAATATGCTGGACCTTAGCAAACAAGGCAAGTAATATTTCAAAAAAAAAACCATTTAGCCTCTCAAATATAACAGGTGTTTACCCTCAAGGTTATTTAAGAAGGAACAACGTTGAGGCAGATCTCAGTATGCCTGCTGGGCCATAACAAAAAAAGAGGTTGATCATAAGAAACATAATTTAATTAATTGAGAAGGTGTTGTTAAACAAATCATTCAAAGAGAGTGTCCATAGTGTACTAGATCCTTTTATGGAAAGAGGGGTAACAACGATTGCAACTTACAACAAGGACCCCATTCCATTCAACAAAAATTTACATTCCAGTTCCGGTACAATCCGGTTGCACCAAGCCAGGTTAACAGGATTCAGAAGAGTGGTACTGGAGTGCAGACAACAATTTTGTCAAATGGAGAGGAACATTTTGGTCCCACTCAAAGTGGACCACCTCCAAAGATTGTGCCTAATACGTCTGTCAGACCAAGCCGAAATGTTCGGTTCAATTTGATTTCTAACCCAATTCTGGGATGAATGAAAAGCACCCAAGACGAAAATTTCGTATTAACTTCTCAGTAAAGATACTGTCGTGATCTGCTGGCTGCGCTGACAAGACATGACGCTAGGCTTGGTAGATTGTGCAAGCATAATTATTGGCATTAATTCGTCATTACGTTCACAATTTTCATTTATCTCCGAAAACAGCACTGCTACCATAATTTGCACTCACCGCTTTTGGCTGGTTTTGCAGCTCAAAATTATCATTTTTTGCTCAACGTATTTGCATAACTAGCTCACTTACCCAAGATGGCGTCCGCAAGCTGGTTGCTATTTTTTAGAGTTTTTAAAGTTGTCATACCATAAATTACAAACATTAACCACAAAGGACTGCAAACGAATATGCCGAAGAACGTAGGATCTATAAAGACCTGATCAGAAAAATTATTATGTAGACATATTAAATTCTGATCTCTGGTTGTTACGCCATACTGACGAGCCCCAAAGAGGGCTTAACAGCTGTCTATGGCTACAATCCCGCTCTGTTTTGAGTTCTTTCGGTGTCGTGTTGATGTCTTGTAGAGTTAATTTTCACGTAGTACGATCAGCATTGCAGTATTCTGCTTGCAGAATTTAATATGTCTGTACAATAAATTATGCACCCGTAAAGTTTCTACTGATAATTAGGGTGAATGTGTTTGCCATTTACTTGTTACTTGCATAGTTATTGAGGTGTTTTTACCAAATTCATACTTCCTCTATTTTTTACTAACATGGACGTTACAAAAAACTAATATAATTATCGGCATAATTTTCAAGGAGAAATGTACTAGCTTTGCTAGTAGCATATTGTGCTACTTTTGCGAGTACAATCTATCCGAAAGCCTACACGAGGCAGTCAAAATTCAGGGGCGGGTCCAGGATTCTTCTTAGAAGGGGCTGCACCACTACCATTTTAACTACCATTTTTAAGGCGTTGAACATTAATTCTTCAACCTCGTCTCATGTTTTACTTCATTACCAATAAACCGCAAAGTTTTTTTTGCAGAATACCAGATGTCATTAGAAAGCAACAAGGGGGGTGCACACTCTCCCCCTAGCTCTCCCCTGAAATTGGACTATTGGCTTAGCTCTACCTTATACTCTTCTTTTAAAAAGTTTTTTTTAAAAAAAACAATAAACATTCACTGTACTTGTATGCTGCCGACAAGTGGATCTCGATACGATGGTATTAAGTCCCAGAAATCGACTTGGTCATTTTTGGTAACTGGAGTAGACAAAAAACAAAGCAACAATAGAACAATGTTCGTATGACCTTGAAATGAAAACGCACCAACAAATCAGAAACAACAAACGAACGGAAATAGAGCGAATTGATTGGTTTATAGAACGGACACAAACGCGCGTGGCTTTTGGTTGGCTAAGCGAACGCTCAGGAGAAAAAACTTCATGCCCGAGAACTTTACAGAAATCAATCGATACTTTGCTTTGACGTCATATTGCAACACGATTGGCCAATCAAACAATGCTTTTTCCATGTTAGGATTTTCTTTGGCGGGAAAACTAAGAGTCCAAGTTTTGATCTTTTCATCCATTGGCTTATAAAACAAATAACGAACACTTACTTAAACTATTTTTCAAGGTCATACGAAAATCACTCTAAATGACGTTTCGAGCAAAAATCTCTTGCCACTGATACACTGACAAATTCAAAATGTAAAAATAGCTTTTGAAAAAAAAACTGTGTCAAAAGCATTTGTGGTGTTTTTTATTTCGAACATAAATAAAGTATATGTATGTATGTATGTATGAAACTTACATTCTAAGTCAACATAGGAATTAATTAAAAATCGTTACTGAGGAAGCTGGAAAATCATATGTATCACTAGAAGTTCATTCTTATACTGAATGAACTCAGTTTTGACAGTTTTGTTTCTCATATGGCATGCTTAACTTTGTAGTTGTGGACGCCTTGAAACTAAGGTCACAAGAACCCCCTCAGGAATCAGCCAGGGGGTATCAGTGGCTTACTGACCGCTTAATACAGGTTACACACTGTAACTGTTGTACTAATACCACACTAGCGCAAATTGTCAAAGTGACAGTTTAATAGAGGTGAAGACAATGAAAAATAACTCGTTGGGACCTCGGAA
>OZ037778.1:20693995-20871495 GCA_964035525.1 Porites cylindrica | reverse complement strand
GGCGAAATTTGTGTTTGGAGTTTTGCAACACTGGGTTGCCGTGGTAACCGAATCATCAGAAGGCAATAGGGACTTTAAGATCCAACGACGCGGACGACAACGAGAACGTCAAAAAAGCAAAAGGTTTAATAAGCAAAACAACAACTTCGCACGTGCATCACACTTCTTTGTACATTTCTTTCCCGTGTTTGCACGACTACGACGTGAAAATGGCCTAATTTCGCGTTTTATAGAGGACGTAAACAAGCAACGACGAGATTTTATTTCTCTTTCCGAGCTTGAATATGGTCCCTTGAAATTCAGCGTCAGGATGGTTCGCCTACATTTGACAAAGTAAGTGGTTAGTGGTTATGAAGACTGAAAGAACGCAAATTCACTTTTTAAGCGACGTTCTTGTCGCCGTCGTGTCGTTGGATCTTAAAGTCCCTAATGATACACCCAACACAGCTGCCATGATTATGGAGCGTAACTTCTGATTTTGCTTTGGACTGTCGGTGCCCTGACGGTTTTTTTTTGTCTGAATGTCTGTTCCTTCTAAGCATGATATATGGAAAAAAGCAGCGTTAGGATCAAAAATGCCTTTTTACGTTCTGTACTTTTTGCTGTCAAATTTGTGAGGATGCTGAGGTAGTATAAAAATTAAAGAGGCCTACGAATCAACTTTACATAACCGAATATAGTGTGGTCCTGCATTCGGTTGGGTGTGTCCAGTCGATAGCAAGTTACCCATTTATATAAGAAACTTATCTGTGTGGAGACCCTTTACGAGAGAATGTTTTGATGATTGATAACTTCCAAACAAATACACGGTTCACGGTTCAGCGCATGCTCATTTATCAAAATGCTGTTTTTCTGCCGGGACATACTGTATCGTCTATGCAAGCGTTATGATCATGTCATAATGTTGTCAAAGAACCAATCTGCACACTCCCGTGGTAGTCACTCGCACTTGATCAACTCAAATATTTGCAAATAACTGTAAATTAATCAACCATGGAATAAAACCATCGGGTCAACAATAAATTCAACGTTGGTAGTGTTGGCATAATCCACTCCTCCTTTCTCCAGTACTCCTCCTTCCCACTTCAGGTTACTCTGAAATACACTTCTACTTTGAAATGCACTCTGAGATCGCTGAGATACATGTGACATGTGAGTGGGATTATTAACCGATAGAATTAATAATAAATTGGAAAAAGTAAGTTAATTAATGAGGATGCGCTTAACCGTGAACCTGTCCCTTTAAATACCGTAATAAGTGGCAAATCGTGGCAAAATAATATAAGTATATTATTTGGACAATTCCTTTATGATAATCTATGTTTCATATACAGTCCTATCAATAGGGAATGATCTCTCCTGGTCCTGTATATAGTTCACTAGCGTTAACACTTATTAGTATTGTAGTTTATATATGAATGATTAAAGCTTGATGAAGCGAAGCATTTGGCAGCCTTGCTGTCACATTCACACAGAGAATTCCTGCATTGTTTTTGAAGGTCATCAAGAGGGTACTCGGATTCAGGTACTGAAAAAAAAAACAAACAAGCTAGAATTAAACGACAGACAAATCTTCTCAACATTGTCTTAACATTCCCTGAATTGTTGATAGTAATCTTCGAGAATATCGATACCATAACATGTTTCAAACGGTTTAAGCATTCTCTCAGCAATTTTTGGTTAGCGGAGTCGATATTAAGACGACCAACATATGCCCGATCCACATCAACAAAGCAGTATTTTATTAAACTTAGTGTCTTGTAAAATAAAGTAGGCGACAAAAAACTGAAAGACAAGCTTTTACACAGTATCTTTAACTTGTACCTTTATTTGTTGTGTAGTCGACGGAAAGTAGCTTTTATAAAGGAACCAATATTTTTATAAACCTTTTTATCGATATGCCGGCAATTTTGAATTAAATGAATTTAAGAGGCTGTTATTGGATGCCCGACAGGTACGGGTGGTTGTTTTGACTTTGCAAAATGCTTTCTAGACATTGGATTCCTTTGGAGCCGATTTTTAGACTATTGTTTAGATTTAGAAATGATCATCAGTCTCTTGGAAAAAATTTTGAAATTTAAATCATCTTTCGAGAAAATGACATTGTTATCAGAAAGGTGTGTCTTTGACAAAATACATACCCTCTGGGGTATGCTTATACAATACGGCCTCCGTATCACTGGACCGTATCGTAAGAACCAGGGCTATTGTGTTTATAAATCTGGACAATTTTAAACTTTAGTGTGAAAGGAAAAAAATGGCATAGACATGGATTCATTAACAGTATACAGTTTAGGTCAGGGAGACGTTTTTAACATGAGCTTTGGAGCGAACGGTTCAGACTCTAAAGCAAATTTTACTGTGCAAATTCTTACCACATTGACGACATCCATTGTAGCGATAATAAGAATAATACGTTGCCAATTCCGAGCAAATACTGTTTTTTGTCAAGCGATCATAGCATGAGTCGTGTTGCAAACAACACCTGAAACAAGAAAACCTAACATGAATCAACTTTCCTTTGATTTAAGACTGAGGCAAAAACAGTAAAAGAAAATGCGTCCTTTTTTCTTATTATCTAGCGGAAAAACTAGAATCAAACTTGTCCAAGGGGTCTTCATTATTGTTGTCCAGCGCTATTTCCCTGTTCGTGGTGCATGTACAGACAGAAGGGGCAAGAGAACGCACGGAGCAATCGGCTATAAAGAAGTCCAAATAGTTTTAAAACAATAAATTGGTCTTTTGAAGCCAAATACTTAAACTAACTAGTCCTCTGGAGCTAATTAGTCTGTGGTATAAAAAGAGGACCCATCAGAAAAGTAATCGACAACACCACAACAAAGAGAGTTTTCTTTAAAAAAAAGGGACAAAACACTGCCTCTTTCCAGTCCGGTTTCTGGACAAATTGAGCTTAACTGCGTTCCAGTTTACAGTCAGTACAGTGCCGTTTATACTAGACGAATTTAAAGTCATCTGTTAAGTGTTTCGTTCAGATGCAAAATTAAGAGAGGACGTTCTTAAAGTCGTCAAACATAGCGTAAAAACGGCCGATCCCAATCCATCTGTTACTAGACTAAATTCTGTAATCCCTCAAATCCGCAAAGATTCATTCTCTCCTCAATGAATAGAACTCCCAGCGGGGGGATTAGAGGGGTAAACAACAAACTTTTAGTAGTCAGAGGCTCGTCCCCGAGGTCCAACCCTCACCCTTCTTATAAACGATTCTTGACAGAAAAAAGTAGCCATTCTGAATACCCTCTATTGACAAAACACCCCTTTCAAATATCCCTTTTGCATCCCTTTTAACTGCTGTAAATGCACCGTCTTTTAGATATAAATAAATCACAAAACCAGAACGTTTTCCTGATTCTTTCACAGCCATAAAATTCATCTATTGGTCCTTTTGGGCCTTTTTAAAGACCAAAATGACAGATTATCCCACTCTTGCATATACCATTGTATATACTCCAGCTACTAAAATACCCTTCGCTTTCATATACCTCTTGTGATGCCTCAAAAAGAGGCCATTAGGCCATTATAAGGCTCAGTAGCACTACAATATATTGCTTCCTGGCTATAGCTCGTAGAAGGAATGATTACCTGTCAGTGCCATCTACAGGCTTCCCTGATCCTCCATACCCACACCAGCAGCCATAATCATAATAATCCCACATACTTCGATTTGTGGAACACTGGATCATGTTTCCAAACTGCAACAGGTTACGAGCTTAAAACAATTAACAATTTCAGTTAGATATTTAGTTTGGGTTTCGTACTCCTAATGTCTCTAGAGTCCAGTCGACCACTTTGCAAAGCAATTTAGAGCATATATCACTTTATAAAAAAACTAAGATAGTGCGCGCGTTCTGACTGGTTAAAAACCTATGGTTTATTGTGCCGGTAAACTCATAGAAAACTTAAAGTTACTTTATAATTAAGCAATAGACCACACTTTCTATGGGTTTATTTTATTTTATTTCATTTTATTAGATTCGCCAATTATTGACAGGGTCACCGCAACAGCATGACGCCAATTACTGTGGGCCCATAACAGTCCCTTCCCCCATGTCAGATAGACCACCACACTGGGGACTAGGTCCCCACTCTATACGAACAGTGAGTGGGTTCTTTAACGTCCCACAGAATTAATATATGCAGAATTTATAATTTACCGGCGTGATAACCCCTTGGGATGTTGAGAGACCAAACAAGAAGCTTGTAAATCACTCGCCCTCGGCCAGTGATTTACAAGCATTTCTGTTGTTCTCACAACACCCTCCTCGGGTTATCACGCCGGTAAACCCATAGAAAGTGTGGTCTATTGCTTAAATGAAAGGTTATAACGAGCTGTTATCTTGATGGTTTATTTCTAACAGATTTTAGTTATAAACTGGTTCACGCCCTTAGGTTTAAGATGGGTAATCAGGGCAAGGTTGAGGGAAATTCAAGCTTAATAAGGCTATGCATGTGTAGACAATACCTAATGGCTTTTCATGTGGACGTGAACGGCTATCCAGTTAAGTATGAACTCCTTCCTGTTCACACTGCGTTAACGAGTGTCACATCAACCTGGGCCCAGTTGTTCGAACGCCGGTTAGTTCTAACCCGGGTTTCCTTATCTTTTTATCAAAAGCACTCTCTCGGATAATTTTCTCGAGTTCACTGCACAACTATGCAACTATGAAAAATTGTAGGCAAAAGAGAATTAAACTGAATTTGCTTTTTAAGCCCTCATATCTGATTTCAAATTTCGCACTAACCGTGGGTTATCTTAACCCAGCTTCGAACAACCCGGCCCGGTCTAATATATGATGATCCACTTTCAGGATCGACGCGGGGCAGCTTCGCTCCGTTACAGAAACCGCGCCGAAATCACCGCCCTCTTGTGTGAATAAAAGCTCTATCCGATACGGTTTTCGTGCCGGTGAAAGAGCTCTGCGATATAGTGTAGTCATAACCTACGTCGCGTGGATTTACATATTTGTGACCCAGTTCCCATTTGAGGAAATTAACCTTATGAATCCGTATGGTGATCTTTGAAAAATGTTTTTTTTTTACAAACTTGAAAACAAAAATCGAAATAATGTCTTAGCATTTTTTTTTTTTTTTACAAACTTGAAAACAAAAATCGGAATGATTTCTTAGCATTTTTAAATTCTTGTTAGTTCTTCCAGTAGACTGTCTTAAGGCACAGTAAAACGAGCAACAAAAAGGTGCAACTTGTTTTGCAACATTCCTGCACAAAATCAGTTGAATAGCGATGATGGGTGTTTTACCACCCACGAATCAAATCTGTCTTTCAACAAATCAGGTTGTTGTAGGTTGCAAATCAGTTGTCTCAGAAAGTAGAGGGTATAGTTATACTTTTTGTTATAAAATTTGTGTGTGTTGCGCGTTTTACCGGCAAAAGCCAAACGTGACGTAATTCCCGTATATGGCGTGACTCCCGCGTCCTTGTATCCAATCAGGCCCCAGCTGTTCAAAAGTTGGATAGCGCTAGCCTATGAACGGATAAGTATTAGGGAAACCAATTGCGCTATCCAGTGGATATTGAGTTATCCTGTGAATAGCCCAGGGCGTTACTTCCTTATAAGAGGCTAATGAGAATGTGCCGCTGCGTGGGGTCGCATTTTCACGACTAGATTGACTATAATGGGGTCGCATTTTCAATAGAGTTACTAGAATGGGGTCGCACATTTTCGGATTTTTTGGTGTAAGACATATTACGGTTAGCAAAAGTACCAGAATGTTTGTACTGTAGGTGAAAAGTAAAGTGCTCTCCATTCAGTTTAAAACATGGTTCAATTCATAAAAATGGAAAGTGACTAAGTTGGGATCGCGGAAATTACATATTTGCGCAAAAGTGAGTAAGATGGGATCTATAATTGACAACAGAATAGATTACAATGGGTTAGGGGCTCAGAGAGGTCAGCGGCACATACCCAGCAAAAATTTAGCCCCCCCCCCCCCCCCCCCACCCCCGGGTGAATAGCGTTATCAACCTTCTGAACAACTGGGGCCAGAAGTCAACATTCACGCAACTAACGGCAACCTGAATCTCTTGCAAGATAACAAAGAACGTGGGTGGTAAAACGCGCAACATCTCTTTTGAACTCGTTTTGCAGCAATGTTGAAAAACAAGTTGCACGTTTCTGTTGCCCGTTTCGTTACCATAGCTTTAAGACACTAAGTCAAAGAACAACTATTTAGCTTTGAATTTTCATACAAATCTTTCAATTTCCTACCATATCAAATCGCCCTAATAAACCATCAAGTACTCAGCAAAAGCATAACCATGTATGTATCCTAATGTCAGTCAAAGTCCCTTGCATTAGCATCTTGAATCTTTACACGAAGAAGGTTTGTATAGGGTAGAGTTTAAATGTACTTTCTTTGGCTTTATTTATTTTTTGTTTATTTTGTCTTTTGTTAACTTTCCGATACAAAAATAAAAAGTGCCCATAAAATAATTGACCCTTTTGAGTTAACTGATGAGCTTTTTAACTCATCAGTCTTAAAAGACCTATTACTTTCTACAAAAACGTTTCATTTTAGATTATTATGGACATGTGATTCTTGGAAAGAAAAGACTTCTTTTGCAAAGCTACAACAATGAATTTCGCAATTTCATTAATATGTAGTTTAATTAAGGAACAAAGGAAAAGGCCACAGACAATGCAAACGTTTTAGTCTTTTAACACCAAACGGAAGTAGTTTTGTTTAAGTTTTACACAGTTGTTTCAATAAAGCTGCTACGGACATGCAATGACATAACAGCTTACCATGTCTTGTTTTAATGAAAGGCATTTTTCCGATTTTGCCCTGGAAGAAAAATTAAACATAAGACATACATGAAAATGTAACTCGGCTCATGATTTCTACTCAAATTGTTAATAAACTGAAGAATAATGATTTCAATCCTAAATGCGTGTATATGCGTTGGATAGAAACAGTTGTTATGCAGACTAATTCATGACGTTTGTGATTTCATATTCACAAGAAACACTTGCAACTTGCAAAGAGCCAAGCTATGATTTGTGGTAAAATGCAGCTCGAAGAGTTACGTCAGAAGATTTTAAGGAAAAGCTTTGAGAGCCCGGGAAAAAATCCAGACACATCTCAACTCTTATTTCCAAACTTTTGATAATGTAGAATAAAAAGTTTCATTAAAATCCAACCGACACTGAGGAAACATAATTAGAATTGCGGAGATTGAGCTTTCAAGGTCGCGGTTGTCCATGCTTCTTAATAAGAACCTTGTGTTAAAGAAACTTAAGATATGAATACGTGAGGGAAGTTTCAACCCAACGCCAATTTTTTGGGCTCAGTATTTCCGAGCACCTTTCTTGTCATGACCTTCCTGATTTCAAAACTTATTCACTCAGTCATCATGGCCAACCGTGGTACATCCAACAAACCCTAAATTTCAGTCAGATAGTCTTTTCCATAGGCCCAGATAACCATAGCTGTTGTTTAAACCCATAATTTGAAGTTGAAGTCTGAGACGTTGTTTTGTCTGCTGTACTTCACGCACGGACAGCGTGTGCAAACGTGACTAACGAGCTTGAATTGGACCGTAATTGGGTCCAGAGTCTAAGGTTCACTTAGTACAGAGACAGAAAGTCAGCAATATCTACATTCTCCGATCACCGCAAATCTTTTAAGTTGACCTAGAAAAACTAAATATAGCTTAAATTCCACTAAGAACAAAGCAAGAAAAAATCTTTCCGAAACTTTCTAACGCGCTTGGAAAACACAATCCACCGTTCAGTATTCTCTTTGCAGAGAATTAAAGTGGGCCCAAAGAAAGTCATCTTTGTTAATGGTCTGTAATAAGCCGATTTTAATCAATGTTCGCTCAGTGCTCATCGTTATCTCTTCGAAAATTATTGAAATGCTATTGTCTCAGTTATTAAGTTAAATTCAACACCCGAACGAAGGCGTGCTTATCTTTAAAGCGCCTTTGCCGGTTTTATCAACACTACTGAAAGAGAGATACAAAGAACCGAGATAGATGCAGGTGAACTGGAGTTTATTAAAGGAAGTATGAAAAATCTGGTCTGGAAATCAGGGTAGATCCTTATAGCTTTTTTTTGTTTCATATTTCATACCACTTGAAGCTCCAAATGAGACTTATTTCAATTATCTTCCCATAAAATTTGCCTTTATGTGCACATCAATGGGGAAAATTTTGAAAGGAACAGTCCTCTGCGGCCGTTTAGAGTCGGTTTTAAATGTAGCGTGGTCTCAAATTGAGAAAAAAAAACAGCTAGCTTGGAAGGTCCATTACCATAACATTGTTGTGAACTGAGGCATTGGATTCCTTTAAGATATATCCTTCATTTGAGAAGCTATATCGAACACTCCTAACACTCAACACTAGTTTCTTAATTATACAAACACCTTTAAGTCGATGTGAAATAAAATGCTGCTGCAACAACCCACTTCTCGCTGTCTGGATATCGAATGAAAACAGACCTTAACTTGTTGGTATGATGTATGATAATTCAAAACTATGATTTAATAAGAAATGGAAATCTTCTATGAGAGAAATCTAGGTCGATGCAACTTTTCAATAAACCTTTGAGGTATTTACTGATTACATGCTATAAAACATGTTGCCTTGAAGCAGGCTTACCTTGAAGGCAGATGGAAATGACAAAACGCACACAACAACTGAAACAAGACAAAGTATGGCGGGAAGTGACCTCATGTTTTATGACTTTGACCCTGCGAGTTCTCAACAGAGAAAGCTTCGAGAGAACGAACAACACCTTAAAAGAGGATTGGAAGAAAATTGGTGGGAAATTTAAAGATCATTAAAGACATGACGTGTGTTTAATCAAGTATTAATGACTTGAATAACCAATCAGAATTTATTTTTTTCAGAACTTTTGTTAAATCTGTGTCAATAAAGGATGCTTCAACCTTTGAAATCTGTCACCGTCTTCCGAGTAAATTCAGTAAACCTCTTTGGACAAAAATGGTAGTGAGGTTTTCACTTTTTCTTTTACGCGTAAATAATCAAATATTTCCAGGTATAGTGATAGCAAGTTTAAGTTAGAAAGCATTATTTTTGTTATTTAAATGCCCCAACTATTAAAATATAAGAACCCATTGTTTCAAGAGCCATTTGACATTGACAGTGGCTGACGTAATAAACCAGTAACAGACGTTTCACCATCTGCTGAATGACAAATTTTGCAGAGTATCATGCAGTAATGAAAGCCAGAATCAGGCCATTTAACCTCTTGGACGTTTTTGACCTGGGATAGAAGTGGGTTCTATTCCGTACAACAAATTCCAACATTTTTTTATGAATAATTGCTGACCAGTGTAAACACTAGCTTAGCGCATAGGACGTTTTCACGTGACGTCACGTCGGGAACATAAGTGTCCCAAAACAATGAAACCGCGGCCATGTTCATGTTCCAAACCAGGCCTGTGGAAGTTCAACTTTTTTCGTATGGAAAATCGTTCCTTTGTTCCAGTAAGTTTGCATAGTTGCTGGCCACGAGAGAAAAGACTCTCTATAGCGATACGTAATCGTATTTGTGCAGTATCATATTCTGTTTTAAGTCACTTTAGAAAGCTCATTCGGTTACGCAATAAACAGGTTAAAATCATAGATTCGGCTGGCCAAAATAAGCAAGTCGGAAACCAAAAAGGTTTGCAGCAAAGAAAAAATGGAGCCTTTCTTCCAACATAATTTCCGAACGCATCTTCCCTCAGCTTTCGAACTGGGAAACGTGATTAATAGCATAGACACGAGGAAGCCATATGAAGTCCTCGGACAAAAGAGCTTTGTTTTTACACCGGACTTACTTGCAAAATGTTTGTTTTCATGTAAAATGGTAGGCGTGAGTTAAAGGTCTATTGCTTCCCCAACAGCACTAATCCGCAAAAAAAAAAGAATAAGAGTTCATTTTGTCCATTCAAAAAAACAAATGAAAATAAATGGCGAAGAAAGGAGAGCGAGTTTTTCAGGTAAATTCGACGAATGTCGTAGCTTCCTTTAAATCTAGCAGGTTTAAAGACCGTTTTCTGCGTCTTTTCTTTCTGAATCTCGGTATTAGTAGCAGTGATCACGTCCCATTAATCGACACTATTGTCGGGTATAGCTAGGCTGAAGGTGTTCTTTCTTTTTCCGTTCCGAACCCATGCCACACAGGATACGCCGGACAAGTAAATAAAGAGGTAGATTCTGAAAAAAACTTTAGGGCTGCGTCCCTGGGGGAGTGAAATTCGTTTTATCAACCGAGTTTATATCGTCAATTTATCTTCGCATGAAATTCTGGGAAGCTTACGACTCGACCGCCAGTATTTTGTCAGAGAAAACAAAGGGATTGTGTAAGGAACCCATAACCCATGGACATCTTTTAAATGCAGATCGTTCTGTGTATCTAGTTCAGAGGAGGCCTCCGAGTAAACCCTTCAAAATTATCTTTAGGTATAGTGTAATTGTTTCTGACAGTTTATCGACCCGACCAGACACTCTGAACTTGAAAATTACCACACAATGACACTGAAACGTCGTTCGATTTGATTCGCGTTTCTGTTTACTTGTTTTGAATTACGAAAACATCGCTTGATAAATAATAATTAAATATTGTTAACTCTTGATATTATGTATTCGTTTATATACGTTTTCTCGCCGTTTGCTTTTAGTGTGGTCATTGCATTTGGGTAGCCTTTACACCCGGGGGCGTAGCAATATTTCTATGGGTATATCGAGGTATAGGTGAGCTGCTGACGGTTCAAAATCCCTGACCCTATAAAGAACAAAAAATCCTCAAAATAAATACCCTGTTTAGGACAACACCCTCAATTTTATTACCTTACCCGGTTCAGGACACAGGTCAAAATGCACGCCTTAGTGGCCCCATTATGGCTCTTATTTAAAGCTATTTATTGGCAATTGCAATAGAGCAAATTCACGTTGTAGTCATTAGTTTTGTATACCGGAAAACAAACAAATTTCTTCAAGCAAATTAAATCAATCGTGCAGGCAATAACCTTTTTATAATTAGGACAGACTCGCGCGAAAATTATATACGCTATTTAGGACTGACTCGCGCGAAATTATGTACCCTGTTTATGACAGAGCAGCAAAAGTCGTACCAGCAATACCCTGTCCAGCGGCACAACCCCATGTGGACCATTTAAGGGAACACACCCGCCGGCATTCGAGTCACTCGAAGTTTGCATCCCCGACAACAAACTTGAGCAAAGGACATGTTATCGGACCTTATCGGGGGAAGGGGGCAACTTCAAGCGTCTCAAAACGCCACCAAAACGCAAATGAACCCACTAAAAGTAAACCTTAGGTGATTCCTTAGTAAAAGAATCTAACGTAGGTTTGCGATGAAATTTGGTACACGATGTAACAAGTCAAGAACACAACAACAACGTAATAATGCTGGCGAATACGGCTATTCAGGGACCTTTGATAATAGCCGGACGCAGCGCAGATTTAGATAAATGGGGGCGATGCATATGACTTCGCTCAGAACTTGACTTAATTCTACTGTTTGTCCACCTACGTACCTGAAAAATGCTTTTGAAAATCTTTGTTTTTTGTTCAGCTTTCCATTGTAGACTTAAATTGGACCTTGACAGTTCAATCGAAACAAAGTAATATATAAGATTGCCAAAGAACTGAAGGTATATTTTTGCGAGTTTTTTTGTCATTGGAAAAAAGATTGTTTTTATTAAAATCTGTACTTGATTTTGCGGCGGGGTTAAGCTGCAGAAAGTGTGCAGAACTGAGGCGAGTTACCAAATTATTCATCTTTCTAACACAGTTATCACGATTTCGACTCCAAAAGACTCAAAATTATCAATTCTATTTAACATTTCTCCCGATCACTTGAATCAAGCCGAGGGCGGCTATTACGAAACAAAGTAAATGTATGAATCACATGACGCGCGACATCATTCACTCTGATGCTCGAGCGAGGATTGATTGGGGCGGGTTTCGAAAAGTTACGCTATCTCATATAGTTCGAACAACCATACAAGTATTATGGAGAGTAGAGTTCACGCTATTGATATATTGCGTTAGGACACAATATGCCTAAGATGGAGCTTAGATAGTTCTTATGTGCCAGTCGTAGTGGTTCAGCAAGTTTAAAATCCATCCTCGACGTCCTAGAAAACTTAGTGAGTAAGCCACATCCTTGGTACACCAAAACCTCAATTGCAATTTGGTCAAGACACTGCCTACGGAATATTTCATCCACTTAACCTTTCGATACACCCCATTGTAACAATCTTTCCAAAGGCCCATTTTCACGGCCGCCATTTTGGTCAACTTTTAAGCTTACTATGACTCTGTAAACAAGTACCCTGCCCAGGCTACGTTTCGCACGCCAGCTCACACCCCGAAAATGTAGCCTTGCTCGCAGGGTTGTAAACGAGTTTTAATTAGTTAAGGCATTTCGCACACAAGCACCTTGTTGCATGTATATCAGTTTGTAACTCCAAATACTTCCTATTTTAGGCTACCAATGAGACGTGCACACTCACCAGAGAGTTAAGGAAAGGGACGCAGTGTTCTGATAAATGGGAAATGTGCTGTGTTCTATAATGGGGACAAAGACCATTTTTGGTTGGTTTGGTTGAT
The DNA here is from genome assembly GCA_964035525.1 of Porites cylindrica. Lineage (NCBI taxonomy): Eukaryota > Metazoa > Cnidaria > Anthozoa > Scleractinia > Poritidae > Porites > Porites cylindrica. Next base: position 20,858,870 of record OZ037778.1, on the reverse strand, counting down.
CAACTTTCTCAACCAGAACAAACTGAAAATGGTTGAAAACGTTGTGTAGATTCCACGGATCGATTTTCAAGTGTTGCGTCATTTGAACACAAAACACTGCTTAGACTTCGGCGTAGAGCCTCCCTTTACAAAGATCTGTAAAGCTTTGTTGAGTACCCCCGTTAGATCTGAGTGATACATCACTTCATGCAGGGAGAGGCCAAACCGCAGAGCCCTACTCCATGGAGTACAATATGGAGCACTGATTTACGATGGAGTGCCCTAAAAATCATATGATGGTCAAATAAAACACTTTATCAACATGGTGAACCATTCAGATGTACATACCTTTAAGCTTGCCAGCTCTCTGATTGTTACTGACCGCCATCTTTAAAATTTTACAACAAATCGCTGACCACTTCAAACGGAAGACTTACCTCCGCAAAATATCGGCCAGGATGTCAAGCCTTGGAAAATTTTTCAAGCTCGGGTGGGTACTTTTGAAACGTTTATATTTTGCCTTTTCTTGCTGTAATCAATGTTGTAATCTTGTTGCTATCATAGCAACAATGCCACATCACTATAAATAGCCACATGGAAAAAGCTAGGTAAGCGTAGCAAAGTCCCTTAACCCCGTTAAACCACAATGAAAAATTTTCTGGCCCTCTTAGGCTCGAAAAAGAAAACGTGAGAGCCTTCCATTTGAGTTGGTCAGCGGTTTGATGTTAAATCCAAGATGGCGGTCAATTCGTGAACTGCATCGAACTGTGACACTTGGAGAGCTGGCAAGCTCAGAATTAGCCTGAGTATCAGGCCTTCCTAAGGGGATAGGGGAGAGGAGATTTTTGATGGGGAGGGGGGGAGGGGGAGAAGAGAAAGGAAGGCCTGACACAAAACCATTCAGCAAATCGTGTGACACATCCAGAATCTGGATGTGGCAGTGATTGGATAACACACAATACGCCCTGACGTCACCGACCGCAAGTAAACACGAGCAGAGTGTTTTGACTTCATGTGGTAATTTTATGGATAGAGACGCAGAGAGGAATTCAAAGAGACTCTAGAGGGCGCTCTCAAGTTCTTTGCGCGAATAAAAATGAAATGCGAGCAAGAATTGTGTTTTCAAAGCCTCGTAGTTAAAAGGAAAGATGTTCTTGGAGTATGGAAAAGCCTCATATACCAGCTTCTGCCGAAACTATGTCCGAGTATTGGTTTCACAAGACCAGGACAAAGAAGACGATATCAGTGCTTTAGATTTCTAAGTTTTGATTTACAACATCCTGCCGCTAAAAGGGTATTGTTACTGTAAATAAAATTAGAGCGAGGTAGCCATGTTTTGAGAATAGCCGACAGCACCAAGGCTTTAGCTTGACTTTAGATTTTCCCTCGGACGATTTTCGGCCTGATCTACAGCAGCTTTTTAGCTGCCAGATTCTCAGGAACCTGCTTATTAATGAGCGCCGCTGTTATAACTCTGTAAACAAAAGCAGTTTACAGTTTTCCGGGCACACATTTTTTTACAAACAGAGCGTTGGCGATCTTACATTAGCACAATTCCTAAAACATGTCATAATTCCTCCAAAACGGCAGGTTTTCCATTACAAGTATTCGAAAACTCCTCATTGGAGGTTTCAGAAAAACCGAAATCGTAGCAACACAAGCACCGGAGCTCGGCCAGACCGTATGGTGAGATTTATTTTAGGCGAGCTTTTTGACACGTGAAGCTGACAACCCAATGACAGCATGTGATTTTGATTGGATGGTATCGAATCATGCTGTGTGGGGGTGGAACGCTCCAGTAAATGCATCTGTGTCAGGCGTTTCTCTCCTTCAGCTCTATCCCTTTTTGGCTACCATCTTTCCCCCTTTCCCCCAGAAACGCCTGATACTCAGGCTAGCTCAGAATAAGTAAAGGTATGTACATCTAAATGGTTCGTCTTGTTGATAAAGTATTTATTTGACCAATACATGATTTTTGATGCGTACTATTTCATGACAGAATCTGTATTTGAGGCATAAAATTCTCACATTTCTGCCTCTGTTGCAGAAAAGCCTGCAAGTGCCCTTTAATAAATTATGTTCGCATGAACTTCTCTGACATTTAACAAAAAATACTCTTGATACACAAGCTTCATAAGAGCAGTTGTATTCAAGGCAAAAAAGCTATGTACATGTACAGCTGTATACCTCTGTTGCACAAAAGCCTTCATGTGCCCTTCAATGACAAATTGACTTTTACACTGTAGCAGTTAATATTGGACTCTGCATATACGTGTAATCAACGTCAACAGCAATTGCAGGGGAGGACAAAAGAATTCATTTACATGGATGCCTCTGGTTCACAAAAGCCTTCAAATGCCCTTGAATAATCTAAATAATGAACTTCAATAATCAAAGTTCTTAAAACTTTTTACATTGTACATGTTGGTGGCTACGTGGAGGTTGCTGTTCATGAACATCAGATGTACTTTTTTACAAAATTAAAGTATCTGTTGTGCTACACTCATTTCCTGAATGAGACTCCAGCACAGAGGTGGAGGAATCAACTTCTCTTTGCTTAGACTCACACTGTTTCTGAGTAGATTCCTGCTTCGGATTGTGTAAACCATTCATCCCATTGATACCGCTAGACACAGGGGGTACAAAAGGTACACCATATGGGAAATATGGAGGGTAGTGTAACCCTCCCATTCTCATGAAGGTTAGTGCAGCCATATTAGGCACTGGATTGAAGCTTCCATTCATTTCAGGCAGTGAAGGTGGGGCAATGTTCATGTGAAGTACTACTGGAATATAGTGTGTGCCAGATGGATGAAGAGCATATGTTGGCATTGTGTAAGGGTTAGGTATGTACGGTGTTCGTGGTGGAATAGGTGTCGCGACCAGTGGCAAATCAAGACCATTATTAGGCCATTTATGGCTTCCACTGACAGCCTCATTCACACAACCACTGCCTTCTCCATTGACTTTATCAAACATGTTGGTGCTGGGGGAAAGTCCTTCCCGTTTTTCCTTGTCACTGGAGCTTTCTGGATTTGAAAGAGGACTTCCACTTCCAATCCAGAAACTCACTCCATTCAGGGCAGCCTTTTGTTTCTCTTTCTTCGAGTGGCCATTACCTCCTGTTCCGGAGCTGCTAGGACTCATGGTCTCCTGTGGAGTTAAACTGCTTAGACTGATGTCACTTTCCCTTGTGCATAAGGTGCTTTCAGAACAGTTATTGTAATCACTAATATGTTGGCGCTTTGCTGGGCTAAAACTAGAATGAGGCTCCTGCGGGGTGCCAGCTTCAATGCTATCATGACACCTTTTGCATCCCAAGGCAGTCTTGGGGCCCCTTGTTGATGTCACATTATCCGAATCACCATTAGAAGATGCATCAAGATGTTGACCCTCTTCAGATCCACCTCTTTCTACAAACATAAACTTCAGTTCATTTTGCAAATGGCACATGAGTCTCTGAAAACAGGGCTGTTGAAGATCCATGGCCTCCACATTAGTGAGACAGTGGAATACTTCTTTTATGCAGTCACTAAAGCCACTGTAGTAGTCAGAATTTGAATCTGCCTTCTCACTGGGTGTTCCATCCCGATTTCCTACAAAAAAGTAAATGTACTCTCATTAATTTGTAATGATAATGCATGAGTGGGGAATTTCTGCTTACCACAAAAAACACAATGTCTTTCTATGATGAGATGTTTGGATGACAGCAATCTTTTAGTGGTTTCAAAGTTGTCACATATTTTGACCAATAAATAGGTGCAAAGAAGAGAATCAGTCTATCACCACCATATTAAAATTTATAAATACAGTAGAACCCTGATAACTTGAACTCCCCGCAAACTTGAACTAAGTCCCACTTCCTTTGGATTTCGTCCCAATTTTCAGTCATTTTTACTCAGTTAACTTGAACTCGGATAAATCGAATTCCTTGCTAGCTCGAGCTAAATATTTTTTCCCTTGATCAAAATTTTACTGAAATTTACCCCAGTAACTCAAATTCTGGGTCTTGTAACTCCACTCAGATGCCATTTCCTTATTTCTTCTTGTTGTATAATTAGTAAAACCACCAAAACTAACACCACAGCAATTTGGTTTTCATTAGTGCAACAGACAGATCACATATTATCATAAAAAGCATAATCATGTATGTTACCCTTTCTGATGAAATAAGTTAAATTAGCACTGTACCAAACACAGAAGGGCTGCAAAATTACTAACTATTAATAATTATTATTACACTGTAAGGTAGCAAATTTGGCATTCAATTGACCCCCATAACTCGTAATGTTTTTCGTCTCCCTTCAGAGTTCAGGGTTCTACTGTATATAAAAATGTTAATGTATGATGAAATACTAAGAGTAGCCACAAGTCGGGACCCGGAATATATTGTTAACATTCCTTACAAGGTTTACAAATAATATCCCAGGAGTAGTGTAAACCCTGAGGACATTTTAGGTGTTTGCAATTTTCCAAGTCTGACACTGATTTAACACCAGATGTACCTGTATCATAGGTGCTGATATGAGGAGTATCCATTTCCTAACTTGGGTCTATAAAACATACCTGCCAGACTTGGATCACTAGATTTCCTTCCTGTTTTAGGTTCCTGTTTTCCAGTGATCTCTTGAAGTTTTTTGATGTATGTTATTGTCTTCTCTAGGATTTCAGCTTTCTCCAGCTTTACATGGAAAGAAAGAGGTACATCAGTATCAAGCAAGACAAATGCAAATACCAAGAACAGACAGCGACCAGGCAGGGCCATCAGTGGCCACACATACCACTAAGAAAACAGTTCACAAGCTGGAACTAAGTGCAAGGTGAATGGGCTTTTTAGATTATCAAAACAACAACTTTGCACCTGCGATACACTTGTTTGTACATTTCTTTGCATGGCTATGTTACAGCTACAAATCATGCCTCCACCAGAGGCCAGTACATATGGGTACAAATAATAATCTCACCTGTTTTGAAGGTGATGAAGATGGCAATAGTTGAGCTATTTCAGACATACTTGAGTTCATCCGGTCCCTTCTTCTCTTTTCAGTAAGCTTATGTGAGTATTCCACCTGAATAGCAAACAAACACTTAAGAAACATGTATAACCGTCTTGTAGACCTGTTTACCCTCCCAGTTTGTCTTTTTTGATAGCGTTTCCTAACAAAGACCTAAAAATTACCAGCGCTTGTATAAAAAAGTTAACCAACACTTTTAAGACTTTAACTTAACCTAACATAACTGTAATTTACCAGAGATCTACATAACTGAATCACTGTTTGCTTTCACAGCACTGTTCAGGAAGGATTGTGAAAAGACAGGCTGACTTAATTTTCATATCAACACAGTTCTTTATGTCACTCATTCAGGAAGCCAATCATCAACACAAGCCCGGTGGAAGTAAGAAGTACGATGGATCAGCTTTACTGGTAAGTTCTCCATTTATAACTACACTTTGGTAAGAAGAGAGACCCACCCACATACACGGTAGATTTAAACTAGAGGTTCCATAAAGGTGGTTTTCATGCAATCTTGGGAGACACAAATAACAATGGTGAAATGAACAAATGCTGGTGGACAAACAAAGCGAGCTAATAAGCGATCTTTTGTTTACCGTCCACCAGCATGGCAGCGATGACATAACGTGAAAACCACCTTTTGGAAGTGAAGTGCTGCCCCAAGCTTGTTTTTTTTTCTATCTTTTTTATTTCACTTTTTTTGCTTTATACACACATTACATAGCAATAGACTCTTAAATACAGAAGAAATTAAATACACTTAATACAACAGAAACAAAATTAATTAACAACTGTTAACAACTTAATCGCTTAACTATGTAGTCCAAGATAAAATACACAGTCTTTGGCAGTAAATGGGACTAAAGGTTGTTGGGTGCACCCTGTGGTAAAACAAGGGTGGCAGCAACACACCCCATAAAGTGCATGCAATAAGGGTGGCAGCGACACACCCAAAACTGAGTAGAGCAATAAGGGTGGCAGCGACACACCCTAGTAATATACGTAATGGAATGAGGGTGGCAGTGACACACCCTGCACGGTAACGGACGAGGCAACGAGTGGAGCACATCCCCACCCAGGAGTGAATAAACTAAGGTGGGGTGGGGGCCCCACCCGGCCTGCTACGTGGAGGTAAAAGTAGCAGGTGTGCACCAAAGCCAGTAGTCCAGCTTTATTGAATTGAAGGACGGGTGTGGCAGGGAAAAATCAGAAACTAATGCATAGTAAACTACTATTGGAAAATACAACGCGTGCACGCAAAGTGAACAAAACAAAGAGCACACAGCTAGCATTGGTGGATATAGGTATAACATAGTATTGATTACAGCTACTAACAATGAAAACTTGTTATCACCAAAGTTTGTAGAAACAACTGAAGGTCAGTTATTGATGTAATCTAAGATAAACAAGGAGCTCATGAACCAGAGCTGAGTCACGCAATGTTCTTTATGTGCGATAGCAACATATTTGCCACCCAGGTAAATCATAATGAAACAATGGCTGAAGTATGCTCTAATTAGTTAACTCTATTTTACAAGTAAAATGTCCATGTTTTTATCTTGATGCATGAGTTTTTAAAAGAAAAATAGTTTAAAATAAACACATTCACAGAACATACCGTAATGCAAACAATAAATGCCCACAATTTTATCAGTTATCAACGAGCATTTAAGGCTATTTAAAATTACAATTGAGCATACAGTATACCTCAATAAAAATTATCAGTACTATATAAGTTTCTAACACTGTACAACTGTTTGACTCGCTTTTTAATTCCCCTCCTTGGGGAAATTATAATTCAGCTTGTTCACTCTGTAGCTTCATTCACCTTTTGAGGCCAGTAAAACTGATAAAAAAGCAGTGAACTATATGTTCGAGGAGAAATGTCTCCCATTCACAGGCTAAATGAATCCACCCTAATTAAGACTTCACACCGCCATGACACCAGCTTATGGTTTCACTATTATAATAACATTATTGACGTTACAAGAAGAAAGGTTGCAGGAATTAATAAAATGATCACTCAACAGAAAATGCTTTGGTCTTTCAACAAATTCTCTCAACTGACTTTCCAAAGGAAATGTACGGAGATTGGTCTGGAGAATCATGGATACCCCCACCACCCTGCGGTCGCCTTGTGAATGTGTAAAGATTGTACAGTGTATACACCTATTTCAATTAAGGTTGATTCAGAGAAGAATGATGCATGATCCATGTTTCATAGCCCACAGTTCATTATTGTAGTAAGGCTAGTAAATTATGTGCCAGCAAGGAGCCTAGAAACCAAGAAAGCAAATGCTGCTGACACTTCTATGCTATGTCAGCAGAAAGTTAAGACAATGTATTTCAAAACACTGAATCCTAGGCTTGTTAATTTAAGACAGTGATTTGAGGTTAGGTTTTTTTCTGTGGTAATATGCAAATGCTGCAAATTTTCAACGAGTTTGCTTGGCTCGTGCACGTGGGAATTTTGGATGGAGTTAAAAAAAATCAAATTCAAGGTGTTTGTTGAACCACAATAAATAACTTAGAATTACATGTTTATCTATTTATGACGCAATTTTTTTAAAACTGAATAACAAAGAATAGCGTTGATTTGCTTTATTAAATAACCAGCATTCTAGCCCATCAAAAAATGCAGCTTAATCAGGGGGGCCTATTCATTTAATGTTGTTAAAAAAGAGGCTTCTAATTTTTTACTATGAAATTTTAAAAATGACATTTTTCAGCTCACTCATGCTGAAGAATTTTAGCAGCCATTTGACTTGAAAGCTCTCTTGAATGCTTTTTCACCAATGCTGTCTCCATTATATCAATGAAAGTGAACAAGATTAAACTTCCTGTTACAAAAGGGTGTACCATAGTGTACTGCAGGCTATGGAAAATGGTTCACCGGAGCAACCTTACTTTGAAATAGGTGTATAAAATGCCAATACTGTGATTGCTCACGCATGAACTAGCGCCTTTTTGGATAACCTGTACACAGACGTTGTTTTATTTTTCTTTTCCTTCTATTAGAACACACCGGCCTGCGCGAGGGCGAGGCGAGGCGAGCACGCGAGGGAAGCGAGCAACGAGTGAGAGGAGGAAAAATACAGTCGACTCCCCATAACTCGAACCCTCGCTAACTCGAACCAAAATCGATTTCCCCAGGATTTCCGTCATACTTTCACTGTAATTTTACCCTCGGTAACTCGAACCCTCGATAACTCGAACTCCCGCTAACTCGAACCTATTTTCGTTTCCCCTCAGGTCATTTTCTATATAATTTTACCCTCGATAACTCGAACCATGTTTTGAGCCCTTAAAAAGTCGGGGAAAAAGCCGTCTACTGGCGTCCGAAACATTGAATTTTGGATTTCCTACTAACTGTAGGAGTATAGTTTACTAATGGAGGCTGATGTTGATTGTCACAGGCTAACGTGAAGCAGCTTTACTTCTCAAAACAGTAAAACGCATGCTCTATTTAGGCTATGTTTTGTTACGGTACGTTCTGATTTATAATCTAAAAGTACCTTCTAATTTTCACTTGACATTTCTACAATTAAATGTGATTAAAATGTTCAATGTGCAGTAAAAACTGTTTTTTTACCTTACTCTCGGCTATTTTCTTCGAGCTCCCGATAACTCGAACTCCCGATAACTCGAACTTTTTTCGATTTCCCTTGAAGGCTCGAGTTATCGGGAGTCGACTGTAATTATATTTTCTACTTCCCCCACCCCTACCCCTTTGCGCTGGCGGTCAATAAATCCCCTGCGGTTTTTACTTTTAATCACGCGCGCTCAACGGAGAAAAATAGAGGGTCTGTGAACAGGCTACTTTTTGGCGGGAAAACATGATAGTCGACGTCATTCTACCACGAGTTTTAGCGACAATGTTGTAGTGGCGGGAACAACTTATCAAATGTGAGAAGTTTCATCATTTTGCCATCGGGAGAGGGCTTAACTTCCTTCAGCATAAATAACCGTACTAACTTTGTTGGTGAAAAATTGTGAAATGAAGCTTTCTAGGGTATCTCTTTTTTCAGAACACGCACAAAAAACGTTAAGTTAAATCTCGTACTCGTAGTCGAATTTAAAGCTCTCTATTTCTCACTTCGTTCTAAGATATAAAAAGCTGACATAGCCGTAATATTACTACACAATGTTAATCTAAAATTAAAATGTAAATACGGTGTCGATGGCAACACCATGAGTTAAGAAAATTATATAAGCTTGACATGCGAATAAATGGCCGGCTAAGTACTGTAGTTTCAAAACGTCAACAGTAGAATCTTACACGTGAGAAAAAAAACAATCTTTTTAGATCAGTTTCTTTATGACAACCAAAATCTTGTAACCGCAGAAAAAAATTTCCTTCTACAAGCTTCTATAACTAATGACTCTTCGGTATCATATCGAAGAATAGAACTTTCGCTTAGAGTAGCTTCAATGTATTGTTTAAGATTTCAAGTTAACTACAGACTTTGCACAGTAATAATCATGGGCTTACCTTGCTTCCTCGAAGCTTGGTAGGACCATAAGAAAGCGGACTGTGTGTAGAGCAGCGACTGACGGAGCGATCGCTCAAAGCCTCAATCATGTCTGTGGAAGACTCTGCCATGGCGAACGTAAACGATCAAACTACTCTTGTTTTACCGAGAAAAAAGTTAACTGTAACCAATAATCCAAGAATAAACCCCAGCTACTGTTTGATAACATCTGAGTTCAGTCGGTTTAAAACATAAAACTGAAGATTTTGAAACTTTCTCGTTTAATATATGGTAATTTCGCGGCACGTGCCCAAATTATATAACATTAATATAAAAACAGCAACACGCACGTGTTGTATACCGAAAATAAGAATAGCCGAGAAACTTAATATTTTACTAAAACTTTATGTTATTTCGAATTAAAATTTACAAGATTCGTTGTAAGTACATAATAGACGGTATACTTATTGCTTTTCTTTAAAAGGTTTCCCAAATTTAATTTTTACGTGCTTGTTGGCTCCCAAGTCAGCTCTATATACTTCCGTTTCCTGTAAACGTGACATGCAAACGTCGTGGATTCGAACACAATCACGTGTTGTCATCTCTGTTCGATCGACTCTATCGACAAGCCGTGGTCCAAGGGCAATTAAAATACGGGAGTTCTAAATCATTAACAGGGTAGAACAAACTCCAGAAAGACTATACAGAATTTTGTTTCTCGCCAGAAAGTTTCTATACTGACAAAAATTCACTGCATAGCAGTTTACACTGCTTTTGGCAACATGCGTTCAAGGGTCTCTTGCTTCAACACGTGGAACGCTCCTGGGAAAACGTAAATGCACTTGCCACAAGTCTACCTCACGCGCGCGCGAGTTTTTCGGACCGCGGAGCCGCCGAGCGAGGCCACTCGTAAATCATTAAGGTCACAGATGCTTCCAATATTAAGAATGACAACTCTTGGAAGGAAGTATTATACATACTTGACTCTAACCAAAGGTTTACTCCAACCCATTTCTAGCGTCTGCAAAGCCAAGCCATTTCCAGGACTGAAGTACACAAGTCCACCCACTCTAATTATTATTATTATTATTATTATTATTATTATTATTATTATTGGTTTATTTTATTTTACTTTATTTTATTTTTTATTTTTTTTACTTTGTAATTTACATCACTATTTTTTCATATTTCAGTTTCGGGTGTTCCATTTCTTTGTGGCTTTTTAAAAGGAATGCAGAAGCTTTTTGTGAGTTATGGCTTGGAAAATGAGGAAAAAGATGTAGTACGGGTGTAAATCAGCCTCTCGAACCTTTCAATTTTTTTTTTTGAAGTTTCCTCTTACATGCTTTTTTTCATGATGAATCTCACCCTGTCCCCCATATCCGCCTTGTGAGCAGGTTTTTTCTTGGCGCGCTCAAAATGTGTAATTTTTAGGATTATCGTTTAGCCTGCCTTCTGGCAGGCTACTCGCAAAACTTCTCGAAGCTCAGGAAAAGAACTAACTGTAGGAACAAAGGAAAATCAAGGCAAGAAATAGGAATAAATGGTAAACAAGCCAAGAAAAAAGAGAGCAATGAAAAGATTATCGTCTGGTCATTTTCAGGAAAAAATATTGGAATAATTTCGGCTTTGATCACTTATCCCATCCCCCAAACGTGCAACTCATATTAGTCTGTATTATATAATAGCGCACGTGAGGATTCCAACTGATGTTTTGGGTATGAAGGTGCAATATCACTCAAACGACAATGAAAACACTGGGAAAAGTGATAATATTTACTTAAAAACAACAACACAGACTGAACTATATATTATGAGTCGATTGATAGCACGTTACGCGCGACTTACGTTTACATTATATTGATACAAGACCCACACGACAGACAACGTCCACCGGGCATGCTCACCCTCACGGGGCTTACTGGAAAACGAAGATCGGGAATCGGTCAATGGGATCGGGGATTGGTAAAATAAAATCATAATGAATTACTTTATTTCAAATGAAATGAACGAAGAATTGCAGAAATGAATCCACCAAATTTACGTATATGCTTCCACCTGGCTTCCATGTTAATTTTCGCCCGTTATCGTCCAACCACCTGAGCTCCATAGATTATGGACAAGGTCAAGAGACTCAAGACCTCATAGTCTCTTGACAAGGTTCATAAGCTAAGCGGTGCGTGAGTTCCGTTTTGCCTAGTTTACAGTGTTTTAAAAATCGTAAAATTCTTCCTTTCTCGGGGATGTCAACAAGAAAATATTCAGATGTTGTGTCAGGTCGCATAGAGGAAGCCTGCTCCTCTGATGATACACATAGCTGGCTAAGAAATTATCAGCGGGAAAGCGAAGCCGGGAAGACTCACCTCGATGTGCCATCAAAATAAGCAAGGCACGGTAAATTTGGGAACCAGCGCCTAAGAAGTGTGCTGTGATGGTGATAATTTTTTTTTTTCGCAAACCCGAAGTCAGAGGTAGCACATTTGTACAAATCTATTCTTTTCATGTTCCTTTGGATGCTGGTAAAATAATGTTACAGGATGGGTAAAAGTTTGCTCGAAAAGAGGGAATCATTCAAAGATCTCGGATCGAATTAAACACTAGGCAAGATTGAAGCAGATTTCTAAATGTATCCCGGGAATGTATCCGAAGCGTATATTTGATAAGTTTGGGTTGAAGTAAACGCTTTTCAACTGACAAAAGGTAGTATCCAGGTCAGCACGGTCCCATAGCTGGCTGTGTCCCTTTTATGTCTCCCAGATTTTTAGTATGAATTAAGGATATTTGCTGTTTCAATGAACTCATCTTCCCAGTCCCGTGTTTCTTAATTCGGTATATTGAGGTTGTGTATCATCATCTTCCTTTTATGGGCTGAAAAGCCGTTTAATTTGCTCTTAACACAATTACAATCTCATGTACACACCCCGTCGAAGAGCATAACTGTCCGGGCTGCCCCTGGATAACTGCAGGAAATAGATTTGTGTGTTGTCAAGCACACTGGTACAGTTATCTTTGTTTTTCGTTTGGAAAACAAAACAAGTGTTTTATGTCATGATGTAAATACTTAAATCATCACCGGCATAAAAAAGAGATAAGAAAGAAAACATGTTTAAATCTAAACTGGTGTCAACACTCCGTAGAATCCAACATTTGGTCGAGGGGTTGAGGGTTTTCTTTTTAGTCGAGGGTCTATTATCATGTGGAGGGCACATTTTAATTTCATTTCATTATTATCATTATTATTATTATTATTCATTATTATTATTAATTTTAATGTCATACAGATTAGCAATACAATTTAACAAAAATGCAGTAAAAACAAACGCTATTCCGATAGACAAGAGACCTTAAGCGCTTCATTTTCCAGCATCAAACACAGTTAAAAATTCACCTTGTAGTCAAAACAGTCACTGAATCAGTGAGACCCAGATCGAAGTATTACAGTATATGTTCTGTGAAATTTATCCGCACAGTCTGCGACACATCACCAAGACCCACAAGTATTCTACAATTCTAAGATCCTCCATCCCTGATCCTCGATCCCCGATCCCCGATCACCCCGATCCTGATGTTCCAGTAAACCCGCCCAAGGTCACAAGAGATTTTTGCACAGTCACGTCGAAAAAAATCGACGGTCACTATAACTACCCTGTTCGGTAGTTTCAAGAAGTGATGAAGGGATTTCTAATAACATTTGTCATTGCCCGAGAGTGGGTTTCTTTGTTTGTTTGTTTTTTTTTTTGCGATTCTTGCTATGTTTTTGAGCCATTTGCCAGCTGATACTGTCATACAGCCGCTTAAAACGACTTGACCTGACAGTCGAATCCGAGTGGATAGTGATTTCTCCAGTGAATAGCGCTATACAACGTGTGCCGGAAGAACTGGACCGTAAGGGCGCTTTCCATTCAGCCTATAATTCCGGAAATGTCAGTTAGAATTCAAATGGAAAGGACCATTTCGGTTCGGTCCATCCGAAATATTTGCGATTACCATTGAAGTTGGTCCACCTTCACCGGTCCGCTCATTACCGAAATGTCTCGATTGTTGTCTCCAGTACCGCTCTTCTGTATCCCTGCTTACAAGAACAAAAACATAGCCAAACGCGAAGTGGTCTGTGCAGCCGGAATGTATCTTTCCAGTAGGCACGTGGAATTTCCGAAATTTCAAACCGGACTCTTTGTTGAATGTAATGGGCCCAGAATGTCAAGCAGTTCGGAATCGTTTTAGCGGGCGTTTTAGCCGAAAAAACAGCAATACATATGAAGAGGAATTTGAAGCATTTCAGGGCCCAGTTGTTCGAACGCCTGTTAGTGCTAACCCGCGGTTATATTTTAACCCGGGTTTCGTTTTCTTTTTATCAATAGCACTCTCTCGGAAAATTTTCTCTATTCTTTTTAGAGTATCCTATCATCAAATTGTAGGCAAAGAGAATTAAACTGAACTTGCTTTTAAACTCTGATATCCGAGTTCAAATTTCGCACTAACCCTGGGTTACCTTAACCCAGTTTCGAACAACCTGGCCCAGGTGACCAAAAAGGAGTCTGAGTCATATCAGCCCCTTCCAGGTCTCTTTGTCATTAATGAAAAAATAATAATAATTGCGAGTGACAAGAGTAGCCTGGGACCAGGCTGCGCAGTGGGGGAAAAAAGGCAGAACCTGGTCCCAGGCTAGACAAGAGGTGTCCACAATCCGAATCTCCATGTTGTTATTACGCATGCGTCACACGTATGAAGCAAGCATTTGTTTGGACTTCCATAGTCTTCCTTGCAGCTCTTTTTGTCTCGCCACGTAACGCTCCTCCCAACGAGACAAAAACAGCTGCAGGGGAGACTAGGACTTCCACTGAAAGCACAGAGCGCAATTTATTTGATCACGGATGTTTGGACCTTCTATCACTCGTAATCTTGTTCACGCGTGTTTTGACTATCTGTCACGCACAGCGATGGAGCAAAAGTGTTTTGACCTTCGACCGTTTTCGCCCGCATTCTGTAACCTTTGATTATAACTAGTAATAATAATAATGATGATAAGTCTTTATTTCATAAGATAAACACACATATCCTTGCCCTTGGCAATGGTTTAAAACTACAACATTGGTTAGTATTTCCTCGCTCTTGAATAATTCTATTAGCATTTGTCTTGAGGGTAGTTGATAAAACGAGGGTTGAACTTGGAACGTTTAAAGCATTGTACTGCTTCTGAATCACACTTGCACAAAGAATGTCGACATTTGCCGTAAAACCAGTAGTAACTTGCAGGTTCTGAAAAGAAAAAATATTCAGTAGCATTTTTATGTACCTTGAAAACACAACTTTCGTCGCACGAAGGATTTGAGAAAAGAAATTTTTAAAATATTTACAGCCTTGCTGGCAATTATATTTTGGTTGTGAAACAGTATTAACCAATTCGCCTCATGTAACGGAATCTAGACAGTCTTGGATTCTGATTCCACGCCGTGAATTCCGGATTCCAGGTACTACATTTCGCATTCTTTATCGATGGAACTTGAGTCTGGATTCCAGTCGTTAGCGGGATTTCGAATTCCTCGAACTGTATTCAGTCCACAAGCAAAAATATCCCAAACTGCGGAATACTGATTCATACTTGGGCGAAGCTAATATTGTTTTCCCTATTATCCATTCCTAATTCTTTCTTCACTTTCGTCGGCGTTTTCACGAAGTCAATGTTTACGACCTGGAATCAAGTCTAGCAAAATTTGCGGCAAAGAAATAAGGATGACCAGAGAGAAATAAAGTACAATAATAAGTCAAGCGTGTTAAATTATCTGTAGTTTTTACCTGACAAACAAAAGCAAATTTTGCAAATTAACTTTTGGACGGGGCATTTTCAATCAAAGATGGTGGTTACTGATTATTAGTAAAATCCAACTAGTGGTCTATTATCAATGCTGCGTTCTGATTGGTTGAGCTACTACTAGGCTATATGTTATAGCCCACTAGTAGCAAAAAGCCAGGCTTTTTGGCGGAAAAAAAGGATTAAAATCTACCTTTAACTAGCTAAAATTTTTTCATTCTCGATATTTTTGACCAACTAGTTGGATTTTACTAAAACAATTATTCCTCTCGCCCTCATGGCCTCTGAGTCAATAGCCCATTCGGCCTTCGGCCTCGTGGACTATTGACTCAGAACCCATTTGGGCTCGAGGAATAATCGTTAAATATACCCTTAATTCCCCACATTAGAAAGGAGAAGGGAACTGGAACCGAAATGTGTCCCGCAATTGTTTCTGGGATCGTTACTGGTGACGCGCCGATCAGCTATTGGCCAATTGTTTTTTCTTGTCGTTAATAACAGTCCCAGAAGTCTTCGCGAAAGTTGACTCCACCCTGTTTCCTTCTTGTCCTAAAGGGAAGACCTCATATGACAATGACCTCATCCAGGTTGGCGTCCAGCGGTTTTAGTGGAAACAAGGGTTTTTGGGGGGTGCTCAGTCTCGTGGGCTCATAAACCCTGGTCTCGGTCATTGTTATTTAAGGAATTCCTTTCTAAAGAGGCGAGTTGTCTTTTTGTTAGGTTCTTAAGTGTTTTGTGTTTTAAGATAAAGGTCTTACTGCATCTGAAGCATCCTTCTCTACTGTAAGGCATGACGTAAACAGCGTTGTCGAACGGGCAAGAACCTGAGCGTGTCACTGAGTTGTAGCACTCATCATGTATTTGACAGCATCTAAGTAACAAAGAAAGCATTCATGACTTTGCGATTATACGCGTCATTGTGAAATGTCTGTCCTTCTTCGATTTTGGTGTTTCATAAAGATTATTAGTTCCTTCAGTTACAGGGTTCTACTTTGCAACACGACCTCGACTGACCTACTTTACCTGCAGACCTGCAGACTGTAATTATTTACTCAAAAGGGCTGTGTCACGCCGGCTAGCTAGTTCATTTTGTTTATAAGACCACTCAATGGGCCATTTGCACGATGGCGTCATTTTACTACTACTAAGCTGAATCCTTCAGGGTTTAGCTTTCTTTCGCCAATTTAATAGGGTTTTTTAACCTCACTGGTATTAGCAAATTCAATTTTGAAAGAAAAAGGAAATGAATTCTGGTCTTTGTAGCTAAAAGACGTCATCGTGGAAATGGCTTATTACAGGGTGGGTAAGGGGTTTACCGCGACGGGTGATGGGATCCAAATTATCAGCGTAATACGGGATCGGACCCAAATTAGCCGCGTGAGGTGTGATTTGGCCTAGCAGTGTGGTGCGTTATTTACTATTTTCACAACGCGTGACGCGTGATTTTTCTTTGAAATTTCCGTGGTGGTTAATATCACTTGAGACTGGAAGTGGAGACATTAACAATAGATAGTTATGACACCAACTTCTTGCCCTTTTTTCTCGTTCCTCGACCTCTCATTTCCTCAGATCACATGATAATAGGGTAATTGTTAATGTAGTTAATATTTTATTTTTACGTGATGCGTGCTAGCTTAAAAAAAACATCGGCGTGATGCGTGATAGGTACCCCCCCCCCCCCCCCCCCTCCTTTACCACAATGGAACTTAAGAAATAGCTTGTAAATGACAAAATCACAGCTTGGTGTCAAATATGTGTCCCAAGCACAGTGAGCTTAAACAAAGGCGTTTTTCAGCGACGGACGTCAACCGGAAGTAAGGCCTTTTCCTTCTTAATATGCCTTGACGATATAAAATTGTGTTGCTTAGCTTCTTTACTCTTATAGAGACGATTTGACTGAAAATTTGGGCAAAACCATCGTCCAAAAATGAAAAGGGGTCACTTCCGGTTCACGTGTGTCGCTTAAAAAACGTCGTTGCTTAAGTTCCCTATTATCTCAAAGGTTACAAACAAAAAAATGAACTTTGAAAGAACTGTAAGGCTAAGTTTTCAAAAACTGTGATCCGTTTAAATGTTCTTCAATTTTGTCCATCCTTAGATCCTTTTGTAACGTCTTCAAGGACTATTTATATGTTTCGCTCATTTTGTGGCAGTTCCAAATGTTTGAATTTTCATAAATTTTGGAAACAGCTTCTTTAAAGGGGTTTAAAATTTCTGGTAAGAGATGATCTTAAAATCACTGCAATCAGTTTATTTGGAAAAACTTCAATTGCCCTTTTCGAGTTTGCATGTGACCGTGGGATCGGGCACGCAAGGGCTTCTTTCACTGGCCAACACATGATAAATGTTTGATTCGTCCCTTCAAATCATTCCCACAGTGCAATTCGACCAAAAACCGACCCAATCTTAAATGCAACCACACAATGACCAATGAAGTAATGTCCTGATTAATGCTCCCCTCTCTAAGGTACCTGTCTGTTTGGTCTAAAGGTTTTCCTTTGCCTCCAAATCCACAGTAGCAGCCGTAACCGTTGTAAAGTAATGGGTTTCTGTGGACATGACACAAAATCATGAGGCCAAACCCAACAATGCTTCTGCTTGTAGATACCATTGGTGCATCTTTACTATCTACAAAAATCACATAATGTGGCCAGAAGAATTATGGCGTTTACTTTTTTCTTAGAATTGCTAGTTTCTCTTATGGCCATGAGAACTGGTTTGTATCAATCATAAGATTTTAAGAGCATCCCAATGGTTTCAGTTGTCCAAATATCAAGAAATAATTGTAAGACTCCCGTGCTTATCATATGCCACCGTGTGATATTTTTCAGTATGTGTTCCAAATAATCAAATTACTGAACATATTGAGGAGTAACCTGGTAATTGCCAAATTCGTTTAAACCTTTACTTTAAATAATTCTGATGACTTAGAAAAGTCTAAGCGATCACAATACTTATTCTACATTTTATTATCCTTTTTTGCTTGCGATATCGATAAATAATTCGAAAAAATGACAGAAAGAAAATTTGGAATTTTTCGTGAGGTTTTTCTTGTTGAAAAGGACTTTTTTCTGTGTGCAAACCATCGCCTTGGCTGCTTGAGGAAAGAAAAAAAAATTGACAAAAAAATTTGTTGAAACCGCGACTTACTTACCCTTAGATGTAAATTTGTTTTCCTGTTCCTGAGAAAAAAGAAAGTTTGTAAATTCAACATGTAACATGTGACATTTTTAATTTAACCAATAATACCCACTGCAGTGAGAAACAATTTCTTGTCAATTAATAGAACAATAACAGAGACATTCTGGGATTCATAAAAGAAAAACCAGCAACAACAACAGTAGGAGCATTATTCAAAGACAGGAGAGTACATTTGTCATACATGTTATATTTTTTCTTACACTTTTAACTACAATATGGTAAACCAAAATAGAATTAAACGGAGACTCAAATAGAGCCAAAAGAGAGCTTTAACCCACTTACCAGATCACGCCAACTTGCAGCCTCAGAAATCTGGAGGAAGGCAAGGGAAAAGTAAAAAACAACATAACCATGAAAAGACTTCATTTCGTGTGGCTTTAACGCTGACTTGATGTACTAAGATGTCTGAAACGTACCCCCGTCTCTATATTCAATATGCTAAAAACTTCCTCTGACGCATGTTCTGTCAAAACATCAATGACTTGAAATTGTAGTCAATTTCATCTGCTTTACTTCTGTGGAAAAGTCAACATCAAACTAAATTGTTTTTTGCCTCTCTGTTTTCTCAAAATTCATTTTGTTTGGTTTCGTTAATTTGGTCTACTTATTGACCAAGACTTTTCCCTTTTTTTCCGATATCATAATTGCTTCATTAAACATACAGTTCTCCTTTCTTATTTCTGAAGAAGTCCTTGAAACGTTATCGACTGTCGTTGTATTTGGTAGGTTTTATCGTTTGATATACCAAAATTAATACCGATTTAGAGGTAGCACATCCACATAGTTGTTATTCGTCTACCATTTCTGAACGAGTTAGAATTTGAAATTGTTGGTTTTCGAGGAGAAGGGAAAACCGGAAAACCCGGAGAAAAAGCCATCGGGGCTAAGGCGAGGACCAATAACAAACTCAACCCACATACCCGGGGGGCTACTCCCCATGATGGCCTATACCGGGTGGGACCGCCCAAGAGGGCTACCTTTTTCAGGCTTAAGGTATACGAAAGGGTAGGGATTTCACTAGTTGAAGTATAAAAAAGTAGTTATTGAAACACTTTCCAGTCACACAATAAATTCAAAAGGGCTAACAGATGAATTTTTTGGCTTTATAAAGTCGAGAAAACGTTCTATTTTTGTGATTGATTCCTATTTAAAAGACAGTGCATTGACAGCAGTTAAAGGGGATGCAAAGTTCTAAACGAGGTATGTGAAAGGAGTACCATTTGTCACTAGAAGGTATACGAAAGGGGTACCTTTTTCGTGAAAAATGGTATGTTAAAGGGTAAGTAGTTGGACCTTGGGGCGGAGCCTCCCCGTATAAACATTTGTTGAGTACTGAGTCCCCCCCGGCCCACAAATGGCGTCGACGCCGAAATTAGAACCCAAGTCATATTGGTGGGAGGCGAGTGCTCTCACCACTGTGCCATCTCTTGCGGCTCTCCACTGATCTGATGGAGGTGTTCTCTTTGACAGCTCCACTAAAAGTTTACTTTTTAGTGTTAACCTGAGTGTGCAAATTGACTGTTATCATCAGCGGCATATATAAACCTCACGTGAAATAAACAGATGGTCAATCAAGTACGAATATCTCTACTGTCGTATTTTTATTCTTTATTTATCAACTTTAAAGTAATAATTACATATCAATTATTTCTGTGATAGAAACACCTACCATTAAAGTTGAAATCTTTAAAAACAAATGGACAGTTTTGTGTTAGTCGACCCAAAAAGTCGCAATTTGTATAGTTCAATCCAATTTTGAAGACTTCATCTCCCTTGTCAGTATTGGAGTGAGGTCCCTTCTAGAGGAAAAAACCTCTCTTGCACCCCAGATTTTTTGTGTTTATTATTTCTCTTCTGTGTTTCTTATAAGGAACCGCCTCAACCTCGTGGACAAAGCCGTCCTTTCAAATACTCTTCTCTGGGTCTAGCCTGGGTTTTCCAGAGACCTGCGCGCACAGTTTTCCAAATCCACCCCCTGCCCCGTCCCCCGTATTGTTATCACTAGGGTGACTTTTACTGAGATGATTCACTGTTCGTTTCTCGTCAGTGTGGTGAGGCTATCATCTCTCTTGCCTTTCTTAGTCGAAGGAGTGTGTTCTCCTTGCAGCACCGTCTTTACGTTTGCGGATGGCAGCGGCAGGGAAAACACCAGCTTTTTTAAACACATTTTTGACAGCAGTTTACTAAGCAGAGTTACAAAGTCGTTTGCTTTTTTCAGCACTTGTTTATTTCCTTTCTTTCCTTTTGCACTTTGTTGTCGCCTTTGTTTTATTAAATGCTCATATTTTACGGGTAAGCACATGTGTATAAGATTTCCTTTTTACATATTTGTAAAATACAGAAAGAGTTACGCTATGTTACTAAAGGTTTCATAATGCCCCTGCTTCTTAACTCACACTCATTCAGGGAGAACCTCCTCCTCGTTAAGGTAACACCTTGTACTCGAGTAAACATGGCCAGAAATTTCAGACAAACCGCGGCATGGTGTGTGGGTTCATGTAGTTTTTCTTTTGTTTTGATAAAATTAGTGAAAAACGGTAGAATCTAATGCTTAGGCAATAAAAATATAGCATTTGCCAACTACTTATATTAAATAATATGCATGTTCAAAAGAAGAAAAACCGAAGTTTTCCTGATATTACATCATTGCGCAATCAACAGTCTCATCAGTGTCACACTGAGTCACACCACTTCTCACGCCAAGGCATGATTATATAAAACAAAAGAAGCAAGGCTGATTTTACAGTCGGGGATATATATTAAATATAAAAATATTATATATTCCCCACTCTAAAATCAGCGTTGCTTCTTTTGATTCATATTTTCACTTATTACTGATTAGATGCTTTACTAGGATCCGGTCCTCCTTTTTTGTGAGCTGGTCCTTGATTCAAAAATTGAAGTCATGATTGCTTGAAGATGCAAGGCTTATACAGCTCTCATGACGTTCCTACCTGAAAATAGCTCGGTTACAAAGTTTGAGTAAAAAAGGGCGGCCTGTTGGCACAAATCACGAAGAAATTTTGATGTTTTTTTACCATCCTATTGCACTGCTCTAGGCTGCTTTTTTCACACAAAGGCAGACATATTTAAAAGCTAAATATTGGGGGTTTTCAAACCCGTTTCGCCGACTCTAGAAGGCTTAACAGCGTTTAAAACAGCCCCCGATCCGAATTGAAGGTCTATCCTTGCTGGATCTTGCTGAAAACAGTAAGGTGTGTGGACTGTGTAATGGATAGGAACGTCGCGCTTGTACTGAATAAGAAAAGGTGATCAGCGTCGAATTTCAAAACGCTGACGTGGCCACACATAGCCGTTGCAATGGTTTATTCTGCGGATTTTTGGCAGATCGCCTTTACCGGAGCTTTGGCGTAAGTGATCTTTGAAAATTTTATCGTGTTATAGATGTGTGGAACTTGATTTTTTGGATCCATGACAATAATGATTTTTTCTTACAACTTAGGGCTATTGATTGTTATGTCTCACTCTGGAATTGACAAATTTAAATAGGACAGCAAAACTGAAGGAATTCTGGAAGTTGTAGTCAAATGACGTCATCGTGAAAATCTGACAAGGGGATAGTAGCATTACATAACTCACGATAAACTTACCAGTGAAAGGACAAGCAACAGGAAAAATAGTGGACACGATCCAAACATGTTCGGAGAAAATAGATCTCTGAACCTGCAAAGGAAAAATAATTAGTTTCAAAGGACAATGTGAACTCGAAAGCTTAATGCTGATTTTCTTACCAATTTCTTCCAAAGCTTCTCTTCCCTATCAGGGTCTATCAGCAGTGCTCACTTGAGGCACACTTGCCAAGTGAATGATTTTCGTGGCTGAGATAACCTTTTAATTGCCTTAAGTTGTTTATTTTGCTCACCACCATTTATTGTTTAGCAGTGCGAACTTTTCTTGTTCTAGTTTAGACTGATTCACACTTCCGCTTTGTACTTGTAAAATTAACGTTGGCTCGTCTCATTAAGAAGTCAATGCTAACTTCATTTCAAAAACAGCAATTAAAACATGTTAAGCAGACGTTCCGAATGAGTCGTTAGTAAATAAAACTGGATCGAGAAAGTTTTATCTAATAATTTTTTTTTAGGAAATTTGCTCAACACATGACACAAATCTACCGGCACAGGCAACACACATACCTGATGCATAAACCACTCCAATTTTTTGAGTAGCTTGGGAGCTAATATCCTCGAGCACAATTCATTATAATACATTACAAGAAAAAACTGTGTCTGCACATAAAAGAAACTAATATTCACAAATATTCACTAAAATTCACAAAAAACTTCTTTGTCTGTGAACCACATGCCAATGTGTATGTAATATGACTTGTTAAATTTTCCAAGGTCGACTTTTACAGTATTTTTCAAAACGTTCCCATTACCTCGTCTTTCTCTTACGGTCTCTTTAGCTGCTAAAAATCGCTGAACATATTTCATGCAATGGAGAAATCCAAGTATTACATCAACTAGCGATATTAATAGTACGTATATCCACACAACAATGTTTGAAAATCATGAACTTGAAATCGTTTTGGACGCTTAGTCTCAGAAAGAGCCAAAAGGACTTTGTGCAACACGCACTCATTCGCGCGAGACTTGAGATTAACGCAGTAAATTAAAGTCAGTGGAGAGATGGACACGTCAAGTTCTGATCAACTAAAGAAATTATACCAATTGTTTACATTTTCTAAGTGGATTTTTCACCTAAAATGTTGCTTCTAACAGTAACACTGTAAAGTGAAAAATTTTAAACTAGGAATTATCATTCAGTTTCTATAGAGCACAAATCAATTAAGACTCTCCCCGAGAGGATTTGCTACTAAAATGTTGCTTTAGTGAAAAATTTCAATAAAGGAAACGGACTAAAATGTGACATGCCGGAGTAGAACCTCGATTTCTCACACTCGGATAACTCGAATTCCTCGCTAACTCGAACTAAATTTGCTTTCCCTTGATCAAAATTTCACTCCAGTGAAATTTACCCCCGGCCGATAACTCGAATTCCCCGCTTATCCGAACTGTTTTTCGTTTCCCTTCAGATCGAGTTCGAGATACCGGTATTCTACTGTTTAAGCATAAACTTTAGGCCCTGAGGCCCTGAAGAGAGCTGTTTTTTCCAATTTTTGAATATTAATTTGTTTTGGAAACCTTTATCGGCAAAATTACTTCTTGATTTTGACAATTTGTCAGTCTTTTGATTCTAAAAGAAGCCAGGTGCGAAAGATAATAATGTTTTGAGACTTTGCAATTTATGTGTAAATCAGTTAGAAAATTATAACACTTATTTGTCTGTCCGTTAGTCTAGTATAAAAAAGACTTAATGCACATCTTTAATTGACGAGTTAAGTTTTCCACCGCGACTCGACGCGACGTATTGTGGTCTGAGTGTACTTAATTTCCCCATATACGAAACTTTCGAATTTTAAGTTTACCAAACTAATCCATCGTTAGTTAAGAATACTGTAGCTGAAATTTGTTTATACGTTTTTGAGAAAAATTAGCACGTCGCAATAACTAAAGTAGATAATTAGGGACACGTCATCGTTAGCTGTAGCACTTACCTTAGACTGTTCTCCATTCTGCCCATGCATCTTTTTCTGCTTTTTGTCCTCTGTTCGTTAAATCTTGGACATAAAATAAAATATTTGAAACAATTACTCAGTATGATTGTCTACGATTTGCGATCAGTGTGGATAAACATCGAAATACCTCAACACCTCGGCTTTTATATATACGTCAAGTTTCTCGGAAAGTCGGGTCTTTTATATTTCGACACGACAGCGTGCTTTTCGAACGGCTCCGAGTTTTTTCTCTTGGAACTTTATCCTTTCAGTTTAAAATAGGTTCTATCGTCTTAGGTAGAAAGTTCCTTACCTTGTAAGCGAAACAAACAAAGAGCCCGATCAGAAAATCCCTATTGTACGCTACCATTAATAATTCCGGAAACTGCCCCGTTTTTCCATCTTTCCACTTTCTTCCTCCTTCTACTTCGTTTTCGAGGATTCGCAAACATAATCAAGAAGATTAGATCACAGTAATGGAAACATAACCAAACCCCGCGAAGAGTCAGTTTTCTAATAAAAAAAGCTTCGCTGCAACCGAAAATGTAATTAGTATCCCGTGGTGGAGAAAATAAGACTTTCCAAGGTCCTGAGGCACTTTACAGTAGGAGCAGCAGACTGTAGTAATCTTCCGTTTCAAGAGAGGCTGAGCCGGCTATTGAAATAAAGCTAAAGCAGCAATTCTGGGAAATTGACCTGCCAGGTACCGATTTACTTACTACCTCTTTTTTAAAGATTTTTGAAAGATTAGGAATAGTTGAATAAATCTTACCACCTTACTGAGTGCTAAACTGTAGTAAAATGAACATGAAGTGAGTTCCCTAGCCTGAGGGTCATTTCCTCTTGCTCTCATATATTTCTTGAACAAAATTGCTTCACTACGTTATTTTTACTGAATAACCCAGAACGCTTTACCTGCACCGTTAAGCAATGTAAAGCAAAATAAAACAAACAAGACAATCCTAGTTACTGTCGTGTAAACAGACTTTTCATGTACCGAACTTAACACCTATTTAGGCCGACGACCCAAATGACACAAGTTCGACGGTTGATTCAGACGTAGGAACTTAATAAGTCGGTCTCAATTCATTGTCACGATGTACAATGGTCTACAATACTTACCAGTGATAATAATTTATTAGCGATTTATGAATTAGGTTCAGTACATGAAAACTTCCACGTTGGAACTGGGCCTAATAGCTGTCGATACTAAATGGGGAAAAGAAAAGTGAAAATTGTTGGGAAAATTTAACTAATGAGGGTCCGTAGCTGCAGACAAAGCAAAGAAAGGACGGAAAGATGTTGACTCCGTTTAATTACTGGCAGGTTATTGCAATGGCTCAGGAATTAATAATAAATTTAACAATGTTTTTTTAGTTCATTTCCTTGTTTATAATACTTCATGGCATTTTGGGTCCATTTTGTATTTAGTTTAAGGAGCTCTTTAGTGGTATAGTACCTACCGAATTTAAGTTCCAAGCGTGGGTTAAAGACCCATTTGTATACATCTATCATTCGCACTCTCAGTTTGTAGCTGATTCCATTGCAGCCCTATAAGGCCCATAATCCGTGTTCGTCAACTGCCAGATCAACATGAGTGTAACCACCCCACTGGTAATGGGTCTTCCATCGCTGAACCAGCCAAGCCTATCTGTTTTTCCTCACGCTCAGTCTGCAGATTGACGATGTTGTTCGTACCCGCTCTGTCATGCAACAACAAAAAATACCACCTGACCAAGCTAGCATCAGGTTTGATATGAACTTACAGAACTTTAAAAAGACTTTAGATATTTTTTCTCACCGCAGATAGAAAGAAAACGTTCCGAAGAATACTTAGTTTTAAAATTGGCTGTAGAAAGACAACTTTGAGCGATTTCTTGCCTCGAGTTCATCTTTGAGAAAAGCAAACACCGGGGAGCCGGCTTAAAACATAAACTTAAGCCTTAAGCGTGAAGACTCAGGATTTTTAGAGACACTTTAATACTTGTCTTCGTGGATGAAAATTGTTGTCTCTGTAAATGTTTCACCAAATTACATTTCTTTTATTGATTGTTAGTAGTCTCTCTTGCAGTTTTAATCGCTGTGCTGTTTGTTTTCAGTCGTTCATGATCGCTTGCAGGAGTACTCAAAATGCCGCGCGTATCAAACGCTTTTTAAGATTACACATCGTTATAAAACCATTGAATAAAAACAATAAACATGATGTATTCTTTATTATGTTGAAGCGTAACTCTATTAATGTTCACTGCAAAATTGCGCTCGTCAAATGTGAGAAACGGCTGGCCGTATAGGTGATTTTGGGAATTTTTTGAACGGTTTCGCGCTAAAAGCCCAGGATTGATCGTCCTGAATATTGACTGAGTGCAATTTGTCTTGAAAAATTGTGAAATACTGCATTCTGTCCTAGGTCTGTATGATAAATAGTACTGTTTCACCTCAGATGTGATGTATAAAAAGTATTAAAGGTTGGTTTATACACCCCCAGATTTGTTGCCAACATTTTGTAAAGTACACTTGTCGAACGCAAAAAATTCGGCCTGATTTGTTTTCCAGGCCTACTCTACGGTGATCAAGAGCCTTTATGGCTCTTGAATGGGATCGAAGATGATTGCTGTTTTTTGGGTGTAATTATAAGGCTATCAACTCGATGTAAGATGTTTCACTATAAAATCACTTTTCCCTCAAAAGTCACGGGAATGTGCCCTTAAGTTAACTGATTTGTGGATTACAAGTTTATTGTTTGATTTAAATTATAAACTTATTAATGGGAGCTTCGCTTTTAGACCTAAATCGATCTTTTTACAGTGCAAACTTGTAGGAAAACTGTCATGTCTGTCAAGTTTATGAAAACACAAATACAAAAACACTGAATCTATTTATTGGCATGTTTACTTTCAACGGAGAAAATCGCGCTGCTGAATAATGTTTACAAGTGAGGGAATCGTCTACGCTTAACTTTAATTTTACTTAATTCCGATCAAAAAGAGATTTTTCAAAATATACTACCAAATCATCCAATTTTTCTGTTTTTTGTTGTTTTTGCGATTGAAAAAAATTATGAAAGCCTTCATTAACTTGATTGTTGTACTCTTACACTATCATTCAATACGAAGCCTACCTGTTTAATATTTGGTGTGCGACACGTTGATGATGCTTGAAAAAGCCACGTTGACTAACTTTCACTTGCCTTTCAAAATAATATACAAAATAATGGCATCCCTTAGTTTATAGCTGATTTCGGAGTAATAAATCATTTTTCTTGTTTTTTTGTTTAAGCCCTTAGCTAGGAATATATGCCAGATTTTGGTTGCTGTCTTATTAAAGGTGGAAAAAAAGAAAATATGCCCCAAATGTTAGGGAGATCGGCCACCATTTCGTGTTTCTCTCAGTCTCGTCATCTCTGGCTAAGTTACGTGGTGCGTCTAGTTGAGGGGACGATTACTAGTGTTTGCGAATGTTTCGAAATCTTGTATACTTCTCATCATATGGATAAGCGATAACCTTAGCAAGAAATAGTCAAAATATGCTGGTTGTACAAACCAAATAATTGTTCCTTTTTTGTAGACAATAAAGCTAGTCGAAATTTATCCTAGACTCGATTCCGCTCAATTAATTTTAGTTTTCTTTCAAGAAAGCTTTCTGAACTTCTTTTTGATTAACTTTATAATCATAAACTTTATTTACTTAAGCGTCCATGAATTATCTACAATTGCCCATAAGTCGGCTTTTATGAGCGACAAAGCCGCAAGAACCAGCGCGAAGCGCGAGAAAGTCGACTTTTCTCTTGCGATACTGACTTTTAGAGAGTCTATGATTTAACCAGTTATAGAACACTACTACCGGTTAATAGAGACCTTAAGATACACCGTTTCCGTGTACGGGTACGGGTAAATTAGCCGTACACGTAGTCGTAAGCACGCGTAAATTGCCTCTTACCCGGGAGAAACCTGTGGGCTACAAGGTAGAATGGTTACGGCATTATCACATCTGGAAAATAATGGTTGCCTTTTATAAAACTACGAGGTAAACATGTTCGCTTACCCGTACCCGTAGGCTCTGAAAGGTCACTATTGTCCGCTCGCGCGTGGCGTGGTAGTAGGTAACATCTGGCGAGGGGAGAAAAAGCTCCATACATCTAAGGGTATATTTGTTGCTCGTGAAGGAGGCAAAATAAGTTTTTGAGTCATAGACGTTAAGGTTATTTTTTCATAGCTTCTGTAGACACCAGACTGAAGCTGACGTGCATTAATTTTTGGCTTCGACGAGTACCCAGTTAGTCCTGGCGAACTAAAGACCGTTAGTTCAGAGAAACCGTTCACGCTCTAGCGCGAGCTTCTAGGGTGGGGGGTCCGGGGGTATACTCTCCCGGAAGATTTTGAAATATATTGTCTCTGAAATAGCATTTTCATCCTTCCCATGCAGTTAAATTTAACCTGACATCATATTCCTGTTTTCTTCCCCTCCCCCCCCCCCCCCCCCTGCTGTCTCTCTCACCTCAACATTAATAAACCAATGATAACAATTTCCTATAGTACTCCAGTGGGGGCATATTTGAATCAAAACTTTCTTCCAGATTAATAATCGGTTAAATTTTTGAACGCTAGAGTTAACTGTGCTCAAAGATTGTTTCAATCAGAAAGAACCAGAAGTTGTCAGGGCCACAAAACATCAGAATTTCGCTTTGTAAAATGCTGAATAACTGAATAGTTCCATTTGAAAGTATTGCCAGAGGTTTTGAATGGTAACATGTCCACAGACACAAAAGTCACCGAAAAACCTCATGACTTCATTATTTACTCCCACCTAATTTCTAGGTGCGTATATCAAAGCTCAAACTGTGAGAATTTTTTGAGAAGTGTCATAACCCGCGACACAAGAAAATGCTCATTAGATTTTTTCCAAACACACAGACGTTAAAAAAGGTTTTGAGCACGTGATACTGCTGCCTCTAATATAGTGCAGAAATTACATCTTAACTATATTCTCTCTACATGTATTGTCTCTAAAAACTGTTTGAAAACTATAAAACAGTAAGTAATAACTTAAAGGGCCTATGAACACGCCGTGTAAATAGTGTAATGCAGTGCCCAAAACATCCATGAGTGTTGCCAGATTGTACTAAAACCGAATTCACATCGGCATGGTCACGTGCTCCGTCAAAATTCCGTGTTTGAAATAAGGCACTTTGGCAAATGATACATAGAACCTATTGAAGTAATTGTACGTTAAGTTACTATTTCAACCAGCTAATTTGTTCCGTTCTTTATTCAGCTGTGGCAGATGATTGTTTCACACCTTCATTCATTGCTGTGAATTTTTCTAAGAGGTTGTCAGGCGTTGGTGGCTTTTAGTCACGATGGAGGTAATTAAAGAGAATATATTTTGATTGTGACCGTCAGTCAATTTGTCAATTCTTACTTCCTTTTTTTTATGACCATAATATCTATAAAAGCTTAAACTGTTTCAAAGGAGCTAAAGGTTGACTGCGTCGTCAAGCAGTGCCTGTCAGTGCTCTACTCCGGCGGATAGACCAATACGGCAAGGAAAACATTATATTAAAACGAACAGCTCGCATTTGTCCATCTATTCTTGATAAGCTTTAGATCTTTTAAGGGTCAAAGTTTACAAGACCGGTAAAATAATGGAAGGAATTTTCGTAGTTACACTGTTTTTGTTAGGCCCTGTCTTCTCTTTTCCATTTGCCAAATCATCGGATGAGGTAGGTTAAAAGCTATCGAACTTGAATTTATAGGGCACAGTCAAAAGCATTCTTATCATTGGTCTGGTTTGTTAAAATTATGAGCAATTTCTGTTTGTCTTGTACTAGCAACTCCCTCTAGCATCTGTCTCACTTAATCCCTTAACCCCAGATGGACCATAGGCCAACAAGAGAGAATGATCTAGCTCATTCTCTCTTGAGGCCAACAAATTCATCTCCCCATCTTTTTCACTTGTAGCAACTACATCTTAATTTAGGTTCCTCCATATCTCCCAACGGTACAAAAAATAACTAAAAAAACGCAAAAAAAAAAGTAAATAAATTTGTTGATAGATATTGTTCACATGCAAACTAGAGAGCCTTTCGTTCAAACGTTATCAATTTTACTGCTTTTATTTTTTACCGCAAAGTCCATAAAAGTTACAATATTGATAACGAGTGAGGTAACGTTCTACAACTCTTGAATTGACGACTGTTCATTTAACAATTCCCTGTGTTTATCTAGGATGCGCCCCTGCTGAATTCAGAACTACCTGTGGAAAATCCAAGTAAATCAAAACATAACCCAGGTACATTTTAATAATATTGCCTTAAACAAAACCGTATTAACCTATTAGCGGGGCTCCCGCGCGCGCGAAGCGCGCGTGGGACAGAGCCCCATACTCATGGAATATGGTCAACCTCTTTTCGTTTGGTTGTCACGTGATTGACCGAGCGTACGTACGTACGTACGCGTCTACAGATTGTACGGGTGGGGTAGGGGAGATTATCAAAAGGAAGGGAGGGGTGTCTCAGGCGTGTCTTGGCAAGTCCACATCTTTAATATAGGATTTTAGGACATTCACAATATGGTCAATTGACAGCTGTCAAAACAGGATAGCCACTGACCAGTATCCCATGACCAAATCGCGGGCTTATGTGTCAACACATCGAGGTGACGTGATTTATTTGGAAGCTGTCCGCTGACCAGCTAATTGTTTTACTAGATCGCGAACAATGTTCAATCTCATACTTTTACTAGTTAAACTGATAATGCACACATATTGGACATCAATGTTTTGATCAATTGACAGCTGTCAAAACAGGGTACCCGTTGACCAGTATCACTTGACCGTATCGCGGGCTCAGGTGTCGACCCATCGAGGTCAAGTATTTTTTTGAAGTTATCCGCTGACAAGTTACTAGTTTTCAAGTGATCGCAGGCTCAAGTTCAAGTTTTTTCTAAATTCATATGAAATATGTTGTGTTTATGTGCTACACAATTAAAATTTTGATTGCAAACTGACCTCGGACGCGAAAATTCAGCCATCTGTTACAGGCAGGGAAGACAGTTGCTTTTGACCTTTCTCACCATGGTCACGCCTTGGTCACGCTCTACGTCCAGTTTTTATGCTCTGATTGGTCAAAATTTGACAGGTGAGTTCATGCGGAAAATTTATGCAGCATCTTGAATCTTGTTTGCTTTGACAGCTGAAGCTGACAGAGTTTTGTGTCAACTTGTGATGTTTTTAACTGTCTTTTTCCACTGAATGTGCAAAATGAAATTCAGCTGCTATCAGGAGTCCTCTGTTATTCATGGCTAGTTTGTTTATTGGGTTTTTGGTTGAGGAATACGTCGCTTGTCAAAGTCGGAAATCCGATTTCGGATGGCATCGTTTTCGTTTTCACCTTGCTTGATGCGTAAGAGGACTGCAAAGTCTGAAGCGATACTGGCTTTTCTTAATACCTTTCAGGAGCTGCATCTCGAATGGTAAGCCAGAGAAATTATTGTATTTGATGTTTGTTTTTTTGGATCTAATTTAATGAATTAAAAAGTCGAGCGGAGTTTATGCGGTCATTTAGTTTATGCACGTTTGTAAGATTTGAGACAATGATCTGACCGAGTATCAGGTTTCATATGAGCTTACAGAACTTTAAAAAGCCTCTAGACAGTTTCTCACCGCAAATAGAAAGAAAACGTTCCAAAGAATATTTAGTTATAATTCTGGCCGGAAAAGAAAGCTTTGAGCGATTTTCTTGCCTCGAGTTCGTCTTTGAAAACGCAAACACATAAACATAAAACATAAACTTAAGCTTGAAGCTTGAAGACTCAGGATTTTTAGGGATACTTTAATACTTGTCTTCCTGAATGAAAATTGTTGTCTCTGTATATGTTTCACCGAATTATATTTCTTTTATTGATTGTTAGTAGTCCCTCTTGTAATTTTAATCGCTGTGCCGATTGTTTTCAGTCGTTCAGTGAACATCGCTTGCAGGAGTACTCAAAATGCCGCGCGTTAATAAACCATTGAATAAAAAATAAACAGAATAAATTCTTTATAATGTTGGAGCGTAACTCTGTTAATGTTCATTCAAACACTCGCCATAGCTCGCACTACAAAAGCGAGAACCGGATGGCCGTATAGGTGATTTTGGAAATTTTTTTTAACGGTTTACGAATATTGAACGAGTGCAATTTGTATTGTGAAATACTGCTTTCTGTCCGAGGTCTGCCGGTATGATAAAAACAGTGCCTCATACTACTGTTTCACCTCAGATGTGATGTATAAATGGTATAAAAGGTTGGTTTACACGCACCCAGATTTGTTGACAAGATTTTGCAAAGTAAACTTGTCGAACGCAAAAAAGTTGGCCTAAAAGTTTTCCACTAATTAATCTACGGTGATCAAGAGCCATTATGGCTCTTAAATGTGATCGTTTTTGGGTGTACATATGAGGCTATCAACTCGATGTAAGATTTGGTTCACTCTTGGGCTGTTTGCAAATTATTTTTCTCTAAAATCCGGTAGCCTTTCCCTTAAAAGTCACATAAATGTGCTCTAAAGTTAACTGAATTGTGGAATTCGAATACAAATTTATTGTTTAATTTAAATTATAAATTTATTAATGGGAGCCTCGCTTTTAGCCCTGGCTAAATCTATATATTAAGGTCAGTGGCCACAAGTAGAATAGCAGTTTGGGTAACAGTCAAGTTACCACTGTTAGCCTTTTTCAGGCGTCCTGGTGGTGGTCTTATTTTGTGAATAATCTACCTTGTTTCGAAGCAATGAAAGAATTATACATCGGGCCTGAGTCGAGTTACGTGTTTTTGGACAGAAAAACACTGTCATGATGTTTGCTTCGATCCTCAACAAAACTATACTTGCGTGCTCTTTAAAGGTACAAAGCATCCAGAGTGACTCTCGTGAAGGATATTGTCCTGGAAACACAACTTAAACTGTGTTGTTACCGGTAACGGAAAGGTTTATTGCTCTCTTAAGCTTTCGATAAGCTTGAAGGAGAGACTGGTTAAAAAAAATCGTCTTGTAGTCTAAGAGAGGACTTGCACTTAACTCATTCCCTGTCCACAATTTCACACCGTCCCCTCTAGACATAAAAGGTCCCCTACGTAGGGAAAATACGTCTGTAGTGTAAGGTGGTCCTCATAATCGGTGTAATCCCTTATTTCCAAACGTTATTTCGTAAGAGCTGGTTGTTCCCTCTAAATGCAAACGTCGCAAAGACGGAAGGGTTTTTAAATAAGGCTAACGTTTATTTTTCTGATCATGTACAGATGGGAATGTCAACGACAAGAGAAATCTTTATCAGTTCCATAAAATGATTGAATGCTCTACCAACCTATCATCCTACCATTACCTTGACTACGGTTGCTACTGTGGTTACGGAGGAGGTGGCAACGCAGTGGACGAAACTGACATGTAAGGAAAAAACGAGAAAAATACCGTGAACTGCAGTCAGTTATAGGCCCATCTACCTTTAAACCCCAATATACACATACAAATTCTTCACCCTCATATTCATACATTTCCTTAGAGATCATTTGAGAGAGTTTAATAAAAGATCAAAGCATTTTCTCTTTGGTGAACATTTGATTAATTCTCATAACCTTATCTCTTGACAACGTATGGATTTTGCTAGGAGAAATTTGATGTTGGTCACTATTGAGACTTAAAGGGTTAAGCCCCCGGCTGTAATCCCCCCTCCAAATGCATTAAAGTGAATACGATTTGTTATGACGCATTGAAGCCTAAACAAAAACCATTAGTGCAAAATGTGTTTTGATCAGTGCTGCCATAACCCGTATCGAGGACTTTTTACCGTTTCTGTTAAAATCCCCACCCTCGGATACAGGCCTCTCTGTAAGCCCTCATAAAACCCCTAACGAAGATGTATAAGCCCAGGGCTTATAAGTTGCAGTTCATGGTACTTTGTTTACTTGTAAACATGGGGAAAAACTAATTCTAGTGTTCTTTAAACAGCTTAATTACTTTAAAGGGAACCTCCACTTCAACAAAAAGATAACTTTAAATCACAGGAAATAACTGTTACAGTCAAGTCAATCTAAAATATTTCTAAAGAAAGCGTTTGTATCCGAAAGAAATAACTTTTAGATTCGCCTATTTTTGTTTTCAAATTTTGCGGGCGTCGCCATCTTGAATAATTGTGAAGTGTTACGGTAGCCCTATCGTTATTAAACAAAAGCTCTTTGTGTCAGAACAATAGAACAACCGTAACACGTCGCAATTATTCAAGATGGCGTCGCCCGCGAAATTTGAAAGTGAAAATAAGCGATTTTAAAATTCACTTTTCCTGATATAAACACTTTTTTTAAGGACAAATTTCGAACAAATTTGTTTATCAACATAATTTTATTCGATTTAAACTTATTCTGTATTAAGAGTGGAGGTTCCCTTTAAAAGAAAAGGAAGGAAGGGAAATATGCAAAAAATTAAACTAGAAACTAGTTAAAAGCCGCGTGTTTTTAAAAAGGTAGAGACATGCACCTACATAAAAAATCACATTATTATGTTCAAATAACTTTATTTCCTTATATGTCTTGATTTTTTGAACGAAAGTTGCTATGTTTCATGTAGAGCTGCAGCATATTTCGTCTGTTAAACTCAGTGTTCCAAATCATGAGTACCGCATCAATCTGTGAGCTGGGTGAAAAATTCGTTGTTTATATCCTAAAAACTGTCAGTGTATATTTATTGTTAATGACCACTACACCCTTTTGTCTCGACGTTTACTCTGTATATTCCTATAGCAAAAGCCATTGGGTGTGAAGAAAGTGAGTCAGTGAATGTAACTTATTTTTTTAAAAGTTAGGTGCTAGGTTTGCAGAAGCAATTGGATGTAGAAACATTGAGTGATTCAGTTTTCCTTATTTAGGTGCTGTAAGATTCACGACGCATGTTACGAAGCCATATCAAACCACCCAAATTTGTGTCCCTTCGAATCCAGTGTTTATTGGAAAATATACTCCAGAGACGACACTTGCACAGGCTGCAGTAAGTTTTGTTTCTGTTCAAAAGTCATTTGTGGTCTCAGTATAATCATTTACGACGTTGTAAACACGCGCTCAAGGAACTACCCTCTTTATTGTGATCTGCTATGACCTATGATCTGCTCTCTCCAAAACCACTAAGAGGGTCCCCAATGGGGTTCTTCAATCCCGTAATCCTTACCCAAAATTTCGTGCAATCCCGTAATCCCGAGGGTTATTTGGGGCATTCTAACTCGCGCGCATACTTTCGGTCCCAAATCTTGCCCTATTTTGCTGTGAAATCCCGAATTCCGAGCTTCAAATAACAAGGGAAATCCTGGATCCCGAGAAACCTATTGGGGACCCTCCACTAAATATTAAAGCAAAATTCGAACAGAGTAAAATTGTTTTACCGCAACCCGTTGGTTAGATGACTTGACAATCGAATCCAAACCGCGGCATTTTATAAAGCTATCCGAGTATGTGTGTGTATGGTGAATCAACGAATTTTAATTTCCGTTTAACTTATTCGTTAACGTTTGATAGTCTCTCGACCACTATGTTTATAAATAGTACAATTTTTGCAATAACTGAGAGAATCCTGGCGCGCTGATTGGTCGAGACCTATGGTCTATGAGAGTATAGACCATGAAATGACGTAACATGTCACCAAGTGCCGGTTTCTTTTTTTTTTGTTTGTTTGTTTTTCGTAAAAAGCCCACAGAAATGACGCCATAAATTGTTCAAAACTTTGCAGTGAAACCACTCGCCTGCGGCTCCTGGTTCCACTTGAGCTTTGAACATTTTATGACGTCATTTCTATGGTATATGAGAGTGTAGACCATGGAAAATTGTGGTCGATTTGTTAAATCTGTTTACCATAAACCCTTTAAAACGGTTAAGTGTCCTCTAAAACAGATCAGTGAGAGGTTTCCCTTCAACGCTTTAGCTCTGAAGAAATGTTAGAGACGTTTATATAGTGGTGGCAGAAACTTGCCCCCTACCCCCCCTAGCCCCACTCCAACAATATATTTAAAACCTCTACAAACGTTTTCGACTTTGCGGTGCTTAACTTCATTAATTTTCAATCTAACTGAAATCTGGTAACTTAACCAATTTTAAATTTTAAGACCCTCTTTAGAGCTGTTTTGATGAATTTTAGCCAACTGGTCCGTCTCAAAAGTTGCTAAAACCGTGAAAGCTTCTATCATTGGTGAGTTTTTTACATAGAAGTCCTTTTTTTCAGTTCTTGGAACTGACTCTGTCGTTTCTTTTTGTTTGTCCTCCCTATAGCTGACGAAGAAGGGACATGTGGCCGTGCCATTTGCGATTGCGATGGAGCAGCGGCCCGTTGTTTTGCGCAAGCGCAGTACAATTCAGAAAACTTTAACTATCCACAGGAAAATTGCTGAATATTCTCCAGTCAAACAAGAATGTCAAATTGAACAAGACAGCGGGCTACGTACTTATATCGCTCCTAAAATATTAAGCAACATGAGTGTAGTTTAAAAAACAACTTGCATTAAACTTCGTATTCTTAAGACATAGCTATAAAATAGCTATTGCAATAGTGTATGTACTTGTATTGGTCCTGCAAATAAAGCTTGTTGTTGTAGTATACTAAGATTAAAACTGTGATAAACTCAAACTATAGATATGCTTTATACCTTTTCTCCTTTTAAAATTATTAACATAACCTCAACCTCCGGTGCTGCTTTGCCTGAGCTGTTTACTCGGTAAAAAAAAACAACAACAAACTTCAATTGGACTAAATCGCGCTATAGCCACAAAACCCGTAAAAGCATTTATTATTGGGCTGCCTGTGGCCAATCGAAAAATGAGTCGAATCTATGTCGAAAACAGACAAAAAGGCGTTGCGTGTCCTATTTCCCTTGCAGTGGGACCAACTTCTGAGGGGAGAGGGTCCCTGCGTTTTTACCATGAATTCAACGGCATCCTCCTGGGGACGAGGTTGCCATGAATTTTCCATTCATTGAAAGCCGTATCGAGTGATTTTTTATAGTTTGTACTCAGTTTTGGAGCAGCTATAAACTCAGCGTTGAAAATATTAGACCACTGCAGCCCAAAACACAGGTAGTATAGGCGTCTTATTTAAAATACACTTCAATCAAATCCTTGAAGCAGGGTTTAGCCATGTAAAAGTGAGGGGCACTAAAACGAATCCAATAGCTAACTATATAACATAGGCACGTTAAACGTGCATGAGCTATTTTGAATACTTCGGTGTAACCTTACCAAGAATGATGAATCTACCTTTTTCATCCTAAATGTAGATTTGGTTTTTGTGCGAAATTGGGTATTGCGCTACATAAATGAAAACGCGAAACGCTCAGCTGAGTCGATCCTCAACCTATATATTCACTTTCCTCTGCCTTTTCCTGTTACATCTGGTGCAAGTTGAACAAATTGTTAAAGTAAAATAAATTTATACTCACCAAACGTTGATTAGAAGGAAAACTCTAAGGTTTCCTCGG
Source organism: Porites cylindrica (assembly GCA_964035525.1). NCBI lineage: Eukaryota > Metazoa > Cnidaria > Anthozoa > Scleractinia > Poritidae > Porites > Porites cylindrica. The sequence continues at coordinate 20,821,330 of OZ037778.1, read as the reverse complement.
AGTTTCTTAAGCCAAAATGTGACTCATCGAATACTGAGTAGTTACGAAATACAAGGATTTTTATAATTGTGGTAGATGGTTGCATCATCATAATTCACGAGGTTTTCACGTGCGATTCTACTCAGTGAGACAATCTTTAACTCCGACAACTTATTTCTTCATGTTTTAAAAGCTATTGCTTCTCAAAAGACAAGAGCCTTTTTTAGGGCATTGGTTACTAAACGAAACAGGTCTTCATTCGTCCAAGTTACTATTATTATTGTGAAAAGCCAACCTGCATGAGATGTACAGTCACACAGCTGGCACGTGAGAGTGTTGGACTTTGCCCCCTTTCGTGGTTCGTACGTGAGGGAATTCGAGTTATCACACAGTAATCTAGTAAACAGAATTATAAAAATAACTCATGCACACAATTTGCATGTGAAGATGTTGGTCTTTGGCCCTTTTACAATTCGTACGTAAAAACAAAGGCAAATTGTTTTACTACAAAATTTTCTCAAGCGATTTTCAGAAATCACCTCGGCTTTATTACAACATCTGCAATTAAATTATGTTTCATGCAACGTCAAGGTTGATAGCCTAACATTTATTAACTTCCAAGACAATTATCAAACTGCTGAAATATATTTCTACTTGTATCATGTTACTCCACTCAATACAACAGTATCTAATTATTGTGTCAACTAGCTTCTTCCAATTTTATTCCCTAACGCTACTGCTTTTACTTAAGTTACGCGTCTTTACTAAATAAAATACGTTTCAGAAACTATAATACTTAGTATGCAGGAAGGATGTATCATGTTGTTCACTTATTATTCTTTTTTTTTTGTTTTGCCAGAACGAAAAAGGTCTGTTGAACTTTGTAAGCGAGAGAATGATGTTTTTAAAGCTTGTTTACAGGATTAACAATACTCGGTACAGCTTTCACAAAAATAAGCTGCCTTTTTAAACTTCTAAAACCACATTTTATAGGGCGCATACTTTCGAATTAAAGTCTATATCTAAATATCAATTATTGCTTCATTGGAAGAGCTTTGAAAATATATGATCTTTTAAACTCTACCCAGTTGTAGCAGGTGAAACAGAACTCATACTGACGTGCGTTGTACTCATAGCCGAATTAGGTCAGAAATGCCTTGAAGCAGCATCCATACTAAAATATGAACCCTTAAACAGCTGCATCATTGTACACAGCGTTTGAATCATGAAGATATTTAATGTAATTCTTCCAAACACCTCTAGCCGTAATAAAAGACGAAAAAATTAGGAAGAATAAAGATGGCGGTCTCAAAGTGCCCTTGTTCGACCTTTACCAATGTCATGTTTAAGTAGATGCTAAGATCTCATTGGTTCCTAAGCATCAACTAATAGTACCTTCAACCTTATTGGCTCTTGCAACAAATATCCGAACATACAAAGTTACAAAGATACAAAGATACAAAGATACAAAGTTACAAAGATACAAAGCCACAAAGATACATACGCTCACACCACTGACATATGAGCTATTTTTTCAAAATAGCTCAATAAAGGAGTGACAGGGATAAGGGGAGGTGAGAATGAAAAGAGATAAACTCGAACTATGCTTTTTTCATAACTGCACTATTGAAAAGAAAAACTGTGGAGAAATTGTCGTTTGCAATTTGTAATCTATAGCTGATGCTGAAGTAGATATGATTTCCGAACTGATTGATTACAAAATGTCGATGCATTGACACCAGAAAGGGAGTTTCTGCCCGGGTGGGTACTTAACAAAAGTTTGTTCGGGGAGGTTCCGCCTCGAGGTCCAATTCCTTACCCTTTCATGTACCTTTTTCGACAGAACACGGCACTCCTTTCCTATACCTTTTTTGTGACAAATGGCAAATACCTCAGTTTTACTGACAAATGGCACCCATTTCAAATACTTGTGTAGAGCGCAGCATCCATTCTAACTGTTGTCAATGCAACGTCTTTTAAATATGAATAAATCACTAAACCAGAAAGTTATCTTTCTTTTTCCGCAGGCATAAAATGCGCCTGATAGTCGTTTTAGGTCCTCTCGCAGACCGTAATGACAGTGTAGTGAACCTCCTACCCTTTTATATACCTGAGGCCCGAAAAAGGTACCCCTTTCGGGTGGGGCCTCCCTGGTAGGGCATTTTAGGGAGTACCCCAGGGTATCAGGTTAGAAAAGTTAATTAAGCAACCACTAAGGAGATTTTGCACAGCCATGTTTGCAGGGCCCTTTTCTTCCTCCCTCAAGAGAGGACCCTGATCCCGTCAAGTTACATCCAAGCTGTGGCACTATCGATCTGATTCTCCTCAATTACCCGCTCTTTATTTCGCTACCGTGATGTCTTCTTGTCAAGAGGAAAGAGTGTCGTTTGAAAAATGTTTACAGTGCATCGAGGTATGCAGTTGCTTCTAAAAAAAACAGTCGAATTATCGTAGTTCAGGTCTTTCCATGGTCGTTTTGATACAAGTTGATTTAGTCGAGGAGTAAATAGTTTCACGTCCTTGCCTTAGAGAACGAGAAATATTCACCCCAAATGTTTCTGGTCTCTCCCAATTTATAGCTGAAGTGATCGAAATTGTTGTAGTTTCATTGGTTGATTTCTTTTATCGACATGACCGGTTTCCCTAATGGTGCTTACATACACAGGTGGCACAGGTGCTTCTTATACTGTAGGAGGCAATAATTTTGCCCATTGGTAGAACAAGTAACTGATGATTAGTTAACGTTTTATAAGCACGTTCGAATTCGTTTGATTTCTTCTCACTGACAGTCTCTGGAACGTGGGGGAGGTTCTCATAGGAAAGGAAAAGAAGTGGATGTGCTCGTCGGATAATTGGAGTAAATATCCTAAAGGAAGGAAAACTAGGCGTGGCTCATTCTTTCCTTGAATACTGAAATATACCATTGTAAAGTAGACAGCCCAATAAGAGCTATATAGTAATCTCAAATCTGATAAATAAACTGTCATTGAATGCTTTCTTTTTTTTCTTTCCTTCTGTTTCTTTATTGCTTGAAGTACAGTTCTAAGCGATACTTGTGTGCGTGAAAATATTGACCTTCCATCTTCAACACCCTAGGTGACAGCAAAAGCTGCAACTTACGCTCATAAATACCGAGTATCCCAGCCCTTTTAATACAGCGGCATCATTGTCTCAACCAGTCCAACCTTGGCATTCATTATAGCGCTCTCAATATGAGAAACCAAGATTGAGAGATTGTCAAATCATTATCAACTGTCTTATATAAATCTGTTATATTATTTTATCATGACCAATCCCGGCCAGTCTGTGGAGACTGCCTTGATTGTGTCGCGAATGTGGCCACCTCTAAACATGAAAGCAAATATGAATTAGAAAATAATTTGGAAAAAAACTGTTATTTTTTTGTTGCGTGTGTGATCACTTGTTCCATTTGCTTTGATTTTGAGAAAGAAGACCAAGAGGTTGCTGTCAAAAAAATGCCCAGTAAGTTTTCCCGTTCAGTTTGCGAAACGTAATCTAGTCAATCTAGACGCGGATATTTTAGAACGGCCCCAAATGCATTCCGTCGTTTTTTGCTCATGGGAGAAAACGAGCAATTCTTAACAGTTTATGAGATGATAAACTGATGCCACGGTATATTCGCGTATAATGTTTCAAAGACATTCATTTTAGTTTGGTACTGGATGCATAATTGTTGCGTCGTTTGTATAGAGTGAAGAGATTCTCTTCAGCTAACTGAAGCTTACGCGTAGAACAAAAACAACAGAAAAGATAAAATGGCATTTTTTGTTCTTAGTCTTATGTCAAAAATTTTAATCTATTTTAACTTATAATTTTTGTGTGTGTCAAAGACCCAATGTCTGATAACATTAGAACTTGTGGTAAAAAGATTTCACCGCGTTAGTTGAGGGGTTTCCGTGTTACGTGCATAATAGAGCGGACTCTCTCTGCTGGGAATAATGTGCCCACATAGCTTTGTGTGCTGTGTTTTTCCCACGGGGTACTTTTGAGAAGTCAAAATAACGAAACATTATTTGAATAAAAATTGCAAATCCATTAACTCCATTAGCATGGTCGTACTAAAACGAGTAATAATTACTTTATTTATGCTTTCAAACTCTCACGAACTTGTTGAAGTTAACAAATACTGTTGTCATTGAAAGACAAAACAATCATTTTACCTCCCTTCAGCTGTTAATATCTATCGTTTTGCGTTGTGATAGGTTGTTCAACTTATTATAGTCGAACTGTTCAATGTACAGTACAACGCGTTCAAAAATAAAGAGTAAAGCAGCACTCAAACTTGAAGCTCAGAATGATGATTATTCTAACAGCTTCTAACCTGCGACTGGGAAGCGTTCGTCTGCCTGGGGGGCTACTTGTAGCAGAGCTGTCTCTCTAAGCTAGTGGAATGCTGTTTCAAAGTAATTTGAAACAGACTGAAAATAAAACTGGAAAGTTCGTTCGATTCGCGAAAGAACGAAAAATGGCAAAGTTGTATTTTTCATTATATAGATAGTACTCTTTGAACATAGCCGATCCTAGGTAGCAGGATTTACTGGTCGCGTGTTACATAATTATTATGAAGCTAGCGTATGGCTTTGCTCTGAGTGAGTCTTTCTGAAGCTTCACCGATAAAGAGCCCACCTGTTGCTTAGGATTTCATAGATGTTTGCATCCTGTTGGGAACTCGCAATGTTCGTTTTTCCGGCGCTAATGACATGACATTATTGGACGTTCCCTTTTAAAACGCGTGCCTTCCAAATGGTGACTTGGGATAGTTGGGTTTACCCCTCGAACACTATTATACTCTAACTTGTTCCCAGAGCTTTTCCTTTGCTCACTATTTAGGAGGTGTGGGACCTAGGAAAGAGGCTGTATTCCCCTGTTCGCATATTCATTTTGTCACTGATCATTGAAAATTCCGCATGAACCAAGGTCCTTATTATTGCCTTTCAGCTACCCACGTCAGATATAGGGGAAGCCGGTATAAGTTTTACCAGATGATTTCCTGTGTAACCAATAATAATCCTCTCAAATACAATAGCTATGGCTGCTTCTGCCGACTCGGATGCACAGGAACACCAGTGGACAACCTGGACAGGTAAACCTTTTTGGAGTATCCCGTGCATTTCTTTAAATGATTATTATCATTTGTTTTTGGGGGGGCTTTGTTGATTCCTTCATCCACATCAACAGCACTACGAATAAGTCCTAATTAGAAAAAGCTAATCTTAATTGCGTGAAGTGTCAGACGCTATATATGCCAGTCAGGACAGTCGAGTCGAACCGGTGTGATTACACAAAATGTCCGCTTTTTTGGTGTTTCATACTCGAAGCTACATTCTTAATCAACTTTAATTTTTGCCTGCTACTCCTTCTCGTCTAGCTCTACAATTGAACAAGAGAGATAGACTCTTAAAGCTTCCATCTCGATATTATCAGTATAAATTCAGACCGTTTTCTTTTTCAATATCTGAGGTGTTGTCAAAAGCACGATGCATGCTATAGACAGATCAACCTAGACAAACGCTGCAGATTCCCCTGGTACATTTACGTGAAATCGTACGAAAGAAAGGATTGTACAGGATGTGGTATGAGAAAAGCATTCAGTTTTTTAAGTTTGTCCACATCCACTCACACACCCCACTTACGAGGCAGCATCTAGAGGTTACGTCTTTTAAGCCCCGTGCAAACGGACGCAACATTGTTGGCCAACAACTCCCAACATTATTGGATGTTACATGTTGCGTCCGTTTGCACACCCAGTGCATAGTTGGGAGTTGTTGCATCCGTTTGCACACCACTGCCAACAAGCAGGCAACAATTCCCAACATTGTTGCGCCAACAATGTTGGGAATTGTTGCGTCCGTTTGCACGCAGCCTTAGGATTTTGTGAATCCCTCACAGGTATCAAAGAAACGTTGACTTTGTCTAGTCCCTGTTCGACGTTTTCCCAGGCCCTCTCGCTCAATTCATTCGCCTGGACCACGTGGCCTGAAACACTTTAGCGGCGCGAAATAATGATGCCTAGGGACAAGGGAAACGTTGATCAAGGTGCGAACTAAGGTCAAGGACCTCAGTACCATAAATAGTTTTTCCTAACAGACCAATCAGTGTCTACGTTCATGGTTTTTCCCTCTTAATTTTCATCTAGTTGGATCTATCGGGAAGTAAGAGACTTGTCAGCATATCTCTTCGGATCAGTAAAGCACACAGCCCTGCTGGTACCCCCAAAACGCAGCTGAATCAGTGAATGCAATTTTTGGACCTCATGTGTTTTCAAAGCTACAACCGGGGACGGGAATCTTGAGACAGTATTCTCAAATGGGTAGCTTTAGCCAACAAAACAACCCACACCCCTCCCATCCATTCAGAGTCGTGATTTTTGCTGCTTCTTACAGGTACCTCGAACAACGGCACAACATTGCATAGATGGGGTGAGGGTGCTCAGAAAGGCTCTTTAAGGCAAAATGTCGCAACTAATCTTGTCGCCGATTGTAGCTTGAATGGTAATGGAACCAATGCCAAAACACAGTCACAGACTCAGAATCTACTATATTTCAGGCTTTCTTAGCTTGCAAATGCTTACGTTGTTCACTTTAAGGTTTTGTTTATTTGAATTTTTGTTTTTTGCCCTTGCAGACTCTGTCAACGACGACTGCCAGAGTGCCATCTGCAAATGTGATAGTGTTGCAGCACAGTGTTTCGCAAAAAATAAGATAAATCCAGTGTATGAAAAGTATCCACAAAGGAAATGCAAATAAGAAATAAAAGATTGTAATGCAAAGGCACAACTTTACAATTCTCAATTTATCACTTGTTAGCAACTGATTACGTCCTTGACTCTTTTTCCTTCCTGACTTCTTCCACTATTATAGTCCAAAAAAGAAACGAAAATGGTTTGCCGATGCGAAAGGAAAATGAGAAATCTCTGGAATGCAGGGTAGGAACCACTGATACTAATAACCACATTTTGTCAATTGTTGGCTTCTGATGCAGTCAGTACACAGGCAGCCCATTCTGCCCTCGCCTGCAGAACAGGCGATATTGGAGAAACTCAGGCGAATTTTGGGGTATGGGCGAGAAGCATGAGAAGGAAACAGACACTATGAAACGCCACTGCTATTCAAGGGATGCCCTCTATTACCTGGCAATCGCTCGGTGTCGCTGACTCGTTTTGAATATCCGAAACAAAGATTCCCATCTGTCCAAGAGCAATCCGGAGGTCGGACCCAAATCTTCAAAAGAAAAAAAGGCAAGAAAGGCGAACCTATCAAAGGGTGGGCCAAAGAAAGCAGGTAAAAAAGAGGGGGATCAGCTAATCAAGAAATTCATCTGTGAAGAAACCTACGACACATCGCACTCCCAAAACTTCCTGAGCCCCCGCCCCCCTTCCTCCCCCAAAAGAGAAAAAGCCTCGAAGCCACGTGTCGACTGATGAAGGCCACATCGTGTCGACTACTCGTAGTCTAAGGGCCTGTTTACATGGAGGTGGGGGACCCCAGGCAGGTGAGGTAACCCGCTTAGGTGGGGTAACCCCCCTGTCCATATAATCGCTCATTTTAATTTGATCACGTTTACACGATAGGTAAGGTGACCCACCTCATGTCAGGGGCACCCAATGGATCTGTTCCTCAAAATATCTGTTCTTCATGCAAATTTTTGCTGGCTGTGAGATGTGGAAGAAATAATAGTCCTTGGAAGGAAAGTGTTGCTGGGAAAAAGATAATTCAGGGTGTCAGAGGGGATTTGAAGTCTAGAATAGCTGCTACGGGTTACTTGTATGGGTTGCTTACCACTCAAGATCTGAATTGGGCCCTACGAAACTTCCCAGTAAGTCAGGTTGCAGGTTGTAAGGTTGCTGGCTGGGAACTCTTCCATCAGTCTTGCTGGGAGTGAGGAACAGATAATTTTTTTCCAGCAATCTCCCAAAATGCTTAAAATAGTCTCAGAAAACTTTATTCACGCTTTGTTGTTGTTTTTAGGTCTTTTTCTCAAAATTTCCCGTTGGGTGCCCCTGACATGTTACCCCACCTAGTTGGGGTCCCCAATCTCCATGTAAACAGGCCCTAACCCCACAAGGTCTAAGATTGGGTTACATTTAAATGATAAGTAAAATTTGTTTTTGGTAAGGAACAATGTATTTGAAAGTTTTCATAAAAATGTCTTTAACTGTATGTAGGAAGCAATATTAGTGCCAGAACGTTTGCTCATCATGTAGAAAAAAAACGGGAAAGCATTTGATTACATAGCTAGGCTCCAGTTGGTCAATTCTCGGCTTGCACTGTCACGCAATGAAAAATAAAAATGCAAACCATTCAATACAGAAGGGCTAGAATCTGGGAAATAAAAAAAGATAAATATACAAAAATCCTTGCCAAGAATCAGGTCTGTGAAATATTTCAAATGCGAGATATTGGGAAAAACGGTTTACCTAAATTTATAAAGCTTTGTATGGAAACGCCATGTTGATGTCCCTTCAGGAACACCAATATGGCCGCCGGATACCATCAGAAACATCTGTTTTCGAGTTTTCCTACTAATGCGTGAATTCTTCGCTTGAGGAACTCATAAAGATTACAGCAATATTTATTCTGAGACAAGGAATGTGTAGATTGCAAAATCTCCCAAAATCGGTAATATTTTTATTAATTAATAATTTAACCAACATAAGAGCTTTCCCGGCCGCCAGCTAAATGCCGCGTCACGCAAAAGCCTGGAAATTCAAGCGTTCCCTCTCGCAAAACCAAAAACCCTTTCCAACCAAAAATTTGTTTATGTGAAGATGTTTAGGTACTGTAATACCTCGTGAAAGTAGAAACTCAGAAGAATCGATAATTTCTTAGTTTGATTTTTGGTGACGTCACGTGCAACCCAAGAATACATGGATAAAGCTCAGCCGCGCGAAGTCTGGGAAAGAGAAGTTCTCAGTGACGTCACACTCACTGTAGAGTCCAGGATTTACCTAGCCGAGAACGCTTAGGGACAAGGCTGGACAAAGCTGTCTTATGCAGCGGTGAGGGTAACAGACGGGACGAGTCTGAAGAATGGCATGTGGCATGACTTGCGGATGTAATAGGTGGAAAATGGCCCAAAGCGATAAATTAAACAGGAAAGCACGCGCACGTCTTTGCCGCGCCTTTTTTGGCGCCAATTTGAGCGAGCAACCACTTTGCCGGTCCATTTATTACTGCTGGCTCAAACCAACAAGGCAGAGCAGAAAGCAGCGATAAGTTTTACTGCATTCTTGTCTATTTAATAATTTTGGGTTTTCGACAATACTTTCTCTCTTTTTGCCCACCATTCTAATATAATCAAATGTCAAAACGCTAGAGGGAAAAGTCGGAGAAGAACACTTGTTAAACGTGAAGTCAGGCTATCTACAATTCTGGGTAACGGATACGGTGAACGAATCAGACAATATTTCAGACTGAATGAACACCCTGAGGCAAACATTAATCTGTAATCCAGAAATCGAGTGGAGCGAACTGCTCTCTGTCTCCCTTCGGCCTTTCGCGTGTCTTCGCACCTTCCTTGCTTGTGTGAGTGTGTGCGTTTGATCGTGAAAAAATGCTAAAACGGTAGGAAGAAAACTTAAAAATATCAAAAAAGACACGCTCAATTGCCGAACTCTCCCTTCTCCGCCAGCTGCTAGCTTCGCGTGCCGGGAACTCAACCACACGTAGCCAAGGAAACAAAATACAAGATCTGATCTCTGAATATTATATCAAGATCACGTAACCCACCGTCTGAGAAAGAAACACTTCTCACGTGGTACACAGATATCGGTAAAAGGAAACTGTTAAGTCAGTCGTGCAAACATCTTTTGCAGAAAAAATTAACGTAGAAGGGAGCGCGACCTTCAAAACATTTTTTCCTTAATTGCCGACTTTCGTGATGTAGTATCCGTGCCGCCATGCAACCCGACTAATAGAGGCAAGAAGAATCTTTGTGGCTGTGCGGAAAAAGCTAATCGAGCTTGAGAAATCAAGGAGTCCTTCGTGGATTTTTGATTGTCATCGTATGTCGAGCCCGTAACATTAAAAAAAGCGGCGCATTTGCAAATTGATTGGCGCCAAGAAAAGGGCACACTTTTCAGTTTAATTATTTCTTTGGGTCATTCTTCGTATATTACGTTCCCCATAATTGTGTCATTCCGCAAACTCCTTCCGCCTTTTACCCTCACCGCTTATGCAAGGGATAAAGCAGTTGGATTCTCTAATACTTATCCAATGAATTTCTATTTATCCGGTGCATTAGCGCCATTCAACGTTTGAATAACAGGGCCAGGTGTATTATCTGCAACTTGATTAGGGATTTATGTCGACATTCGCATTCGTGAAAAAGTACAGTGAAACCCTGGTTATAAAAGTGTTGATTGGTACGTACTCTCAGAAGACAGACACACATCGGGGCTTTGTTAACTCCATTGCGAAAAGACACATAATATTGGCAGTCTTTACACTAGAGCCTAAATAAGCTAAGAAATGTTTCAAGACAAGTAAATTTTAAATTCTTCAAGTAAAAGAAAGCTTCACACACAACCTATTTTTTTTTTTTAATTCAGGTTTATGCACCAGTCATTTGAAACCCCCGGACGACGTTTGAAACCAAGTCGAGCTACTGCCGTACTAAAGTCGAATTTGATTCACTGCTACTGAACCGCAGTAGCCACGTTTGAAACGGGCCTAAGTCTGTTTTAAGGATGGTTTTCAACTAACTTGAAACTTTCTTGAATCGTGTCAACTTTCCGACTTCAATGAGATGCAAAGTAAAGTTACTTGAGATTTTACTAAGGCCTTCACTCACACATTTTTGGTTAAGTAAAACTTAGCAGTTCTTAAGTCTTTCTTAAAGCTTGGTTCTCATATGCGGCCGATGCACCTGCGACATGGCCGCTGGTACTGCCTGGGATACCGTTCCGATATGAGAACAGAAGTGGCCGGCAACATTGGTCATCCCAGTCTTTATCGCCGGCATGCCTGCGAAGTTGTTTCAAGTTCAACTTCGCAGCCATGCCGGCGGTAAAACTCTGCGATGGCTCTAGTTGTCGGCAGCGCATGTTCTCATTTGTCCGTGAAGTAGTCGTACCGGCGGCTACGTTGCAAATACATCGGCGGCATATGAGAACCAGGCTTATTACTGTAAAGACAACCCTTACGAGTTTAACTAAAGCTTTCGTGCAGAATTATATCTTGAAATAGTCTCGAGAAAGAAAACAAAATGCCCGACATATTTTTGCTATTTACACGATAGACTAACATTCCGTCCGAATTACTGTTTCAGTTTCTCTTTGTACGAATTCTCTTTTAATGTTAGCTTTCTCTTGATGCTAAAATTTCGATTCGAAATCGTCCTTACTTCCGGTTAAAACGTTAAACGGCGCTTTTCTGTTTCAATTCACTTTTTTGTCAATAATTTCCTCATCACATGAAAGATCAAACTCAGTCTTCTATTTAAACTGAAACTGAAAAATAACAATTGGCCTGAATTGTCGGTCTGAATATATCCGGTAACATTTTTTTTACTGAGAAACATCTACGGAGAGAATGTGTTTCGTACAGAGAGCTCTTTGGCTATCTGCTTTATTCGATCCGTGGTTCCTTTTAATACCGGCAAGAAAGCAGACCTTTGCCAAGGTCAGATAATCTGAGATAGTGGTAAGAATATTCTTGGGAATCAGATGAATGACCTTATCGCCCAGGTACTTGGCAAATAAAAGGCATTAGAAACTTGTCTATTCTGAGCAGCTTAAAAGCTTCTTGTACTCTTCAGTTTATTCTATCACGTTCGATCATTACTCGAAACTTGAAAGGCCACATTTTCTTGAGAGTATAATGGCCTCCGTCTGCTAATCGGAGTTTGGTTTCTGGAATGATAAATTGCTCACTTTCCATTCGGCTTTATTTGTTTACTATGTGGGATTTTGCTGCCACTTTTCGGACGATTTGACAGCTATTTGATTTAGAAACTACCAGAGAAAAGCTTGAGCACAGTGCCTACGACGCCAGCATGTAAATACAAAATCCGAATAAAAAACCAAAGTATTAATGAATCATGAGTGTTTAACCCGCGCTGAGCTATTCTAATATGACCATTCTTATTCACTGGCTAGAATTAAAAACGACAAACGGTAAATGTAATAAAGCAAAGAATATCACAAGTAGAAAAAAGAGTTTGGGTTCATTTTCAAACTCATCAGGTTGGAAGGGCAGTGGAAACACTAATTGAATAAAATCACATTTCACAAAGGCAAGGATATTAAATTGTGTTGAATCTGTAAACAGATTTCACCTGTAAAACAGGCAAAGCCAAATTTAAATTTGATTGAAAAACGTTATATAAGTAAATAAGTTATCCAGTGTACTTTTAAAATAAAGGCAGCCTTAAACAGCTGGGACATATTATTTAATTGCAAACGACATTTCTCTGACTAAGATCGGGGATTTCATGGGTTCCCTTTAAATTATATAGTTTTAGTTCACTGGGACGTTTATTGTATTATTGACACTCGGAACAACTATTAAACGAATCAATAAAACGCACAAGAAACAATATTTATAGCACGTGTAAAAGATATTTAAAATATTCATTTCCCCATAAAAGAGATAAATCTTTGTCATTAACTAGTACGTTTAATATGGAGGTTTCCCCTTTATTTTGCTTAGTTCATCGTTCCGTAGATAATGTTGATTTTGTCAATAGCATCGCACAAGCAAAACATTGTTCAGGATATGCGAGATTTTGTAAAATAGGTGATACGCTGCCACTTAGTAGCACGGGTAACCTTAGCGCATTAGCCTGTAAACAGGCTCTGTTTGGCGAAAAAAATAACAAAGGCTATAGCGCATGTGTAAACACATCGATGAAGTATGTTGTGGAGGTCACTAAGTTTCTACACCAATGGGTTGTTCCTAGTATAAATGATACCACGGGCCAAAAACTCCCTAGTTCTCTCACTATAAGTTTTTATGGTCTTGCCTGTGTACAAAACATACTTACTATTGTCATCTTTGTGGAAAAAATGAATAAAGTACACCTAAACAGAATTAAACACGGCAGGTGGCAAAAAATAATTGAAAAAAATTGTAAGGAGAGCCTTTGTTGTTTATTCTATTTGATTAAAGAAGAATTACAAACGACAACAACGAAAAGAAATTTCGAAGTCAAACAGCAAGGATGCGGAAACCGACTTAGCTAGAAAATGATTCCTTTAAACCGTCAATTCGGTGCGTAGATTTCTATGACTGAACGTGGAGAGCATGACAAAAGGGGCTTTATTCCAGAAGATTGATTTACCGCATACCCAATAAATTAAAACCACCGCAAGAGGTTTTACATATTTATTAGTACATGTTTTATTAAGCTTAAACAGATTACCAAGGCCACGTAGACATAAAAATTAGCGAATGTCACCACTATATTCGTTTAAACTAACAAGGTTAAATAACTAGTTTCACATTTCCTCTTTCACCCGCGAGTTAAGGTTTCAGAGGTTTTACAGGTTAAGTATTGTCCTTTTCCATTTATCAAAATTAATTCAAATTTGATGCTGGAAAAGAAAAAAGAAGAGATTTATTTTAATTAAGTGGGCGGGCAAATATATTAAAAGTTGAAAATCAGCTAGAGATGACACAGATATTGCACCGATTCAGCGGATTGACAGTTTCGCATGTGCTGTAGTGGATGGAGTTAGTGCACCTACGCTCTTCAAGCTTAGTTGTGTTTTCGCTGCTTCGACGAATTAACGCATCTTGAAAGTAGCCGTACGTTCTTAAAAACCCACCTGCCTGAAAAGCGTATTAGGGAAAAGGGATTTTTAAAATTGGATTGCGCTAATTCTCTTTCTGCAACTGTGAGTTTTGGACGCGTTATGTACAAATGTATTGGAGCCGTGTTTTCAAAACGAAAGCTGTTTACACTGGACTGCTCGTTAAGCGACATCTTCGTATTGACTGTCACACAGTTTTGGCAACAGCCATAAACTATCAAATACTTTGTCTGTTTAAGAATTTATCTGTCGCTACAGTGAAAAGTTACTGAGTTAAACCGTCAGGAACCTGTCCACGAATGGACACGAACATTTGTATATAGGTGAGATATTGGTTAGTGAAGAACCGTTAGGTTTCGTCGCGGTGGTTAGCTTTCATCTCCGGTTAATGAAAGTTGCGGTATATCTAATTTGGATCATCCACTGATTTCTACATCCTTACTTATATACTAGTGACATATCATCATTCGTCAAGGGGAACTGAAGACCAAAGCGAGACTTGATCGCAGTGAGATGGTCATAGCGAAGCAAATTACAGCGGTTGATGTGGTTATTAGCATCTTAGCGGTAATTACTTTGATGGCAAACGGTACAGTGTGCATTCTGGTGTTCACAAACAGAAATCTTAGAACGTATACAAACGGATTTATCGTTTCGTTAGCCGTGTCCGACATTCTAGTAGGTGTGGCCTTGTTTCTTCAGTACGCTTTATCGATGGACAATAGGATAGTGCTCAACGTCTTATTTACCACTGCATTGGTAGGGAGTGTAGCGAATTTAACCGCGGTAACATTCGACCGACACTTAGCTTGCACACAGCCCTTCGATTACCAAAACATTATAGCAAGGTATTTCATCAAAATCGTGGCGCTTTGCTGGACAGCAGCCGTCATATCTGCCCTTCTTCCACTTAGCTGGCTCGAAAGCAATTCTGCAGCCTTAGCCCTGAGGATTTACCAGTTTGGCATTCTAATCATCTGCATCGTTACACCTTACACCTGGATTTTCCTCTGCTACTTACGACTTTTTTGGCAAGTTCACAAAATCGTCAAGCGAGAGAGAAAAATGGCTATGCACGTACGTGGAGCTCACCAATGCTGCGAAAGAACCAAAAGAGTGTCTTCGGAGGCAAAGATCGCTAAAGTTTTCTGTGTCATCGCTTTCCTCTTTGTAGTCAGCTGGTTGCCAATCATTTGGACGACTTTTGTTTATGCAATAGGCAAGCCTTATTTGATGCCAGAGGTTATGCATTCTCTTTCTTCGTTCACTTTGGCTGTTGGTTCTGTTATAAACCCTATACTGTACTCATTTTTGAAGCCAGATTTCCGAAATGTCTACAAAAAAATATTTCGCTTGATTCCGCGCGGCGAAAAGCGCACGTACAAAGATGACAACGCATTCACTCGCGCCACGAACCTAACGAAATCGGCCTCCAGGTTACTCCAGGAACAAACGAATCTTTAAGAAACTGATGTTTAATGTGAAAAAATAAAGATATAGCTTTACACTCCCAGGATCTATATTTGCTAAAGAACGGTGTAAGTCAATATGGAGATCTAGATAGTAAAAGAAGATTAGTCTTTTTTTCCACAGCAAGCACCATGGTCTGGCATTAAGTGAATCCAAACCATTGCGCAGGCTCGCAACCTGAATACAAGCACCGAAAAAAAAAATCCGATGCCTGCAGTTATGTGACTTGAACATTTTCGCGGAAAATAAGGACAGTATGCTTACACTTATGTAGTTAGTGAAAACCAGGGTTAAAAGTTTAAGAACGTCAAAAATTCTTCATTTCATAAAGAAAAATTAGGTTGCACAGAAACGTCATTTTGCAAACGAATTTCCGGGTTCATTTTTTGCGGCACGTCAAACGAAAATAGCTTTTTTAATGAAATCGAAACGTGCTTTTGAAAACCATAGCACCATTACTCAAAGCGATCCGTTCCGCTTCCGCCATTTGTTTAAAATGACATGAAAAAACTACAGTTAATGGCCGCTATCACGTAAGTCGAAACGGATCCAGTAAGCATATTGAAGTAATAGACTACTTTTAAGCTGATGGTGTATTCAGAGAAAGCCCGACTGGTAACGCACGTGTCCGTCCCAAAAACCAGGCCCAAGCGCGTAAAATGCTGGCAAATATTGAACTATATGTACAAAAAGAACCAAGAGAGAAATGTTTCTCTTTTCTCGTACTCTGAAGCTGATCAGCAAAGTATCTATAATTTTAAGCTGCATTTATTACTAATGTAGATATCTGGTACTCAAATTAGACCAACCTATGATTAAATAGCGGACGTGGAATTGCCGCCTGTCTTCATGTAAAATATTAAAACATTGTTTATGGCTTTTAAGGAGAATCGTTAAGTGTGGTAGGCTTTTACCTACTACCAAAAGAAAATGTACATAAACACACACCCCACGTCAAACAGCATTAGCAAAAAAAGTGCTATCTAGAATAATGAACAAGACACAGTAAATACAGTAATTGTCAGGCATATATAGTGTATACGGAAATAAGTATGCATTTTAAATTTTTTACAGCAATAAATTTTTGCTTTCTGGCACACTATTCTGAACAGAGTTATCGTACAGTGAAACAAAAGAAAGTCTTGACATGAAAATTATCTGATGAACAGGGCGTATAAATGCGTTATGTTCGCAAGTAGTTATTTTCAGTGCTTTTCTTGTAAGTGACTTCATTTGCTTTTATGGTCGGGATATCACGCTTTTAGGTGTTAGATGATTTAAAACAATTCAAAAACCCTGGGAAAATTACCGAGACATGAATAGAGTTCATAACTTTTTGATTCTGTGATGAAACCTCACGAGTTGAACATCATATGAACTTTATAAAAAAAGCGTTTCAGTTTTTTTAGTATTTTGCAAAATATAATTTGCATTTGTTTTGTTGAATTTTAATTACGAACGCAGCAAAGTGTTCCAGCGACAAGCGTCAGCGGCGACACGTGAAAGCTATTCAAGGCGACAGCTGTTCAGAGATTGGAGTGAAACATTAAATTAAAAGCAAATACAACGCCGTCAAAAGCTGTCAAGTGCCTCAGACGTGTCGACAATAAGCAATTAGAAGTGAAAGACGAGTATTGATCGAGGGTAACAAGAGCAAAAAACAATAGAATACTCTGATCTAATGTTACAATTACTGCGTGTTCAAACAACACAATGGCGCAGAGTGTAGCCTGCGAGCAAGCTCTTCAGAGCATTCTCTCTCATTTCTCTCTTTCCTCACCCCACCCCTGTACTCCCGGAAGAGCTTGCTCGCAGGTTACGCAAAGTGAAAATCGGAAAAAAAAATTGATTGGTTCTCGGCATTCTTCGTAACGTGCACGACCGGAGCAGGGCGTGGTGGGAAAGGAAACTCGCTTTACTTTTTCCCATCACACCTTCCGTGCCACTGGGGAGAGGTTTAAAATTCCTCACTTCATAAACTCTATGAAGAATGGGTACAAGCTTTTGGCGTAATGATTAATAGGGTCGCTAGGGTGGACAGGCGTTAGTTATGATTGGTCGAACGTGTTTAAGGCAACCATTCCTCTTTTATTTCCTGGAGAATGGAATGACGAGAGACGACTGTGGACGGGTCAGGGACAACAGTAATGTATAAATAACAATAGTAGTAAAAATAGCGACTAGGAAAAAAAGCTAAAAAAAGACTGAGTTTTTTTGCCATAAAAAGTCACAAAGTCTACTTAAAATCAACAACAATGTCTCAACCTCAGCGACTCACTGATGAGATCTCTTTAACATTCTAAAAGTAAAATGTTTTCTTGTAGTCAATAAAGGGCCGAGCTTTTTTGCTTCGCCCTGTGGCAAAAGTCGTTTGACGCGTCAACTAAACGCACACCAGAACCTTAGAGGTGTATTCACATGTAAATCGGCCGGCGCAACGTTAAGGTGAAAAATCAATCCAACCCAAGCGATGTTGCAGATGCTGAAATTAAGTATAGTTTTGTATCTTCCCAGCTTTTATTGACAGCGTTCACACTGGTTCACGCCAAATCAGATTCTATATGGCGGAAGCTGACTACCACGTACTCATCCACATCGACACGTGTAGGAAATAACTCAGTGGAAACGATACTTCCGCGCGGGTTTTAAATTTACGTACGTTTTCTTCATTTCTTCATTTTCCTGTTGTTTCACCCAAGAAAATCGCTCTCCTTTTGTGCTCACAACTTGATTGTCACGATATCGGACCAGTTTTTTGTTATCCTGCAAGAAAATAAACAGAGAAATACATAAATAAACAACGAAACAATAAAGAAATGTTGAACCTATACTTATTTTAAGGCCCATGTCAAACGTCGAACATATCATGAAATACACAGAATGCTAATAAGCAAAATCCATTGTTCGCGTTCAAGAGCATTAGATGCCTGCAAGAGTAAATCTCTTGCTGCTTGCTAACTCTTGTATTCTTTATTTTCGAATCTTCCATCACACACTCTCTTTACGCCCCCCCCCCCCCCCCCCCCCACCTCCCTTCCATATTTTTTTTCATAAATGGTTGTTTTCAAATGCTCTGGGGAATATGAAGTCCTCCTAAAAGTATTTAAAAACAAAAGGTTGTATGCAAAATTTGGCGAAGCGTACTGTGTGGTATTCGATAAACGTCCCTGAAACAGTGGCGGGAACTTGCCATACGGCCTACGAGTCTCTTAAGTTACACTGACACGACCTTTAAAAATGGTGTTTATAGAATGGTACTTAAGGGGAAAGAAAATAGTTACCCCTAGGCTAGGGGGGCTAGGAGACGTTAGAAGACCTTCCGAACGTTAGTCTTCTCTCAGGGTGCGCTCGATAGATTGTATTCCAGAATAAGAATACAGAAACGTTTCGTTACAAATCTGTTGCACCGTGAATTTTGGACCACTTAGACACTAGTAACAACGCAATACTAGATATCGCAATGTAATAAATACAAAAGCAAATGATTTCTAGAGTTCATTCCATTTATTCTAATTTCGGAATTCGGTCAATCGAACACACTTACGGTGGCGACCTGGCAACTCCCTTGGAAAGTGAAATACTTAGGGGCCACGCCCAAGTTCAGAAAGATAAGGAAAATTTCGTTGTCTTGTGTTTACGTCCTCAATTAAACGTCGCATCAGGAAATTTCACGTCGTAGCCGTGTGTAGTAACGGCGCGTCAAAGAAATGTGGCGAAATTAATAGTGTGAATGTACGCGGTGCATCTTAACGCGGAAATTTCATAACCACCTTGTTTCCTCGCGGTCACTTTCTTTAAACTTTTGTCCGTTTCCATAGTTTTTTTACAGGGTAAAATCATCTCGGGAAAGCGGGTCACAGATAAAAAATATTATGTTTAGTTCTCCTTAGTTTGATATCTTCGTAACTCTACACAGGAGCATTTTGTGTTGGTGAAAAAGGCACTGAAGTAATGACTTTAGCACAGGATTGACCTCAAACCTCAATATCCCCGTGACATGGTGCCATGTCACCTCGCCTCCAAACCTTCTCGCCAGCAAGAATAGAACTTAGCTTTATTGTTTTAAAAAGTGCCAAGTGTGCACAACAAATGGAGAGAACCTTCATGAATGGAAATTTCTCTTAACCGTTACTTTATTATCATAATTCAAAGAAATTGCTGGTGGTTGTGAAACTTTTCTGCCAGTTTTTTATCTATTTTTTTATCCCTCAAATGTCAACTGAGTTTACATTCACGGAATCTATTATCAGGATCGTCAATTAGGATGGACAAATTTGTATTTCGACTTTAAATTTTAATAAGCTTGACGAAAAAGTAAAACTCCTACGTAGGTAATCCCCGATATTAAACTACCTATGTCAATTATTCCAGAGTTATCCGTTATTATTATTATTAATCGACGGCTTGGGTAGCGATTCGTTGGTGGGGTGAAGGTTTGGTGGTGAGATGACCGTAAACCCGTGCCATAGCCCCCTCAAGAGTTTTATGAGAAGTTCGTGGAGTCTGAATTACGAACACCTGGTAAACGGGCGTCTTGAAAATAAAGACCCCTAAGACTCCCTACCAAATGACTCTGAACATTATTAATCAGGGTTAAACTGAGTGAATAAGGTTCCATTTAGGTCATTATAATGGGCAAACTGACTTGAAGGTTGATTCCCTCAGTTTCCTAACCCTAATCAATAACGTTCAGAGTCATTTGGTAGGGGGTCTGAAGGGTCTTTGTTTTCAAGACACCCCTGGTAAACACCTTTCTAATTAGAGGATCAAGGTTAAAGAGACTAAATTAATTAACATCCATAGTATCATCTTTCCCGAGTTAAGGTTTGGAGAGAAGAGATAATGCAGTACAAGAGTGGTGATAACACGTTGCCTTCCTCCTGCACTGCCTGGGTTTAAGTCCTAGACAGCGTGCAAAGAAAGTCGTGTCCGATAGCCCGGGGCTAGTGGATTTTGCGATCGGGCTAGTGAATTCTGTGCTTAACTTGCCCAACGGAGTTGATATCATAGACGCAATTCCTGTAGGAATACGTCTAAATTTTTCTGACGTTGTCTCCTAAAATGATGGGTTAAGAGTTGTTGTGTGCACAGAAAGAGTTTGGAGGAGGCAAAGTGGTCGAGTGGTTAGAGCGCTGTACTTTAATATTCACGGTACTCCCAAATTCAAATCCTCGCGGTCACGCTTGCAAACGGCCAGCTTGTTTGCCTCCGGCTAGTTGGGTTTCTTAACCACGTCAAGTTTGATTTAGTTTATTGGTTTCAGGCATTTGCTCGGCCAAACTAGCAAAAGTGCTATAAATACTTCCGTTATTATCATTTTATTTCTTTACCTGTGTCTGAAGGATTGGCTGATGTGTTTTTTCGTCTTGGCTAAGATCAACGTACCCATACCTATAAAGATAGTAAATACAGAAAAGACTGTGAATGTGAAGGCTGTGATCACTGAGAGCTCTCTCGTCCAGTAAGACAAGCGTCCTTCTCTAGTCCGATTGTGCTACAAAAAATGTTTCCTAGATAAACAGAGTAGATTATTGAGATTAGTGGTAAGGGCTTCCACAATTATTCTTTAAGTTACCAACATTAATTGAGGTTTCGTACTATCTGTAAATCATTGAATGTTTAAATTCAAATAGGACCGATTCAGAAGCCGATGAGCGCTAACCTGGTGTTAACATTTAATTGGGGCTTCTTTTTCTTTTGTTAAAAAGCATTTCCCGGAATAATTTTCTCAAAGCAAAGTGAATTAAGCTTTCATATCGGAATTCACATTTTGCACTAACCCTGGGTTATCTTCACAACCTTTCAATTTTATGCATCATACAAAAATCATAGAGATAAACCAGAGAAGAAATAAAGAACTAGCAAGCTTTGCTGTTTCAAATGTTTCACCTTTCAGGGCTCAATCTACCCCGGACATAGCACAAACCAAAGCTCAACAAAAATACATGTATAACAAATAGAAGAGCTAAAATTTAACATCAGACTCCCTATGCGTCCAGCCTTTTGTCACATGTTTAGTCATGTAAAAGGACAAGTTACCTTGCCATCAGTTGGTCTTTAAGGTGCTTTTGCTCTGTTTCTTCTAGCTCCTGTCTTTTTGCACTAGGACAATGGGTCTGTGAATCATTGAATGTTTAAATTACAGGGTGTCATTAACACATACTATTTTGATCTTAACATATCTTCATTTTTGTACAATATATTGAGTGACACCACTGTTTCTGACAACTGAAAAGAATGAGCCTGCTGATTTTTTTAGTCTAAATCTAGTATCCCTAAATACGAAATACTGATTTTTTATCTTGCACATTTGTGAAGGTCAGCTTCATGGTTATGGCATGGGAGTATCTCTTCACTTGTTACAAAGAATTCATTAACAATTACCCACAGGTAACAGCGCACACGTTAAGTACAATATTTTCAAGAGAATACTCAGTCTGATGATCCCTTCATGTCTAAAACTCAAGTGACTGTCTCTCATTTTCTACCTCAAAATTTGTTCATGTATTTTGATCTGCATGTGTTCTTAGGGTGTACTACTGCCACCACTAGAAGCAACCAGAGTTGTACATTTCTTTATTGAAATAAAATTTTTGTTTAAGTTGGTTAGAGAAGCTCAAACTGATTTTAATCCAATTAAAACTTTAGATTAGACCCTAAAAAATAACCTACAGTGTAAGATAGCCTTCAGGTGATTTTCAGACCATCAGTGGATGAACTACAGGCAGTCAAACCCCAGGTGGGGGGGGGGGGGGAATTCCAAGTAATAGGCTAATGGGGATGTGCCGCTGGATGGGGTTGCATTTTCAGTAGAGTAACTAGAAACTAGAATAGGGTTACACATTTTTCAGGATTTAGGAGATCAGAAAATTCAGGTAAGTAGGGATTTAAAAATGGGGAGAATCTTACTGCATCAGGTTTCACAAAATGCGTCAACTCATTTCAGGATGAACTGGTTAAAAGGCTTTATACATGTAAGGTAGATGTATTCATATAAACAGAAAGTCACTTAGTGAATAAGTTTGGATTTTCTAAATTTCATTTGCCCAAAAGTGACTAAGATGGGGTCTATAATTTATTGGCAACAGAATAGACTATAATGGCATAGGGGTTCTGAGAGGCCAGCTGCATATACTGTACCCAGTAAAAATTAACCCAATTAACCCCCCTTGGAAGACAAAATGGCTCAGTGTTACTGATTTTCTGAAAGTATGTATCTGTCCACATACATGTACCTTTGGGGAGAAATCTAATATTTCCTGGGTGTTCTCCTTTCCTACTGTAGTACTTCTCTCACTCTTTAAGAGCATTAGTTGAACAGCAGACTCAGTGTCACCATTTGCAATGGTCAAACAATGTTCTATGTCTAAAGAACAGGCATCAGGAAACATCTCTGCTAGCACTGACACTCCTTCACTATAGTGATGTAAAAACAAAAAATAAGAAACAACATCATTTAAATTAATTTCTAAATAATACAGTTGTATTAAGGTGTTTTTCTAAGTTATAGATTTCTTTTTTGCTTTTAATTTGAAGGTCTGTAGGTGTTGTAAGGATAATTATGCTAGTGTACAACCCTGCATATACTAAAAAAAGATAAAAACCACCAGCCACTGTGGCATACCACACCTTACACTTTTTTTCTTGTCATCTGCTATAGTTTGAGCCATGTTGTCAATGATTCCCTGACTTGGACATCTTGATTTGCTGTTCAATGAAGATGTTGCCTGATCGCTGGATGAGGAAATGCTGTTCCCATCCAAGGAACTTTTCTTCTGGTGATCTTCTTTGTATCTGGATGGCAAGCTGCCACTGTTTGTGTTTTTCAATGTGTTGGCTTCTGAAAGCAAAATGCAATTACAAAAACTGTGGTAAACAAACTTAATTAGTTTGCCATGACTATAAGGTCTAAATAGTAATTATTTTGATTGACAATGGAGAAGGCCCCTTAACTTCTTAGTCCCAATATCCACAAACAAATTCTTGAGACAGATCCTATATATAATATCGTTACAGAATTAGTTGACAGAATTTGATAAAAACCATTGCAGATAAAATAAATTCTCATAGCCTTTTCTCTTGATTTCGTATTGACATCCTTAGGAGAAAATTGATGTTGATCACTTTTGGGACTAAAAGTGTAAAGGGAAGTTTGGGTACAGGTAAGCTGCCAAGGGCTTTTAGAAACTCTGCTTAAGCCAAAAAAACTATTCACTAAGCTACCTGGTTAAGGTAATTTGACACCATCTATCTAGATTGTTTTAACAAAATTGTTAGTATCATACATTCCCAGCAGCAAGTGTACATACTCTAGACCATATACTGCCAATATTTACACCATCAACAGTGAATTTGTATACCCTGTTTAAGACTCAAGACTGCCCGCCCCCCTCAAAAAAAGTTGTCTCTGTTATGACAATTCAGACACTCTTATTCTGCATGTTACTAAACTAGGTTTGGGTAAGCTGTGGTATTGTAAAGAACCACTAAATAATCTAAGATCAACACAGTGAAATAAGTGTTACTATTAATGAGAGAACAATTTAATACAATTATATTCAAAATACCTGAGACCTGCCTGGGTCAGCCAACAAAAAATCAGCCAGCAGTCACATTCACATAAAAGTAGTGGTTTACAAGCAACCCAAAAAATAGAAACATGGGCACTTCCATTTACCTTGACAGGTTAGACCATGTTCATGGGTAGCACCCCAAATCTCTTTGTGTCAGTGGTCCCGGCTGAGTTTGTTGGACTGTAAGTAACACCAAACGTTTTTTTAAAAAATAATGTACCTTCTATGTGATTACTGCTTGATGACATCCTGGTGTATACTAACTTCTCAGCCAAGCCAAGGATCCAGCTACAGACACACGCTCTTTAAGGATAAAACAGGGGAATGTCTGATGTAAATATACGTTACACGTAAAATTTGATTTCAGGTTAATTTTGATTTAACCTAGGTTGATTCGAAATTTTCTTTTGTTTTTTAGCCCTGAGGGGAAAAGGAAATTGAAAATAGACCTAGCTTTTAAAATTTTAACCTGAAATCAAATTTAACCTGTAACATACCTGGATACAGCTACATATGGATACATGTGGTATTTTCTAGTCACAAATTTGTTCATGCATATTAACCAAAAGAAGTATTGGTACAATGTATTTGTTATTATTTTTTCTATTTAAGCATTGATTTTTATTTCAAAGTACCAGTACATCGTTTTGACACAGAAGTACCAGTAATTTTCTTCTGGAGAGAAAGTAGCATTCAATTGTGATGTCAATGGTATGTTTTATTTGATTTTTGAATCAATTTTTTTTTTTGGTGGCCAACCTTACAAAAATTTTGTGCAACATTATTTTTCATTTTGCAGAAGTACTCCAAAGCCACCTTCTAGATTAAGTCTGTCAAGAAAACCTGGCGTGGATCAGATGAGGTCCACCTCTGTAAACCTTTTGCTAACCTCAGTCTGTCTCATTTATAATTAAGTGAGTTACAGGGATTGACCACATCTTGACCCAAACACAGCCATTTTTTGCTTTGTCATGCAATGCTCCTCTCCACAAGTGGGACAAGCGCTGTGTGATGTCACAGAAAATGGCTGTGTAGCAGACTAAATTATTTTGATACCTCTAGAATAACACCTAAAATAAGCCTTTTGTATCATTTTCACACAAGTCTAGAAAACTAAGGGTCCACCGTACCTCTATAGCACTGCATGTTGATAAGTTCATGGACTACTAAAAATGTAACAAGAATGCTCCTACAGTGGCATTCAGTCTTGCTTGCTTGGAGATTAGATCAAGAAATGAGGAGGCGATTAATTCTACACGAAACAGGATTTACTTGCTAAAGGTTGTACTTCCTACTTTATTGACGTCAATACTTTTTATTTGTTTCTGAATTGATTTAGGACGTGTGTTAGCAACGACTGGAAATATGCCTGCGGTCGCAGGCTTTATGCATGTATAAACACACGAAAATTGAAGGGCCTCGATTCCAGAGAAACAATTTCTTACTTTTTTTTATCTCTGATGTAATTATTACATCAGAGATCAAAAAAGTAATTTACATGGCTCATCATTTCAAACCTTGCCGAAAACAAACCGCATGCTTATCACAAGACCCATTTGCACACAGTGAAAGTTTACAACACCTGATCATCGTAGTTTTGCTAATTAAGATTCTTGTTTTTTTCAACCACTCAGTAGTGTTCACTTGTTCCAAAGTAAACAACGCTTTCAAGCGTTCAAGCTACCAGGTGCAGCAAGACCACAGACTTGAGCACCTATTACTCATACAGTGCTGAAAAGTTACATGATAAAGGACATTATAAATATTAGTACATGAATTGTTGTCAGAAAAACAACCTGTTGATTGTATCAAAGCCTGGAATGTAAGCATCCATTATTTCAGCAAACTCTTCCTCATCAAATTGTTCATCTTCTCCAAGTTGCTCCAGTACACTAACTATATATCCAAGAACAATGTCATCAATGCAGCTAAAAGACAAAAGGATCATAGGGTGTTCGATTTGAAAACCATCAGGATGGACGTGGAACGAACACAAACAGAATTAAATAACACGTATGGTGGTTTTAACCAAGCCTAAAAGCAAAGCATCCATTTATACACTTTCAATTTAATTTAAAGGAATAAGCTATGACCCATTGCAAAGAAATGCAGAAATTTATACTTCACTTAAGGAGGAAATTGAGAAAAGCTGGAAGATTTTAGAAAAAGTAAATAAAAGCTAATAAATTAAACTCGGGACAATTTAAAAGGGGTATGGGACAGTTTATCTTCTTGTATGGTAGTGTAAACTGTTCATTAAAGAACATGTACTTCATTAAGTTCATCAGAAGTTGCTTGCTTATTATCTCAATCTGCAGAAATATTTACTAACTGGAATTCAGTTCTTCAATTTAGGCTTTTGACAGGCTAACTCTAGCCTGTGAAAGCAGTTGTCTCTCCTAGCTCCAAGGGACATTTCACCTGAAGAGACGTCTGCGCCTGAGTAATAGATAGTCCATACTGATGACATAAATCAATGACTACATAATTTATTGATCTGGTAGTAATTAGGGTTCCAAATGTAAATTTGTCTGATTTTAGGTTTCTTCTGGTCCACTTTGGTAACTAAAGGTTTTGTGTTCTTATGAGAATGAGCTTCAGCAAAACTCAAATATTTACTTAAAGAAGAATAT
The DNA here is from genome assembly GCA_964035525.1 of Porites cylindrica. NCBI lineage: Eukaryota > Metazoa > Cnidaria > Anthozoa > Scleractinia > Poritidae > Porites > Porites cylindrica. The sequence goes on along the minus strand of OZ037778.1, from coordinate 20,794,901 downwards.
ATTCCGAGAAGGACTGCTTTGTTATAGATTTATTGCATTTGCATTTTACCTTTGTGGCCTTTTGCCATTTGTCTGTCATTCACAAACAATAGCTACAATAAAATAATAATTTATTACATTGGCCACTTAGAGCTCCTGACCAAATTTTGGACAGTTTCTATGTCATCAATATGGAATTTCTGCTGCTGAGTCACAGACATCTTTCCTGGTGACATTCCCATAGCTAGGGGCAAGAAGTGAGGAGTGATGGCCATTTTCCCAAGCTAGGTAGGCTGGCTCTAGACTGTTCCAGGTGTTCAGATATTGGAATGCAGCACAAAGTACAGTGAAACCTGTAATAAGCAAGGACAGTAGCCGAAGTCCCCAAATTTATTTCCCTTATTTACTTTAAATGAAACCTTTATTAAGTGCACACCTCTATTAAGCGGACGTGGACACCTAAAAAGTACTTGAAATGATCATTTCTATTGTTGCCAACCTGTATTAAACAGACACTTATAATTAAATTCCACCACCCAACATGCCAGACACCAGAAATTTGAAAGATTGCCACCCACAAATTTTTCGATTTTTACATTAAAAAACGTGACTTGACAAAGCTAGTTGATTAGTTCCACAGTACAGTATTGTTTTCTATTTTGTTTTGTTTGTGTACAGCTTGTCTCACTCATCTGAGTTCTTCAAATTTGAGTTGCAATCTACGTTTATGGTACTATGATCAATTGGTCCTCTTTTAAATTAATAAAGAAATTAATGCAAACGTATATCATCATAGTCTCTAGGAGTATTCTAAACGTTTCCACTGTTCATTTGAATGGCATTTGACATCTCATATGACGTTATCTATCGAAACCTGTATTAGGTCTACACCCTGAAGGTTTCACTGTATTAGCATCCTCGGAGACCCAGGGGCAGATAGTGGGGACAAGGGAAAGTCTAAACGGGCGGAAAAATATGGCACGAAGAAAAGTAAAGAACGGCGAGAAGAGCCCCTGGGGACAATGTCTTACCAGACCAGTTCCAAACGGTGGCTGCCGTTCTGGCTTCTGATTAGTGCCACAAGTTTTCTGGCACCAATCAGAAGCCAGAACGGCAGCCAGCGTTTGGAACTAGTCTGGTAAGACATTGTCCCCAGGGGCTCTTCTCGCCGTTCTTTACTTTTCTTCGATCCATATATATTTTTCCGCTCGTTTAGACTTTCCGTCGCCCCCTTCATCTGCCCCTGGGTCTCCGAGGATGCTGTATTAAGAGAGCAAAGAAAAAAAGGAGGACACATCTCTTTTTGCTGTCCCCACGATCTGAACCCTGGAACAGGCTAAGCTGGCTCTTAATTTCTCTCAGCTTTGATAGTCTCAAATTCGCCTGTTAATATAATCTGGATAAATTAATTATTGATACAGATCGGTTAGTGATACACTTCGAAGGAAAATGTTATAAAGGAGATTGAACTACTGGATGAATTTGTAAAGCTGATGGCTACAACCTAGTAGATCGTTACGGAATAGAACTTGCAATGAACGTTTACAGGACAGAAAAGCAACTCACCTTAACGATTCTGCGGATATTTGGCAGTGTAAAAACACTGACAATTCTTGTTTGACAGTTTCTTCCATCACCGTCGACAGATTTCAGACAGCAAAATGTCTAGTAAAATTGAATATACGAATAACAGTTTTATCCAAAGCCTATCCATCAATATGTAAGCTTGCATATGCGGGTGATTTCGCATTGCATCGCATTGTATAAGCTTAAGCTGGGTACAACATTGTAGATGGATGGATATCCTCACAAGCTACACGTAATCACGTCTAATTACGATTTGTTTATCGTGAATCGTACAAGAGCTGCCTCTTCGTACCTTTCAAAATTTAAGGAATAACAAACTGCCTTCTTTCATCGCGAAATCATGTTGAGCGCCAAAACAAAAAAAGAAACAGGACTAGCTTCCAGTCTCCAACATTTTGACTTCCGCTGGCAATCCGCTGACACCCCGCGGCTCTCGTCCTGTCAGGTGATAGGTGATACTGACAGCTGATACCGAAGCAATACCGAAGCATAATGGGGAGAGAGTCGAGGGCAAAACATGTGGGCTTTCTGTTTGGCAGGAGCTGAAAGTCCGGAGCGAGAGTATGGCATAAAGGGACTCATTCAAGATTACAGGTGAAATAGTTTGTAGAAATGCTCAAGCCTAGTGGAAAAGTTAACGTTTAATGCTGGAAATCCTTTTTACCTTTCGGTCGATCTCCCTGAGTGTGTCAGCTGAATGATTCAGCTGACACACATGTACAGCGAAGACTGTAATTGGTGACCTTTTTGTCATTTTTGCCGTAATTTGACTTTATAAATACTCATTAGGCTTAAATGCAAGACAAAAATGAGTAAAAGTGGACTAAATTGAAGAGTTCTCGTGTAAATCAGTGCCATTTATGCTTTTCTATCTGTGCACGCAAAGGTGTCAGATTGCACTTATCATGCGTCGCGTCACTGGGTCGCCTCAAGAAACAAATAATGATTGTGTATTGCTGTTGTCTTTCACGGGAGGAAATTGCTCCCCTGTGAATAGATGTGTTTCGTCTTGGCTTGCTTTTAAAGGAACCTTGGTGTCCTTGTCAAATTAGCCTCGCTCTTCGCCGCTGGGGACGTTTTGCGCGGAGGAACGTCTTCGATTAAGGTGATTCCCTAGTAAAAGAACCTAACATAGATTGTAGATGAAACTTGGTACACTGATGTAACAAGTCAAGAAGATGATAAAAAGGTAATAAAAAGTGGGGGTCACCGTGCTCGTTTTGACGTCACAATGCTGGTAAATACGGCTATTTTGGACCCTTTGACAAAAACCGCACGCAGCCCAAAACTAGACAAAAAGGAAAGATTTTTTGAATCATGTATGTGGTATCGCACAGAATTTGACTTAAATGTATTGTTTATCCACTTACGTACCAGAAAAATGCCTTTTAATGCCCTTGCGTTTACTTTATGCTCCAAAGTAGAATTAAATTGGACACGCACTATTCGACACGTGATAGCTCAATCCGTACAATTTAGTAAAATTGCCAAAAAACTGAACATAGATTTGTGCCAATTTTTTTCTCTCCAAAAGGAAGCACTGTCCTTATTAAAATCGTGAAATAAAAAATGGGGGTCACCATACTCGTTTTTGCGGTAGAGCTGCAGAAAGTGCGCACCAAATACATTTTCCTTGATTTTTTAAAGAGGACTGGGGCGAGTTTCAACATAGAATGTATGCGAAAGGGGGAAGAAAGTATTAAAAAATCCGTTTTTACAGAATTTTCATCGAGATATCACATTTAGGACACAATGTGATAAAGAAAGCGTTTAAATGAAAATCAAAGTGAATAAGCACAAATTAAACATCCACTATCGAGGTTCTCCGTGAGGAAATCGAACTCAGCAACACACGTACAGCTTACGTTACGCACATTCCCACCACATTGAGTCTCACCTCGGCAAGAAACAACTGCAAGCAAAAATTGCAATGGCGTTTCTCTTCAGTCAACTTCATTTTAATAATGCTACTTCACATGCTCTTTTTTACGGAGGCTATCTTGTTATGCGCAGTAAGAGATGCGCAGTGGAAAACCAGGGAATCACCTTAAGCGACAGAAATTCCCTACTGATGACGCAAATCAGTGTTTACATAATAAATCCGGCAGTCATGGGGTTCCAAAAATAAATTTGTCCAATTTTACGTGTCTTCTGGTCGATTTCGGTAAAGTGTTGTGTTCATCTGCCAACGAGCTCCAGCAAAACTCAAATGCTTCTCCTAGAGAAGACTATGTTCCACAAACATTGACTGTTTTGTTAGAGATTCTTCGCGTTTGCGTTTGACCTTTGTGGCCTTTTGTCTTTTGTCTGTCGTTCGTAAACAATAGCTAAATCAATGTAACTACTCTATCGACCGTCAGCACTTCTGACCGGATTCCGGACAGATTTTACGTCATCAGTATGGAATTTCTGTCGCTGAGTCGCAGAGAGAAGAAATGGATATTTTCGCAGGCTATCGTCAAATAGACGTCTCGTTTACTATCCCAGCTAGTTGAAGGACTGTCGGTTAATTGATGTTCACAGGAAACGTGATTGGTTTTCTGAATGGTATTTCTTTTAATTCCCTTTGAAAAAACCTTTGATGGTAAAACAGAATTCTTTCCATAATGGTTTTTTAGGTAAAAGCCAGAAATGGTTAATAACTAAGAAAACTTGTAGTTCTTGCTTGCAAGACATGCTTGTTTTATAATTGCCCATGAAATTTTTTTATGTTGTTAGTTAAAACTGAAGTTTAAGTGAAGACACAAAATTGTGTTGTTGTCAATCATTTGAATGTGATGTCTCAGAATAAATTCCCATGGTGTTGGTGCACATCATATTAGTAGTAGCCCCAAATCTGGTCACTAAGATCCACGCCGCTCATGTTTGTGTTGTAGGAATTCACAACTGGCACACTAGGTTCTTCAATATTTGTTCCATCTCACTGCTTTCTTGTATCTTTTTCATCTCCCTGGGTACTTAAAAAGTACACAGGCTTTTTGTCCTTTCAAACAGAAACAACAATTCCTTTTTGACGAAACAAAGATTCTCCCTGACAAAGACATTTCACTCTTTGTACGGGGGGCCCAATTTCCCTTGGAATGCCTTGGTGATTTGATCAAACAGTCCCATAAATGTAAATCTGTTCAGTTCTCATAACATGTCTTAGGCAAGGGCAACTAAATTAAAAAAATTGTTCAAAAAAACATGGTGGTTTTTGTCAAGTAAAGTTCTTGTGAGGTTATAGACCAAGCGGTATCTGAGCCCTTGTTCAGGATTTCCGTCACGTTGTCTTCCTGTGTAAACACTCGTGTCACAAGCAAAGCCATATGAGGGATCCGCACATTCCCACACTTTGATGCCTCTTTTTACAGGTTTGAGCAGTATATACTGTTTTATTGAAAATCTTCCTTTAAAAGGAATCATTGCCTCGTCAATAGGCCTTTGTCATGTGGCGGCCATTTTGTCTCAGGAGATTTAAAAAGCTTTGTTTATGCACAGCTAGCCTCATTCTCTACAAGGCTAGCAGTGCATAAACAAAGCTACTTAAATTTAAGTTGGCTGGTACTCGCTTTTTATAGCATTCACAACGGAGTCAAGAAGAGGACGTATTTTGAATAATTTGTCGTGGTTCCCATGACAGTGTGGCAACTCTTTTTTCTTATCAGTCAAATGCAAGTACTGCAATATTTGGTGTACTGGTTTCTTGGAAAAGTCTTCTGCACTTCTGGAACTTCTAGATGGGGATTTTTAGACCAGTACGAATAAACTGCTGGCTCCCTTGCTATCTTACTCAAATAATGCTGCCATTACAACGTTAACATTATTTTTGAAATTGCAACCATCGAATTCTTAAAAAATTTGTATGAACACCACCCCTACGATGATAACATTCTACGATGGCTAATGGGAAGAAAAAAATTGTGGCATAAAATGATACAGTCATTATGATAGAAGGATGTCAAGGTGCTAAATTAACAAATATTTTCATTCTAGCATGTAGCTATAAAATGATATTTTTAACACAATGGTGAAAGGTATGATATCAGCAAGAAAAAAACTAAAAAAAGTAAATAAATAACACCACTATACACTATATGGAGAAAAGAACGGGTATGCAGGGCTCGAAATTAAAAAAAATGTCTGGTCGCAAATTTGCGACTAGTTACAAAAATTTGGTTGCAACTTTGAAAATGTTAGTCGCGAAATTAATTGAGGCCATTTAATCAAGAAATAAGTAGGCCTTTAAATGATTAACGCTTTAATTTTCATTCTTTCAACAGCTTTCATGTCATTTCGAGACTTAATAGTACAGAACGTTTAGCATCTCGGACAACACCAGTTCATCTAAACGATCAAGTTGAACCTGCATTAAGGCACATAAATTAGTGTCTGTTATTTTAGTCAAAGCGATAGATTTCCAAATCATGAACAGATATTACAGCAGGAAACTGCAGTTCTTAAATGCCTCCAATCTGTGCAAAATAGCAATAACATTTGTACTGGGCGGACATCCGACACGGTTATAGGTTACGTTACGTAACTAAATTCCTTTAGTTTTACCTTTTGCAGGTTTTCCACCGATGACAAAACAAGTAACGAATTCTTTTATATATTAAGCTTCACATCTGAAGTATCAGGGGTGTTACTACAGTGATTACTCAAAGAACCCTGAAGGACTGAATCATTCAATACGACGATACGTGCCATGCGGACATTCCGCCATCTTTGTTTGCTAAACCTCGTTTTCATGTATATGTTGTGGTTCAATTTTATCCTTGGTTCAAATTTTATTTTCTTTTGTTTTTGGGTATGGTAATGTATGATAATGACTTTGAAACAAAAGAGAATAAAATTTAAACCAAGGATAAATTTGAACCACAACATATACGTAGATTCGCAACACACTTGGAACCGATTTATTTTACATGTAACTCTTTTTTTTTTTAAACTAACCGTTACTGCCAAACGAAGAAACAATGAAGCCTTAAGTACTCATTTTTTGCCAACGAAAGTTATTGACTGCAGTTTTTCTGCTTGTTTCTGTTCCTTCGATCTTGCTCAGTGACTAACGACTGTCAGCGGCAAATCAAAACGAAATATGAGCCTGCAATGTACATGTTTACAGAACCCGCTGAAAATGGCGTGCTGTTAAAGGAATATCGTTGCGTGTATGCATTCCCGGTAAATTACGCTAAACCTTCAGATTGTAACAAAATTATAAGACGCTACTTCAATGAATCTTTTTATTTCTAAATTTATTTAAGCAAAAATTCAAGTGCTAGTCCTTTTATTTCGTATTAGTTAAGGCAAAACCTAGTCGCAAATTCGCGACTACTCTCGTTTTTCTAGTCGCAAATAAGAAAAATTAAGTCGCAAATGCGACCGTATCGGTCGCAATTTCGAGCCCTGGTATGGTCAACTTTCAAATTGTGTATTCAGAAAATGTTGCTTTATCAACCATGAGAAAGAGAAAGTTGGGAGGTCTTTCAAATTATGGGGAAGATCTTTCCATTCAGCGTCAGCAATAGATCATTAATTAAAGTGATTAGCGGAGCATCCTATATTTTTGATATTATACTTTCTTGACCAAGCTTGCTTAAACCAGTAAGCTCCAGAGCCCTGAGCCCAGACCATCCCCTGAAATTCTAGACAAAATGGCTGCCTCAATGAAAAAACAGAGTTAGTTACAAAACAACTCAAGGTTTTAATGACTGCAATGAAACTTCACACAATTGCTACCAAAACGATGAAAACTTAGTTTCATCAATTCAATTTTTGAGATGAAAACAATACTTTCTTTAACATGTTCTTAACCTGGAGAATCCAGTCAACATTATGATCTTCAGTCATGTGACTACTATGTCTGGGTTATTTAGAAATATTATTTTCAGCACAGTAAGTTTCCCGTTTACTCTTACTTCATCTGAAAGGCTTATTAAAAGAGCTAACGAGAAAATCTTACACTCAATGAGGCACATCTCGGTGATGGTGGAGTAAAAACTACAAGATTGTTCGCACAGGTAAAGTTTGAATTTGCCACCATTGTTGACTTCACCATGTGTCGCAGGATGAAGCCTCATGTTCGACCTCAATGTTGAATTTTATCAAGTCAAGCCTGCCAAGAACTGATACAGATTTAGAATAAAGCAAGTATTAATATAAAAGTTTGTTCATTTCATTGATAATGAACTATAAATTTCCTCAAACAAAGAATTCAGTTGTTATTATCTTTGAACAATGGTGAACTTGCGAACAGCACTCAAAATTACCACTTAAAAATCGTGTTTTTGAAAACTTAAACTGCATTTTAAAATCACAAATAACTCTAATAAAAGAAACAAATCTTCATTGTCGAATATTTTATTAATTTCTACCATGCCATTCAGAAAAACAGGACTGTTCACCACACATTTGGTGACAAAGGAATTCCGCACTGTTTGCATCTGTATGAGGTTTCTAATAGATGTCCTTCATTTCATTTCTTGCCCACTTTTGTGCACATGGCATAAGCCTTGCAGTTTGCCTAGGACGTGGCTATGCAGATTTTCTTCAGTGGTAACAGTTGTGATGTCGTGACTGATAGTGCTGTGGGGACGTTAGTATCCATTGTAGCCAGCAATGAGAAGCATGCTAGGCTAGTTCTTGCTGAAAGTCCAATTGGCTTTGCTTCTTCTTGCCAGCTAGTTTCCTCAAAATGAAGGCTTTCATGATCCCTAAATTAAGGAAAAACTGAAGCCAGTACTTCCACCACTTTCTAGATAATGATCAAGGAACGTAGTATTTTAACTACAGTATTGGTCATTAACGTCGACCCTGTTCATGCCCCCATTATAAACAATTACCACTTCAGGTTTCTTTACTGCATCTGCTGGGACAACTCACTTTCTCCTTCTTTGCACAACCTGCTGTTCTTCGTGAATTTCTGGCTCTGAAGGAGTGTTTGTGGACAAAAGTGAGACAACACTCTTGACTCCACATCGTAGCTTCGTTCTGGCAGGTTCTTATTTCGCCCTGAACGAGTTTCATTCATTTGAGGTCTGCGGGAAAGTCTCTCCTGTTTGTTCTCATGGTACCACTAACATACATATAACTCGATTCTAAATCTTGCATCAAGTCCGCTGAGGTAAACAAATTGTCAAAGGGATGCTAGCCTCAGCAAATTGCCTTTCAAGAAGGAACAAGTAGAAACGTCAAAATGCATTTTTGCACTTATTTTTTGTCCTGAAATGTGTTTTTTGGTGTTTTTTTGACAAAATAATGACCAAAATGAAGTTCCTCGTGTTTTGATGAGAAATGAGAAATATTAGGAGATATAGAAATGGTACATTTTAGTTTGTACTGGGTGAAAACACAAAGACGCTTACACGTAACACTTGACACTGTCCTTTATTTTACATTGCTTGGAACAGAAACGTTAATGAGTAATGAACAGGTCCTTTTACAAATGAAGGAATGTAAGTCTTCTGAACTGCTTTGTTAAAATTACATGATTTGTACACTCTTAACTTTTTCATGATATATGGGACTCAATGGAATAGTCTACAGGCAAATCTTTTCTTAAAAATATATCCATATTTAAAAAAACTTTGTCTTTCTACAAATATGTATAAATTTATGAAATCCATCAACTCATCAAACCAGAAATTCATAGAATGCTACGAAACCATATAAGCTAAGTCATAAATTTATGAAATCCTTTAGCTCTAGAAACATTTCATAAATTTATGAAATACTACAACTTTCAAAAACGGTCATAAATTTATGAAATCCTTCAGCTCTTGAAAAATGGGTCAAAAATCGATAATATATTACATCTTTCAAACAGCTCATAAGTTTATGAAACACAACCTGGTCTACAAACAGCTCATAAATGTATGAAATTCAACTTGGTCTACAAACAGCTCATATAAATTTATGAGATAAAAGTGGTCTACAAACAGCTCATAAGTTTATGAAACACAACCTGGTCTACAAACAGCTCATAAATGTATGAAATTCAACTTGGTCTACAAACAGCTCATATAAATTTATGAAATACAACTTCTATTAATGTTACAGCACGCAGACGCAGAGAAAACACAATATTCTTTGGTGGGCAAAGTTGGGCAGGGAATATACCCGCAAGGCTCGGATAAAACCCACTGACCGGATGATGACCGAATGAGGGGCCTCGGTACATGGCGCCATACCGAGGGGGTGCCTCATGCCTGTACTGCAAGGGGGGGCATAGTTCACGCGTGAAAACGCATGGCCGGCATAATGTCCTTGGGCCAAGTTAACCAAGTCCAGCAAATCCTATAGCCCCCCCTCCCTGACGGGGCTTCAGCACAGGGCTGAAGGGGTGCCGCAGGCAGCAATTCCCCGCCCAAAACGCCGAGTAATACGAGAAGTGCCCTGTGTAAAGCCCCAGTCTCTAAGACCCTTTCTCCACCTGGTCGCGAGGGCTGGATACAGCTCTTATCCGCTCCACGGGGGGATGAAATGAACCAGAGACCATCGGTGGGGAAAGGGGATTGAGGAGTGGACAAGCGGGTATGATCACGTTCTAACTTAAGAACCCAACCGAAACTAAACTTGGGTAGCATGACTTAATGAATGTTCTAGTAGGACACAGTGTTCTCAATTGTGTTACAATGAGACATCATAGTGTTCTCAATAAACAATACAAAGAGACACCGTAGTGTTCCCATGTTGTTTGGTTTTTTTTTTTACGCAACATAAGAATGTTCGTGATAAACAGTATAGAGCAGCATAACAGTGTTCCCAAAGCCAAGGAAGCGTGGACAATAGTCATTGCGATGTGACATCTAATTGTTTTCAAGTCATTAACTGGATAGACAGGAGGCCAAATTTTGAGGGACTTGGAGAATGGTTTCTTTGGGTGTCCTGATGTACGACTGATATGCATCAGATTTCCAACGGCCAAGAACTTTAATGAGCCAGTCTGGAAGGCCAGCAGCCCCCGCAGTAGTGGCTGCTCCAATGCGGAAACTGTGTGATGCATAGCAGGTACTATCCAATCCACAAACCTTGAGAAGAGCCCGTAAGTTGTTGGTGAGGGAGGACCGAGTAAGATGTCGTCCATCCGAGAATTGGAAGAGGGGCTGGGTAGCTCCACTGGGAATAGTTTGAAGCAGATAGTCTCTTAACGCAGTGACTGCACATACAGTAGAGTTTGATTTGGCGATAGTGAGCTTGGCTGTCTCACGGAAAGGGTCTGTTTTGGACTTCTTGATGACAACCTCGAAAGACACAGGTTGGACAATGTTGGGGTAAAAGTGGACGTCCGATCTTGTCAGGTGGGATTGAATATTGAACTTGCCGTTGTAAGTGAATTCGCTACTACGTAGAAAGCCAAAGAACGCAAGGGTAAAAGCAGCCCACAACATTGAAGAATCTGTGTCCAACGATTGGAAGGGTTTTAGTTTGGCATAAATTTGGCGGAGGATCGAAATAGTAATAGGGAACTGGGCCCGTTTGGCAATACCGAGGGAGGATTTGATCCCTCGAAGGGTCTTGTATAGGAAGGGCATGGAGGAGAAGTCCAGGGGACAGCCAAACTCAACATGGAGATTCTTAACTGCTGCCAGATAAACTTTAATGGTGCCATACGAAATGGTATTGGATAAGTGGGTGACGAAATGAATTAAGGTTGATTCACTGGTAGGGAGAAAAGGGGTTTGGGGTGAAATGAGTTTATGAAAAAGGCAAAATCTAATAAAGTGTCGCTCCCCAGAGGAATAGGTTCGACGAGTAGAGCTGGCGATGGACTGGAAAATGTAGTGAGCAGCCTGCATAGTTAGACTTTCGTCAGGAAAGGAGGGATTGGACAGGGAACGGGCGATGCATCTGGTGCGAGTTGGTGGAACCGGGGCATCTGAAAGCGAGATAAACTATCAGCTATGCCGTTGTCGACCCCTGGGACGTGCTTTGCGGTAAAGGTAAATTTAAACTTCAAAGTTTGAAAGGTGATCAAACGGACAAGGTTCATGATGCGGGGATATTTTTGCTAAAATATCAATAAAATCCTTCAAGAAAGAGATACTAATAAAATGTATGAAATATTGCGTCAAACAGAGTTTTTTTATGAAATACATTTGTCTTAAGACAAAGTCATAAAATTAATGTGCTCCAGTCGGCTCAAAACTTGTGTCTGAAGCAATATTATCAGCAACTAATGTTTAGTTATCAGAAGCTTGTCCTAAGAAAATTCACAAATCCATCTATTATCGGCAGGTGTTAAATTAAGTCGGGTGGCATAGGCAATTTGATAGCTAGCCTTGCCCCAGACACAAAAAAGTTGGAAAATGATTTAAAAGATATGTGCTTTGAAACAAGACAAACAAAAGTGGGAAAGGCTTGCAGTATAGGAAAAAGCTTCTTATTTTTCCAGTGACATTTTCTCCAACTTCCTTGCCACTGCCACTGTCACTGTCGCCGATGGTGTTGTTTGTTGTGTGCCAGAGCGGTCCATGTTTTTGACGCTGGAGTTCGATGTACTTCTTAAATTTTCTTTATCTTGTACACAGACAACATTCCTTTCATTGGAAAGGCCTTCGGTAATTCCTGCACCTAAAAATCATAATCAGATTCATCAACTGTAGAGATGTACCACAATACTCGGAGCAAAAATAAATTAAACACAGTAAACGGCAGCAAAAAGGTCACTTCTTAAATGCATTGGCATTCTTTGAAACTCAATCACGGTTATTCCAGCTTGTTCAATATGTTATAACAGTCAAAATTTCTTCAAGTTATATGTTTAGAGAGGGGGCAGTATTCAACTTCAGGAAGAATAAGAAAAACTTTGTTTCGTATGCTCTTCAGTTCGTTACACATGTACGTAAATTTACCATATTTCAAGCCGTAGTTATGCAGTGACAGTAAAGGTATTAACAAAAGGTTAAGCAACCTCTACGACTGTGAAAGAGTCATTAAGAAAGGAATTATTAAAGTCCGTCAGTTGCATCTTTCAAGGGTTAAAAAGAAAGTAAATTTATTGTCGTGCTTCATGTCCTGCACTGAACGTCATATTGCAAAATGTCACATCGTTCTCTCCGAAGCCGACGCCAAAGAAATGTACTGAAAAGTGGATGGACATCCAGAGCTGTTGACTTTTGTTTGAAAAATTTTTTGTCATTTCAACATTCTTGTAACCGTCATCGTCATGGTTGCTTAAGGTCGGTTTCCTAATAGTATCCATTTATGAAATAGTTTGTCATATTTTAACTTCCAGTTTATGATGTCACTTACCATTTGAATTTGAGACATCCAACACCCACTGCCCAGGGAAGCTGAATCTGTCTATCAACACCTCTATCAGTTCCCTTTGGTCTTTGGCCGGGGGCACTCTTTCCCTCTAAGTTGAAGGCCTGCTCTGAGGCCTCGCTGTTGACTGACCAGTGGCCTACAAGCAGAGGTCTCAGGCTGTTCACAAGGAGGTTTCCTGTTAAAACATTCTCAAGTTTCAACCATTGAGCCTGTGTATTTCCATTGAACGGAACAATAAAGTGTGACTTCTTTATCAGCTTGATACAAAAAACTACACTAAAACCACTTAAAAATAGCTATGATCATCACATATGAGGTTGAGCCAAATGGCTGCCAAATAACATAAATAACAAAGATAATTGGTCAAGAACAGGAGCTCTATTTGAGAGCTCCTTGGTGTGCGTCCAATTGATTAGATGTCAGTCCAGAAATGAAAGCTGTCCTTGATGCAATGATTCGTTTAAAGGACTAGGTTAAAAACGGATCTCAAACCAGCTCAAATCGCCTCACAGGGACCCATTTCATTTATTTATTTGTTTGGATCATGGGTCAGGAAACATGAATTTCGACCACAAAGAGTACCGTAAATCTTTGGATATTAAAGTTGAATTACCCACATTGAAGTAGTCTCTTGTTGTTCCTGGTCAATTGTGACAGTATATTTCTTGTAGAAAAACGTGGAAGCATGGTTTGTTTTGATTTGGAAGCTGGTCAGCACTCGTGAAGTCTTGGTAGCCAGACTTTCTCTTTGAATCCTTGGGCATGGGCACTGAGCATGTGGTGAATAGTGATTTGTTTTCTCAACAATTTGGTGAAATATTCTTCTTTGAACATCAAATTAAAGAAATCTAGCACTGAAAATCCTTTAAAGGTGCTTATAGGACCATTGTTTGCCACAAATGGATTCACTGCAACTGGTTCAAGAGTTGAGTTTCAGGCTGCATCCACTTCTTTGCCACTTTTTGAGTGTGCTAAGATCTTATGAGTCTTCGGTATTTTCAGCTGAAACTGTTATGTTGGATTTGACTCCACAACACTTCTTTGTGATTGGTGTTGTATATCAAACCCTGAAAACTCCTCTTTGTCATTATCCAACTTGAATAATGCTGCCATCAAGAAGTCAAGACCATGGTGGTTGATAATTAAGACGCATCAAGCAAAACATTTTTTGGGTGGTTTTTGATGGTGCTTACTATTGTGGAAAAGGGAAAAATTGGATGGTTTTAAAGCTTTAAATGCTAGCCTTTTTTTCATGAAGATCCATGATGGTTTACTTGCTTTAAGCTAGAGGTGTTATGATGACAAATGTTGCAAAAACATGCACAAATGTTTTGGGAAATGAACAGGCAAAAAAACCAATAATATCAGTCTTATCGTTTGCACTTACAACGTAGATCCATATTGGTTAATTATCTGCAGTTATGCTCTGTTTGACAGGAAAAACATCACATTTAAGTGGCTTCCCATGTTTAACGTGACTACCTTCCCGAACATGTACTCAAGGAATGTAACTTTTGAAATAAGGTCACATCCATGTTTTCTATCTATCCGTTAATGAAAAAATTTCATCATTGTGTACACCAAATAAGTTGAAGGACCAGTTTGATTTAAGTAATAGTTCTCATAAGAAGTAGGCAATAATTAACAGGCCACATCCAAAGCCACTGTTGACCAACATTGTGTTAATCGGTTAATTAAATATAATCCTCTGGGCCTATTGGTTTATTACAGTTTAAGTGCAAAATTTGGACATATTGGAGAGCTTTAACACTACCTACATACGTCTCCTATCTGTCAAAAAGCGTGTGTAGATAAACCTCTCCAATCAAAGAGAAACTAAAACTCATTCCATTTCTTTCCAAACGTAAAGCAAAGACAGTAAAGCTAAGGTATTTTGTGTAAAGGTTCTTTTAACAATGCTTGAAAATATAAGTGGTCACTCGAATAGCTCACATTTGATGGTATTCGTAATGTTCAAAGGATTACCGCCTTCCACCATATCTATTTGTAATCTGCTGCTTCCAACAGACTCAAAAGTTTTTGACAGAAATAAAAACTCTTCTGCACTGAACTCTGGTCCATGTGCATCAATTGTTTCATGTCCCCCGCACAAGTACAAACATGCAATGGCCAGAATTGTGAACTGCCTATTGGCGGAAATTGGAATATGCTGTACTTCAAGCTAACTTTTCTTGACTTGGAAAATAACAATTTGGTCCATGGTGAGACAATTTCAAATATCCAGGCGTTTCAAGGTTATTTCAGTTAGCATCATCTCATGTCTCTTGGAAATGGTTATCTGACAAATGCATTGAAGCCTGATTCAAGCTTGAGAGAGATCTAAATGCCCTGCATGGTATAACAGGTTACAGATTTCCTGTTTCTGACAGCTCAATAAACCAGTTCCTCTTGATGACACTCCACAAGCTTCAGTGGTCCGAGCCAAATCACTAAGGTCCAGAAAGCGAAAAAAATCCTTTAATATTGCTAAATAAACATATCTGTAATGTTCACTCAAATTGCACAGTCCAGCCAGCATTGTACCACCATGAAAGTTCTTTGGGATTTTGCAATAGATATACATGTAGCTTCTTTTCACACCTCCCGCGGACTTTTACAAGTGCTTCTAACAAGTACTTTTTATGAATTTTGCCAGAAGCATTTCGGGGCTTCATTTTCATCAACCATAACACTCCTGCATGATGAAGGATGTGATACGATGTATAAATTATCATGCAAAAGGAATTCTGCTAACAAATTCAGTACACTGCTTGAAGAAGGGAGGCTTGATGGAGAAGGTTGGCTGTTTGCAGGAGAGCTTGCTTATGCCATTAAAAGAGAAGGTGGCAGCACTTTGCAACAGAAAAAGAATACCAATTCACTTCCTGGATAATAATCGTCAATCTCCTGAATGGTGTTTGACATGAGGATTATTAGGTTGCTTGGTGCACTTAGGCTTTGTTGGGTGCTTCGGAATCTTGATGGGCTACACAGTCTAAATGCAATGTAGCAGAAATTCTTTTGCATCTGTTACTATTTGTTGCAGAGGCTTGTTGCAGTTTCCTTCCAAAATTGTGAACACATGGAAAATGCCTTGGTAACCACAAGTTTATCCTCCTAGGAAAAAGTGACATCGCTGTAGGAATTGGCAGAAAACCACCACCATATATGGTACACAAAAAAATTTAGTACTTCTATTACATTTTTTGCAGTACTTCCTATAATAATTATTATAGTGATAATTAAATGAGAAATAAGAGTAATTGCTTTAGTACTGATAATTTATTGACGTACATAACTACATTGAGAGACTATCTTATAGATATAATTAACATTTAAGTTTGATGATACTTTGTCATGCTAATACAAGTAATCCATAGGACAAGTAAGGAGGAACATCATTTACATTGAAAGCAAAGGTGATGGGACAGCTTGAGGGTTGGTGACTTATGTGCCCATTATTTTTGCCAGAGAAACTAGTCTTTATTAGAGAATAGAATAAACGATTAGAAGATTTAACTAATACAAAAAGAAACAAAATGGGATTAGCGGAGAAAGAAAACAGATGGAAACATTGCCATAAAAAAATATATAAAAATTTAATTTTCATCTTGACTCTTCATCCCATAAGGTTAAAGTGTTTTGGCCTTTGACGTTAGAAATCCTTTGTGGGCCTTATGGATGCCGTCCCTGAGTGAATTCATGAGTTTGAATAGAATGTGTTGTATCTCCTTGATGGAATGACTT
Organism: Porites cylindrica; assembly: GCA_964035525.1. Lineage (NCBI taxonomy): Eukaryota > Metazoa > Cnidaria > Anthozoa > Scleractinia > Poritidae > Porites > Porites cylindrica. The sequence goes on along the minus strand of OZ037778.1, from coordinate 20,778,335 downwards.
GTAAGAGTGAAGTGGTCTGAAACAGCGGTAGGCTGGTTGATTTAAGTGTAAACTGGGGTTGATGGGCCTACTTGACTCCCCAGCATGTTTAAAATAGCCTTTTTCATAGTTTGGTTCTCACGAGTATGTCTTTGAGCGACCACCCTCTTTTATATGATATGAGGGGCGGATTTTTGTAGATTTCGCTTAGTAATGGCTGTTGCTCTATTAAATGCCAGTTGTCATGAGAATTTGCTTTAGGTTAAGCACTGATGGTTGGTATTGTGTGAGAAAAAGCAAGATTCGTAGGTTTCTCTTTTGTTTCTGTTGAAGGGCTAGTTTCCTGTCTTTGAAATTAACGTCTGAAAGGGTTGTGTTAATGAGATCCTCTGGGTAACCTCTGTAGCAGATGTGATTTGAAGTTTGTAATTGTCTTTATGGCCCCATGTTTGTGGTGGGAGTCAGAGAATACACGTGTGTACTTTTTAACTTCTTTATTCTCAGTGGCTCCTAATTTTTCCATCATTGTGCCGAACTGGGTGATTTGAACCTGGAGATTTACTGCAATTTGTTTTGCTGTCTCGATCGTTACATCTTTTACAGCTTGCGCTACGTGAGCTGGTTTCATCGATCTACAGTTTTTAGAGTTCAGTGCTTTCTTTCCTTTCTTGATTTTGACCTTGAGTGGTCAATTTCATGCTGATGGAAGTGTATGATTGCACTGAGGGTTTCTTGCTCTGCGTGTTTACGGATTTGATCTCTCTTTTAAAATCATTGTCGGCTCCTATTTTGGCCCTCGCCCTGTATTCTTGGATTTCTGGGCAAGTTCCTTTGTCTGTGTGCCTTTTTAGGGACTTGATTGCTCCTTCGGCCTGGCTGATTTTGTCCTCTGTGGATAGGGTGTGGCTGTGATTAGTGGATGGGCTGTGGCGACGGCCATTCTGAGGGTCCATTTAACTAAAGCAACGGGCTTAAAGCCTGAGTGGTTGGTTATGCAGGACAATTTTTGGCCTTCTGGATGAGCTTCTTGTACAAGTTTGCTTTCCATTGATTCAACGCAGGCATCCAATTCCTGGCAACAATAATTTTTTCAGCAATTTTTTAGAACTTCTTCGCTGCAGTTTCTTCATGTACACCTAACCATAAAAAGACAGTTTAGATGAAACGTTTGTTTTTTTTTTTGTTAAGGAAAAGAGATTTGTTTTTTTCCTGGCAATGTTGGCAGGCTTTGAACTACAGGTAATTCAAAGTGTGAGGTTTTTAAATGAAGATAAAATGTGCACACGCCTCAACATTCACCAGTCCTGGTTTCATCTTCTAGCTGCTTCTTACTTGGTTTTTCTTCTTGTGTATAATTTTTCAGCCATTCTTCATCAGCGAGAAACTCATCCATATAAGCTTTTAATCCACTCTCTGTTTCTTTGTCAGTCATGCTTCCTTACCTGCTTTGGAAAACTCTTCTTCGGAGGACATATTCCCATACCTATTGTAACTAATAATCTTCGAAATTGCTCTGTAAATTCAATGCCTTGTGCTTTGGAATGGTGTCCTTTTCTTATATCACAGCTAAAAAAGTCAAATATCAGATGCTTCTCATTGGCTCCTTCCTTATCAGCTCGCAAAACAATGATATGTCCAGGGGGCTGATAGCCGGCAAAAATGTAAGAATTTTAGTAACTTAAGCGCTTATTAAAAAACATCAGAATTCATTATTTTTGAAAAATGCTTTCAAAAATGAGTTCTTGAAGGATATGGAAATCTACCAAACTAAACCAAATTGAATGGTTAGGGGCACTTTAAATACCCTTAGTCTCAGACTTAACGCAATCATTCACAGTTCAATAAACACAAAAGTGAAAATAACAAACAGTTTACCTTTTAGGACAAATCGCACCAAGACTTATTCTCAACAGTGGATCACCCAACCAAGCTTGCATAAACTGAGTGATGGAACCATGCTAGTGAGTGCAAGTGTTAACCTTCTGAAACATACTTTTCCTGGTTGGCTAAGAACAGTCACACCATAAATCTATCATCTCTTTTCATTGGCAGATTGTTATTAACATCATTAAGGACAGTTAGGTATACATTTGAAAGGCAGCATCTTATTAAAATTATTAATATTTTTTTAACATTTTGTCAGTAGACCTTTTTCAAGGAGTGTTGATCACTTGGTCAAGTTCCATAAAGAACAAGCTTGAAGTGTTCTCAATGTCAGCTTTTTCCAGAGACTATCATGGCCTATGGCTGCAGAGAATGCCTGTTAAAGGTTTCAATAATTTTTATTTTCAGTAGAATTAGAAATTGGGCGGAATGCTGCTAGTATTACCCTGCCCTTGATGCTGCACTTGATTTTGCTTTTCTGCTTGTGGTTTTGTGCTCTGTGATTTTTCAGGTGCACCAAGTTGAGAAGTCTATGGCGGCTTATGTGTGCCGTAGGAAAAAGCTGTTGTAGAGTGACAGAAAGTTGATGTTTTTCCCATAATTTTATTTTATTGATTAGTTGTCTTTATTTTGTTATAATTTATTTTTATTTTATTTCTTATTTATTATTTCCTCGTTCACACAAACAAAATAATAAATGAGTATGGCCTATGAGTGCAATAGGAAAAAAAATTAAAAAAGAAAAAAAAGCGTGCGGCCTAGATGTGCGAAAGACCAGGATGCATTTCGAATCCAATATAGTGGAGGCACGGATTCACTGCTTTCTTTTCCATGATCTCTTTGACAGTACGCCTTGTGTGTCTAGCACGTTCAGTTGTGGATTCACGGATCTCTCGTCTTCTCTCCTTTATCCTTTCAATTATTTTTCCTGGTTTTGTTGGCAATGAAGTCTATTCCTTTCTTTCTTTTCAGCAGCTCTTCTCTCTTGGACCACTTCTTTGCATGAAACAGCAATACTACCTTTTTTGTCCCCATTGACCTCAGAACAATATGTTCTTTCCAAAGAGCCGTTGTTCACAGTTTTTACTTTCGCAGCATTACTTATCTTGGATCGGCATGCCTTTGCTCTTTTGAGCTCTAATGTGTTGTTCCATCTAAGGAGCCCAAAAAGCCATTTCATGAGAAAGAGGTATGCAGTGGAATGATAGGTCCTAAGAATTAAGAAGAGTTTACAAACCAGTTTACTTCTGCCCGTGACTACCGTCAAAAGCAAAAACCTTAATTGAGTGCAATTAGAAAATCCCAATTGGCACAATGTCGCCAGCAAGGTCATGTAAACAATACTCTATTACTTTTTTTTTCGCAGACAAGCCAAGGATAAGCTGCAAAAAGTATTTAAAGTGAAAAACAAATCACAGCTCAAAATTGTATAATAATATTCTGTTAGGAATTGTTCTATTGCATCCTAAGTTATAGTCTACCCTTGTGCACTGAAGTAGATGAACGTCGTGCAGTCTAGAGGTCCAGTCTGGTTACATTGAAAATACTTGCTTGCAGTTTGAAGTAAAGTCTTGTGAAGAGAAGGCATACTCATTTATTGCAACTTGAGCTCCTTGACTTGTAACCCCAGCCCTTCTTGTCCTTTATGAGTAGGAGAAGTTTATCAAGTACATGGCGTTTGTTAGGAAGTCAAAGTCTGGATGATCGAGCATGCAGTTGCCTTTACTTCCTCTCAAGGTTAGTGTTCCCATGGCTGCTGCACCTTCCTTTCAGCAACAAAACTCCAAGGAATTCAAGTAAAGTTCTATATCAAAGTTGCAATTGCACCCAGATTCAGAATTATTTCCAAACAAGGAAAGATTGGAAAGTGCCTGAGTCAACCTAATCTAGTGCATATGGACTCTTGTGAATCACAATTTTAAGCAAACAAAGTTTTATTTTCAGTTACACTTACCATCCATCTAAGTTTAGTTAATTCTCAGACCTATCCTGTAATATTACTGGTGTTAAACCATCTTTACTTTCTTTATGTGGTTCTTTGTAGCCTTCAGGGTTTCAGTTTTGAAGGGCTATGGCTCCATGAGTCTGCTGACTATGCCAAAATCTCCTCAGTTTTCACTTCCTGCTGCCTCAGAAATGTTCCCAGTAGAGCTGGACTTACAGTCCAAATCTTGAGAACTAGATATTAATGGTTTAATTGCGGTTGCCAAGAATTTGACAAATACAGCCACGCTCTCAGTAAATCTCAGATTGTCCCATGTGAAATCACAAAATGTTTTGTCTTGAAAAAGGACATTTTTGGCATTCGCCCCAGTAACACTGTCAAGAAAAATATCATTATACAATGTTCAAAATGTCATCATTGTGGCATCAAGGGAATTAAAGCATTTCTGTATAAGTAGTTAATTCTGCGGGAAAATCACTGCATCTGTTATACATGTAGATCTATAAAGCCAAACTGTTTGTTTACATTTACTGGTAAAGCAGTATTTAATAGCCTAATGATAGGCACTGATAGTAATTCCTTTCTAAGTTGATTGCAGATCACACTGTTACATTTTATTCTCATTGCCTGTTTTATGTCGTTTCTTGACACTGGCATTGGTGGCTTTTCAAGCTTTCCTTCTTCAAGCTTTTTGGCTTTCGGTTCTGTTGTAAGTTTAGCAATCACTGTTAAGTCTGAAAATGAATGTGACGGGGAATAGGGTTTCGGTTCTGTTGTAAGGCTATGTAAAGGCTGTGTTTAACATGTTTTGACATAGCTGAAGCTCTGAACTATGTAGTAATGCCATGAACTGCAGGCAATCCTATTAGTTCAAAGAGAACCCGGTGACAAGTAGGGACTTTGCGCTTGATTAGGCATGTCATGTTGCTCTGGCAAAGGTCCATATTTGTGGATGCTTCATAGGGAAGCTTGTAGAGGTTGGGTTGCATAAGTCTGAACTTTGTGAGGACGTATCAGTTACCCTCACATAGATTGGAATGACCCTTACCCACCAGTGGATCTATGACCTCCGATGACTTCCTTGCAATCCAAATGTATTCAATCTCGTAGAGAGGGCTGTGGATTTTACTTGTAAGTGCACTGACCTTTTTAGGTACACCCTCACAACTATAGTGCGCATACTCCCTATCACTGTCTCCACTTTCTTCGCCGCCGCGCCTTTACTATCTTCCAATTCTTCTTGATCAATCTGCCATCCTGACAGCCAGTTGCATTATGGATGGTCTCAAAAGTTAATGGGTGTTGTTTCACTCTAGAGAAGACAAATCAAGTATTTTAAGAAATCAGTTTCCCTCTGTTTAAGCCTTTGGAAAGCTTCCTAGGATGGAAATCATGGCTAGTTACATAGAATCAACCATTTACTTGAGAGTAAACATGTAATCATAACAACATCAATACTTCTCACAAACAAGCTTTCCTTGACAGATGCCATAAAAGCCAATACACTTAAGTTAGGTTAAATACTAGAGCTTTAATCGAAAACAAGATGAGAAAGCTTTTAATAAAAGTTCTCCCCTCAGCACCCACCATCTATGTGAGCAGGTCCCTAAGACTAAAGGTCATTAATAATAACCTACGCAACAAGAATAGCGCTCACACACTTATTAATACAGAACGTTTTAAGAATACTTTTATCAGTAGACTTATCTGTAGACATAAACTCAATATTTTATAAGTTACGATTTTCTTTATTATTATTTAATTTCTCTTCTTGCTGTGAAAAGTACGTAACATAAGATATGTAGTTTTTATCTTATGAGAAATAAAGACATTTATCATTGTTCTTCTTATTATTATAAACAAATCGTGGCCAGACAAAACAAACATTTTGGCCCAAATGTCTTAGAGTTTAGGCTGTTTTATGGCTGAAAGTTAACCTCTTTTGACCCTCTTTACAATACATCATTCTGTAGCTGTTCCTAACCATTGGCTCTGTAGATTGAACCTTTTTGTGTAAGACGTTTTTGTCGCAAAAGGCCACCTGCTTGCCTTTATAACATTATCATCACCGTTAAGGATGACCAGCCTAACACCACTGTCTGTAAAAGAAACCATTACTTAGATTTATGAATGCCTCAACCTCTCCTCATTATGGATCTCTCACTGGACGAAAAAATGGATTTGCTTCAAATTTGCTACTTCAAATATAGTGCAAATTTGTGCAACCTGAGGGGTTAACTGGAAAGCTTCGTTCAATTTATTAATTTTATTCTCAGCTATATTCTCAGGTAAATTGGAATGATCCTTGTCCATCGCGGGATCCAGGACCCCCATTGCTTTCCTTGCAATCTAAAGGCATTCAGTGTTGTAGAGAAGGCTGTGGATTTCACATGTGCACTTCTCCTTCCCTGTTCTTCTCTTCTCCCTAGTTTGTACACGTGATATGACCACGGTAGCATTTTGATCTAGGATTTTGTGAAGAAACCACGCTAATCACTGTCTGCTTTTGGTAAGCTCCATTTTACGTGGTACTTGAGTTTGTGGTCGTGTTGCAAATATGCTTCAGAGAAAGACACATTGTGGTCAATTCAGAATAAGGCACAGAATATATATCATTTCTCCATTTTCAAGCATTTGTGATCTTTGAGGTGGTCATTTTGCAAGCTGTGCGGTGACTATTGCAAGTCTTTCAAAAGGTGGGTCCATGTGCCAGAAGGAAGATCGCTGCAGTTGCTGAATCCAAAACGTGTGCTATAGCATGAATCACAGTAGACAGAAGTTGCTGATCAGACTGAAAGCAGGGGGAAATATTGCTATGAAGTAATCAAATCTTCTATCCCACTGGACAAAGCCACACCCAGAAAAGTTACATCTTCAAGTTCCTTCACCTCAAGCAAGTCATTCTTGTTCATGCAGCAAATATGCAAAACAGCCTCCTTAAATTTGAACGAAGTGTATGTAGATGCAATCACTGCATAGAGTTCTTGCAACCTTTATGATTCTCTTGGATACTTTTCTCGATAACGTAGATTTATCGTTTGCCTTTTGACTACAAATCGTCTTTGTTTGGCAGTATCTTGTCTTTTGGTATATTCACACTCAACACAACCAATCGTTTCTAAGGCGCTCACCCTGCAAGCATTCCTCATGGAACCACACTTTGCACTTGGAACAAGCTATTATGTTTCTGCCACTATACAGCATGAGGCAGATGTAATACATTTTAAGGGTCCAACTATACAGAATATTTGTTTTCTTCTATTTGTCTATGGGTCACCACATTGCTCACAAATTTTTTGATGTCCAGGAAGCTGTCCAAGAGTCCACGACTCATTATCCTTTGGTTGATGAGTTGCTAGACTGGATCTTGATTCCAAAAAGCATAGCCGCACGAGCTATGGCAAAGAGACCACAATCTTTGCTTCAATGCTGCTGCTGGTCATTCTCCACAAACATGGTCAGTGGCCTCTCTTGCTTTGAAATTTGGCATGCGACTTTATGGACAGTGATAGGCTATCTCGTCTCTCCCTCCATTACTGGGATGCTCATTGTTTCAAACTTGCGTATTAGTCCTGCTAGATCCAGTAATGGTAGAACTACATCCCAAGTGCAAAGGTGATGTGGAAATCCACTTCGCGACTAACTTACTAAGCCGAAGTTGAATAACGAACCACAATCAGCAGAAACATACCCTACACTATCCAGCTGACTTATTGTTCTTGAACACGACTGGAAGCACGCTTCATGTGAACAACAAAATGAATAATCTGCTTTTAAAATAATGTCAATTTCGAGAGCAAAAGACATGTCTTGTTGCAAAGTCCATGAAAGGGCTCTCCATGGCCACTCTTCAGGTATCGTTATTTTCTCTCATCGTTTTAATTTTTATTTGGGTGGTTGTCCGTGTATCTTGGGAAAAATGTTACTATATCCTTTAAAGTTAAGGGAAAATCCTGGCTCCCTTCTCCTATTTTAAGGAGTTTGCGTGGAGACACCTAAATCAGCAGCAATCTCTGTGGCACCACTAACACAACAGTTCTGAAGGAATGACTTATCTTGGCCTCCAGTATCTTGGCCTGACGACGATTTCACCTGCATGCTATATGACTAACCATGCATAACAGATAGCTGAAGAATGACACCATAAATTGTCCTCATATTTTTCTGCAAGGTCTCAAGTTCCTGTACCTCCATATCAGGGAATCCACCAGTCTGGTGCATGTGGTCGACAATGTTGATCAAATGCGGCAAGGCACACAATACCCAATTTGCAATTTGCATCTCTGTTCATTGGAGCTACTGTTTTCCATATCTTTTTTCTACCTCTCTCAACATAGTCATGGCAGTCCTGACGGAGTGGGCCAAGTCATCATCTGCGACAGTTCTAGAAAGTGAGAAAAAAAGCATCAATAGAGTAGTACGTGACAATAAAAAAAAAGGAGTCCAGTATAAGTTTGCTGAGATGTGTGATTCACTCAATTGGAAGAATTCGATTTCACTGCCAGGTTTCCTTGGCATCTTGACACAGTTGAGTGTCAAGTACAAAGCATGATTGGGATTATTGCAAGCTGACCCACGCTGTTGCAGATTTGTTATGTAACCATGGTGTATACATGGTTTTACAGTAAACAGGCCTTTCCAGTCTCCTTTTCATGGTCAGAGTCCAAGTGTTTCAGCACCATTGAGTGTACATTTCGAAAATATTTTAAATGTCTAAACTATTACTAAATCTAAAACGATTCCAAATTTTCGGAAACATTCCAAGATTTCGGAAAAGTTTTTACAGATGGTGAGCCATACACCTGAACTTAGCAGAATGATATGATGTGACAAACTTTATTTAGATATGATGTTAAAAATATCAGTGTAGCAACGAAAAGTAAATTTTAGGGTGTTTGGTAGAAAAGACTGTTCTCGACTTGTCATGTATAATGGCTTGTTCTTTTTCCTTTCATAATATTATCTTCTACTGAGATGAATGGGATTTGGTTCTTGACTATACAATGCACAAGTAAAATGCCCTTCAACTAAGCACTGTTTCTTTATAACCATTTTCCTTTCTTTCTACAAGACATGACATTTCCATCTTTCTTTCTACAACCATAAACCCATTTAACTTTGATTAGCGATTGTGTTGCCCTGTGTTTTTAGAAGTGCCTACTTGCCATCACTGAAAACTTTCAGTTTTGACTTTACAAACAGTGTTCCAGGTTTTTCCACTTTTCAAGTAACTATTCCGTGCCGTAAGTTGTCTAATGCATCCTGTGTTGGTTATGCAGCTGTAGCAAGTTGAGCGGGAATAGCAGCAGAGAGACTGTTTATCATTTGTCTCATGTCACTTAAATCAGGTTAAGACAAAAATGTCTTACTGGAATGAGCAGGTGTAGAACTGCAATCCTCGTCTAAAATCTTGAAACATGTGTGTGCATTTCCCCTTCCCCAATGTTGATTTGGCCATTACAGTGGTCGCAGTGCTTCAAAATACGCGTGGCTCAACATTGGGGAGGGAGAGGGTACATTACAGTGAGAACAAAAGTGTGAGGAGTAAATCTCAAGAATTCTCTAGGAAATTTAAGAGACGCAATGTCTGTTTCAACGATTTGTGACGAGTATTGTGGCTTCAGAGAGAACTGTTGAGTCTTCCACAAGCACTTGTTGGGTAATAAGTAATGGTTCTGCTGTTGATCTAACAGTTACCTCAGATAGTATGAATGTTCCATCTGCACATGGAAGCACATGGTACATAAGTTTTGTTTGACTTATCCACCTGCACTGGCCTGTTATTTTACATTAGAAATCCTTTTCTTAATACGTGTTCCTAAGGTATTTAACAATGGAGTAAACATGAGGTACAGTCTGTTTGAGGCACAAAGTTTTTAAATAATCTACGCTATTTAGCTCGTTTCTCTCGTTTCGTTGTGGTTCATTGTCCTTTTCTGATGAGTGAATAAGCTGTTACAGATTGCTACTTTTTCTGTCATCTAAGCAGTGTTGATAAAACGGGCCTTATTCAAAAGCATTTCCTTGAATCTTACCTCTCTTTTTCCTTCTTTAAATTATAGTAGATGAATTACTGGATATTGGGTGCTGATTTTTTTGCATTGAACCTGGTTGAAGCCAAAGTCTATCCCTGGCATCTCCCCCTAGTTCACCATGTGGATATGCAGGGGTAATTTTTTCCGCTTTTGTTGCATCATTTGCCCATTTCCTTGTGGTGTTGTAGCAACATGCCAATACACATGGTTCGATATAGATTGTCGCCACTCATTGCCATCTTCACATTATTCAGTATGAAACAAGCAATGACCATGGGAAAGAGGTTAACTAGAGAGAGTGTTAAGCAAACTATTTTAGTTGTTGTGTGGATGTAACAGTTACCTCATGTAAACTATTTGGGTTGACTTTCTTAGCAGCATTACCTTTAGGTGCCATTTGTCGAATTAGTGTCAAATTTTTAGGCAAATTCCTTTGAATCCACTATGTAATTTGCTTGTGCCGGTCAGTGATGATATCCACTATTATTTTGGAGTATAATGTGGGAATAAGCAACAACATCTGGGCACGGACAGCTGACAAAGTTTTAGTTTGTCGATGCTGATAAGATATGAGAAACTTAAGAGAGTGTTTTACATTGCCCATATTGTATGGAATGCATGCTTAAAGAAAAGAATTCTATGAACATTATTGTATGTTTAGATAGGTGTGAGTAAAATGACAGACAAGAGTGCTATGCACTTTATATGCAGAAACACATCATTGCCCTACATGAGTCTTTTAACGGATATCTTCCATTGTTGTACCATGATCAGGCACAAACATCCCCCTCTCCAACATCTCCCTGAAAGACAAAGTATGATGTAAAGAATGTTGACACTAGCGCACTTTTAGTGACAAAATGTGGTGAGAACTTGTGCTACTGTTGCTGCTCATAATATATCAGCTGATGTCGTTCACATAAAATAACAAACCCAAAAAAGCTAGAAAAACAGATTCAGTCAAGCTGCACAGGCCTTCTCAAGTAGCTATTTTTCAATCAAAATCATTCTTATATTAGCCCTCTAAATTACCTTTCGACTTGCCTCACAGAATGTTGTTTTGTTGAGTACAAAAAGTTTTGTAGCCTCAGGGCTTTGAAGTGAGCTGTCATCTTCTCTTCAGGCAATGACTCGTCCACAATTTCCTCGGTGACTGAAAGAATTTGTCTTTCAGTGGCTTAACTATACATCACATCAAGTATGTGCCAGAAAGTAAGGTGACTTCCTGTTAGTAACCATTTTATTACGACACTACAAATATTATACTTTACTGTTTGAAGCTCACCACGAAGATTGATATGCGAAGTGATGTACATCACAAGCCTTGCAATTTGCCAGATAATGTTTTAGCTTTTCCCAGTTTGTTTGACCAAGGTGCTCTTTATTAGTTTTCTTGGTGGTAGTCTTTCTTTCTCTTACAAAGGTGTTAAACAGCCTTGGACCACTTTGGATTTTTGTCTACTTTGAAGCGGCTTTTGTGTACCGCTTGGAATGAGTACTTTCTCCACCTCTGTTCGTGGTCAGATTTCATAGCAATAAAAGGGGGTGGTAGGCCTACACGACTTTTACCTCATGGCAAAATGCTGCTTATTCCAATAAAGTTGTTTTTATCTGCTGGGTAGATTATGCTCTGGAAGGTTCTGCATTTACACTGAGCAAATGTGATTTTAGCCGCATGTTTCACCATGAGAGGTCATGACATACATATCGACTGACTGTAGTTATTGTTTTCTGGTCGGCAGGATTTGCCCTCTGATGCAAGCGCATTTTCTTTGACCTCTTTTGAAGCGTAAAGCTTTTTTATTATGGCTGAATAAGGGTTCCAATTTTCTCCAAAGTGCCTTCTGGATCTGAATAACTAAGCGATTTTCTTTAGTCTGGAGTGTAATGTTTTTCTGCAATGCTGTATCACGCTGGGCCCAGCTCATCAGTTTTCTTTGCAGAATGGTAAATTATTACGGATAGTGACTTACAGATCCAAAATTATAAGAGTGAACTGAAGCTTAAACTGAAGCTACATTAACTTACTATGGAGAATTGAATTGTGACTCAGTAAACTCCAGCTTAGTGTCTTTCTTAACGTAGAGTGTAAAATGGGGTTGACAGGCCCACGCGACTCCCCAGCACGTGTTTAAAATAGCCTTTCTATAGTTTGGCTCTCACGAGTATGTCTTTGAGCAACCGCCCTCTTTTATAAGATACGAGGGGCGGTTCTTTGTAGATTTCGCTCAGTAATGGTTGTTGTTCTATTAAATGCCAGTTTTTCATGAGAATTTGCTTTAGTTTTAGCACTGATGGTTGGCATTGTGTGACAAATGGCAAGATTCTTTGGTTTGTCTTTGGTTTCTGTTGAAGGGCTAGTTTCCTGTCTTTGAAGTTCACCTCTGAGAGGGTTGTGTTAATAAGATCCTCTGGGTAACCCCTCTGTAGCAGATGCGCTTTGAAATTTGTAATTTTCTCTTCGAATATTAGTTTGGAAGAGTTTGTTCTGAGGAGTCGAAGGGCTTCCCCTTTAATGAAGCCTTTTTTAACTCCTTGCGGGTGACAGAAAGCAAAATGGGTATACCGAAATGTCTCAGTTGGTTTGAAATGAGTACGCACATCAAGGATTGTGTCTCTTTCAAATCTTCCCCTTTGTAGATGTAGGTGTCCAGGAATGTTGTTTCCTTATCGGAAATTTCAACCTCTGTGGGGTCACTGTTTCTTCTCTCAGTATTGTTAGTCTTTCTGTTTCTTTGCAATGGCTGATCCCCATTTTCTTGAAGGTTTGTGTTTTTGAGCCTTTCTGTTGACATTTGTCCACATGGTATGTCTTCGTCATCCAAAGCTAATAGGCTATCTTCTGCAGGAGCGTTGGCTATATCAGCGAGTATTGAAGGGCTTGTTGTAAGAAGTCCCTCTTCGTTTACTAGTGTGTTATCTGCCATGATGATTTCGAGAGTAAATTCTCAAGCAAGACTCGAGTGTCGGTGCTTTCAGTGGACCTCATCAGTTGCTACTATGTTAGGTTATGTAGAAATGGCAATGGGATGGTGTTCGTTGCTCAATTTGTACTCGTAGGTAGGATCGAAAATAGAGGTTTTCTATTGGTCAATATGATTTGACCAATGTGGTAGTTGTATGCTTGATCCTAGTTAGGTTGTGTTTTATGCGAAGGTCTTTGTTGTGATTTTCTTGTTAAAGGAGCTTCTGTTCTAAAAGGTTTTGTTTTTGCCATATCTGCATTAGCTTTCTCCTCCTTCAGTTGAAGGATGAGGCCTGTTCTTTTATTTAAGGCCACACAATTTGTGTTTTATCTCTAGTTTTTTCTGCTGCAGAGAAGTTAATCTTGTATAATCTTTGACCTTAAGGGACGGGGCTCTGTCATAAGATATCGCAAATATGTTTCATAATGTTGACAGGCCATACACGACTCTCTTTGGCCAAGTTGTTGTATATCTTTGACCTTTAAGCTTCATAGTTTGAGTTGTTCATAATGTTGACAGGCTATTCACGTCTATCTTTGGCTCAGTTGTTGTTGCTTTGACCTTGCCTTCATAGTTTAGCTCTTACGAGTATATCTTGTAGTGACTTTGCCTCAGCTACAAATTAGAAGATAAAAGAATACAATGAACACAGTTTTATTACCTAGGACTTCTAGACAAGTGGTCCATTATATTGCTCTCTCTGGTAAGTGTTGAAGCCGAAAAATTCAGCTATGAAGACGAATCACCTGGATTTCCCGGCTTTCCCTTCGACATAGAGACTGATTGAGTTGCTTTGGGCATTCTGGATCCGTATGGGGTGAGCCAGAGGCGAAAAGGACGCCTTATCAGACGCAAGTACTTTTGCAAGGTATTGTATGCTAAGCCAAATGTAGCAATATTCAATATTTATAAATGCATTCAATTTAATACCTTTTTTTTGCTATTTGCTTACATCTATTCAATTTAATCCTCAATTTTCATTCAATTCAATCCCCAATCATTCAATTTAATAACTGATATTTATTCAATTTAATCTACTCGAAAGAGCTTTTGGCATGCTTAAATCACGATGGAGAATTATTTTGAAGACAATTGAACAAAAAACGACAACTTTGAAGAAGACTGTTATTGCAGCTTGTGTTTCACACAATATTTGCATTGAAAGGGGTGACCTACACGAAGCAAACGATAGCGACTCAGACGATAGCTCTGATGGTGACAGCGAAGGGAGAATTGAAACAGGCAACAATATTCGAGATATTTTAAAAGACTATGTGTGGGAAAACCTTTAAAGAACAAATCCTCAGCAGTCTGACGCGCAATACAACCAAAACGAGTAAATGACAAGGTCAATTCTAAGCGTGAGCTATTTTTGTGATTTTATTTTAATTAGCATGAATCAAACCTGGAGTCATAAATGAAGATATGTGATTATACAAATGCGTGAAATAAAAAAGTCAAAATCAGTTCCATTGGTTTGGACTGACCAAACATTAACAAACCCTTAAATGTTGTCCGTTTTGAACTGAACACTTACAATTTTTTATAATTATTTTGACACTAAATCTTTGAAAATATCTTTGAATCCAGCAAGAATGGCATTGGTTTGCTCCATCTGCTTATTTTGCGCTTCACGAAACATTTCAGCTGACCTTTTGTATCTGGCGTTGTCTTCTTCCATACTGCGCTCCCACATTTCAAAAAACTTTGACTGCCACTCAGGAGCAACGGCACCATCTTTAACATCTCGTCTCTTCCTTTTGACCTTACTTCGACTCTTTTCGTCTGTCTTTCTTTTTTCCCCGATGTCTGTGGCCGTGGAAGGAGTTTCTTCAATTGAACTTTTCATTGAGATTTCGGTTACATCTGCAGCTGCATTTGAAGCACCACTTTCACCATTTGCAAATGTTGTGCTACCCTCAATAGCCATTTTCGACGGGTCAACGCTATCGCGATGACCCATCACCTCGTCAAAAAGATCGAAATATGGAAACCCGTCTTTGATCGATTTGTGCGTTGTTTTAGTTGCTTGAATTCGTACTCTAGATTCTTCTGGCGTCTTTTAACCTGAGCCAGGCTTCTTGTACTCCTCGGATGGCCTTCTTTATACGTGGAGTAGATTTCATTCCACAAGGCTATTTTCTCTCGCTGTGAAGCACTTCGAAGTTTCTCGTACTTGGGGCCCCATGCTTGTAAAAGATCAAAAGTTTCTTCTTCAGTCCAGTCGGCAGACTTGGCACGCGATTTATTTGCTTTGGTGGTGACATTCGTTACTTCAGAATCACTTGAAGCAGCAGAAGAAGAGGGTGGCGTGCTCGCTGCAAGTGGAATCGGTGACTCTGTTCGACAGGGCACTATCCGGTTTGTAAACTGATTTGTTGGTTGAGGTTCAGATGGACGGTAAAATGAGGTGCTTGCAGCTGGGAAAGGCCAATATTGCCCACTGATTGACGACTGTCCCGAGTTTTCCCTCGCAATCCGTCGATTTAAGTTATCGCTAAATGAACAAAAGCATTACATGAGTGAATGATTTCTTTTTAAGTCCGAGAGGTTTGAGGTCTGGTCAACTTACACGAGTCCTTGATCGAAATAGTCGTCTCCGTCGTCCAAAACGTGGAAGTAAGGCCTACGTTGATAAAAATTTGAGTTTTCCATGCTCTTTTCTTTGTTCCTAAACCTTGACCCTGAAGTAAGCAATCGAGTGAGATGTGCGTGTGTTCAATTTCCTGCCAGATGCGAACGAGTTTGATTGATGTTTCAATTTCCTTATCTTGTTTTGATAAAGCGTAAGTAAACTGTAAGCCTGGTTGAACGTGACTTGAAAGTGTACTTCGGCGGCTTTGAAGAACACGCGTTTCCAAGGCTACAAAGTGGCCTACTTACGCTGAAATTAGACCCGTTCACATCTGAAGTATGCCTCAAGTATGCTTGAGGTATACTTACTAAGCTTAGTATGAACCCACCTATTGACAATATTTCACCACGTGGGTTAAGTAAACTTTTAATGATGAAAAGGTAGACTGCTGGATAGTTAGGCTGTTTGAAATCGTGCCCATGAATCACGTGCTGCCACTCTGCTTTGTTGCGCATCAGAACTATGCCAACGAAATGTCACTGCCATTGCAAGTTCCAGCACAAGCTCGCAGTATCTTTGCAAGATGGTGCCTTCGTAGGCAATGCACTCAAAACGTTTTTCTGAAAAACTAAGGCAAATCGTGATTTTCTAAAAGAAAAATCTAAAAAAACGAGAAGAAATTCAAAAAGGAAACTAATGAACCATCATTAGAGTGCATTTATTTACAAAATAAAATTCAACTTTCACACAAAAAAACCAACTACAAAAGTTAAAGTCAATATTATTCGCTCCAATTGTTCTTCTTCGCAGAGTTTCACTTCAAATGTGTTTACATTGAAGCATCTTAAGGCAAATTTCCATTTACTTAAACTTTTCAGAATCCACTTCAGGTCAAAAGGACCAGCATTTTCGTCTCTCGAGGGACGGAACTGCATGTACGAATGTGTAACATGGAAACTCGGAACAATTTCAGTTATTTTATTAAGGGAAAAATACGTTACAGTATTTTCCCCAAATTGCTTGATGCACTGTAAAACCTCCTCCTGAAATTCACGAGGTTGTAATATGCAAACTGTTGGCAAATCGGGCGTGATTTTCTTGACATATCCGTCTTCTGAGCTATATTGACCCACAGCATATGTGCAGCGTAGATACCCTGCTTTACAGCTGGACAAAAGAGGCGAAATTTTGGATGTAAGACCAGCACAGAGACTACTCAGGGTCGCATTTGCGTCCTGAATCCTTCTGTCATTAGTGTCCGGATTAATTTCGGGGATTAAATGTTGGACAATAAAATGGTCTAAGGGTGCTTCTTGCTCAGGGCAACTACGCCACACGAAACAGTTTTCGCTATAAAGCTTGGCTGTTACCTCGTCAGCATAGTCTTGGGTCGAGCATAAACCGGCAATACAATAATATCTTCTAAGAAAGAAAATGTGAGCAAATTGGTGACAACATCTCGTAACTAAAAGTTTGTCGGACGTAGATTCTGACTCCGTGCAAATAATGCACAAGTCTTTTGACTGGACCAGCTCTGAACTTTCTTCCTCAATTACAACTAAATCAGGAAATGGAACGGTTTTTAACAATAGCCCATCTGTATATTCATTGCATTATGTGCATTGAGACTGTAGGTACTCTGATATTGCATCGTCGGAGTCGTCGAGACATTTTGATAACAAGTATAGTCTAGGGTGATTTAATCCAGTAATTCTTTTTCTACTCATTCACGGTTTTTGTTAAGATTTGAAGTAGCAGAAACAAATGTATCAATAGCAGGGACTAAAGATGGCGGCCGAGTGGCCATCTTGGCATGCAGTGCCAAGTCGGGGTAGGTGTGGGAGTGGGCCGCCCCTCTCCACTGGGGGGTCTAGGGGGCCTCCCCCAGAAAATTTTAGAATTTTTAAGCCTCCAGGGTGCAATTTTGGCCATTTCTGGCCAATTTGGCTTTCTGTTTTAGATCCTGTAAATAAGACATTTGCTGCTTAAAAACATATAAATTTAGGCTTTTAATTATTGCAATAGAGGCCAAACTTTTGCTTCAGAAAAAAAAATAGAGTCTGGCACTTTATTTGTATTCTAACGTCATCTGCAATATTTATTTCAAGCTAAGTTACACCCAAAAAATGACATTAATTTTACATGTAAGGTTGCGTGATTTTTTTACAATGCAACACTGGTTGTAAAAATTTGAGTAGGCTGCAACAATTATGCCTGACACATATAATAGTTGTGGTCAGTGGTTTTCATTGTTAATTCTTTCTTCTAACTTCCTTTTTCCTCTTTCTGCAGAGTGGAAAGAGCTTGAAAATGAAGAGAAAAATATCAATAGCCTGAACAAACAGCTAAAGCGAACGTAAACATCGATTGTTTCTCTTGAATGAAGGGTCAGTGAAAAGTCAGAGAATTTTTAACTTGCTGGTGAGTGGCAACCGTGTCCCTCCTGGGGGTGTCTCACCAATAGATTGTAAGTAATCCTCCATTGCAGTGACCCTGTCTTTAACTTGATCGGGAGAGATCTTATTTCGATACTGGTCTCCTCGGAAGAACATCATCTCCATTCAAACTTAACGCTTTCTCACCTACCAATTACAAAAATTTCACAAGCAAAGGTCCTTCAAACAACATCTGTTAAAACGAATTGAATTGAAGCGATATGTTTGTCAGAAAGTTCAAACAATTCCTAGAAGTCTATGATGAATAAAGTTGTTTTGTCTAAATTGCATTCAGTCTCTATTGCTCGTCTGCCTTTAAATTTTATATAGCGTTATTTAAAGTCTCAAATAGGCGTTTGAAATAAGAGAGCACTCAAATTCTTAACTGCCCTGTCCCTTGTAATACAACTCTTGCTTCACTCAAAGGTCGCGTTTGCTCTTGTGAGATAAATCTTGGTTTTTTTTTCACTTTTTTATGAACCATACCACAAGTTAACTTACCTCTGTGTCTCCACATTTCGCTCTGCACAGAAACAAAACCATCTCAAATGGCTTTGACGATCTTCCGTTATTCCTCCGTTATTCTGTCCCTTAAATTTTTCCTGGCGAAATCGCCAGCTTCTGGCGCCCCATGGGCGTCAAAAATGGCAAAAAACGAATCACGTGAACCAGGGTTTCAGGA
This sequence comes from Porites cylindrica, assembly GCA_964035525.1. Classification (NCBI taxonomy): domain Eukaryota; kingdom Metazoa; phylum Cnidaria; class Anthozoa; order Scleractinia; family Poritidae; genus Porites; species Porites cylindrica. Next base: position 20,759,834 of record OZ037778.1, on the reverse strand, counting down.
AACTGATGAAATCTCGCGTGTTATCCCTTCCTTAAGGTCAGGGAAAATCTTTGATATTTTCAAATTCAGGGAAAAGTCAGGGAATTCTGTTCTATGGTTTACAGTTCATAAGTTTTCCTCAAGACTTTGAAATGCATCTTCTTTTGGAAAAGATGAAAAGTATGCTGCAAAGCAAACAAAGCGTTCAATATGACACTCTGTGCCTGACACATATAATAGTTGTGGTCAGTGGTTTTCATTGTTAATTCTTTCTTCTAAATTCCTTTTTCCTCTTTCCCAATAGTGCAAACGAGCAGTGGATCAGTGCATATGTTTGGAATATTGCCAACCCGTAACGAGTCTCTTGTTGTACATTCATCCTCTGCTGTCCGTCTGTTTCGTTTACTTCTGTCTCGTCATCATCATCATCATCATCATTACAAAATTCGTTATCATCATCCTCCTCGTAATCATTGTAACACTCTTCTTCGATGATTTTGTCTTCCTCTTCATTGAACAATTTCCCCAAATCATCTTGCCCCCCTATATTGTCGTTGTCACCGTACAGCCATCGTACTTTCACTTTATAAAGTTCTGATATAGATTCGTTGTCCAACTCCTGCAATAAAGGGATCTCGATGTAGCATTCTAATCCTACGTCCGTGTACACATTCACTCTCCCTTTTGACACGTATTTCATCAATTCTTTCTTTATGAAAATCCACCGGGCAAACGCAGAATCCACGTGAAGGGTCACTTTGCCAAGTGAATCGCTGCTGTTCGTGTTATCGTCTAAGAAGCGTTTATCTTCCATCCATGGATAGGGACTTTGTTTTCGTAGATATTCCACCGTCGTTATTTCGGTCTTGTCGATCGACACGAATGGTCCGGATGTCTTTCCAGCTGCAAGTTTCTTTTGTATTCTCCAGGATATCTTACGAGACTCGGTCGGGTAGCAACGCCGCATCCTCTTGCATACGTCACTGAATCTCAACATGCATTTGAACAATTTCTTGAACGAAGCGGTCGTTTCCTGGTCCAACAATATCCGTCTCGTGTACAAGGTCTGTTTGATGCCTTCCAACTCCCCATCCACTACGCCTCTCTTTTCGCACATCTCTTGGCGGAATGCATAGTCAAAATCCGTGTCTTTCAGTGTGACATATCTTGTGTCGTTGTTGATTATCAACGACTTTGCCCAGTCGATGAAGTTCATCATACATTCTATGAAATTCTCTTCTGTGTTGCCATCGAAAAACAACGATGTCACCGTTACCATGTCCACTGGATGGACGCACGTTCGTTCTAGAACGTTTTTGCAGATGTCTGTCAGTTTCGGATTGTCCTCTACGATGCCTCGGGCCAGCGCTTGATTCCAATCCGCCACGTTTCCGATTCTCTCTTATCCCTTGGATATAACACTTGAGCAGCCTCCATCAAAACTTCCACATTCGATTTGGAGAGATCACTGCACTCCATTGCCTTGTCCCAGAATTGTCTGCTCTTTCTGAATCTGTCCACGTCTTCCAACGGAATGTTGAAAGTGTGTAGTTTCAACGTGTGCACTTCGGGGCTCTGTATTTCGTACACGATATTCCATTGAAAATTTACTCGTGTCTTTTTGCCAGTTCCAGAGACCTGGACGAAGGAGGCATAATCCATCGACTTTAATCGCAGCAGAAGTTGTCTGCGTATGAGATCAATGTCCGGATCGGTCAATTGATGATTTTCTAAAACTTCGGTCACAGAAGCGAGGAAAGGATTCTCTATCACTACTCCCGCTTCACAGGATACACTATACTCGATCGTATCCTTTCTACGTCGCCATCTGATAGATGTAACAGCTTGGCGATGTTCAACAGAGTGTTCTTCGCTTTGTCTTTTGGCTTTGAATAAATGAACAATTCGAGTAAAAATTCTAAACCCATGTAAAAGCAGATGCATTTTGCCAATTCTTCGACGTCTTTTGGTACTCCGAAAATGTCACTCATTAGCGATTTGCTTTATGACGGTAATGCAATGGATGATAAAGGGGATTGAAAACTACGAGTACTCGTCGAATCTTGTCGTACCATCTGTTGTGGTATCTGCGAAACGTTTGACATTACCTTGCTATTTGTCAGCGCTAGACCTCTACTAGTGCGCACCAAGTTTTCCATTTCGTTATCGTCTTGCATGCAATGATCGTTGTTTTGTGATCGGACTTCCTCTCCATCTTCTTGGCCTTGACCTTCGCCACTCTCTTCTCCTTCTTCTAATTCCTCATTATTGTCTCCTACAACGAACCCGTTGTCCGATACGCATTTATCTTTTCTTGTCTTGTCGCGACGACTGAAAAACATGTTGATGTTGTTCTGCTCGTCATTGCCGCCGTTGTCATCGTCGTATCCCTCCCTGAACATGTCCCGCATGAGCGTATCGTTATTTTGCATCGGCGACCTCTCTCTTTGTGTATTCCTTTCACAGGTTGCGTTGCCTGTTTTAGATCCTTTAAATTAGACATTTGCGGCTTAAAAACATTTAAATTTAGGCTTTTAATTATTGCAATAGAGGCCAAACTTTTGGTTCATGAAAAAAAATAGTCTGGCACTTTATTTGTATTCTAACATCATCTGCAATATTTATTTCAAGCTAAGTTACACCCAAAAAATGACATTAATTTTACATGTAAGGTTGCGTGATTTTTTTACAATGCAACACTGGTTGTAAAAATTTGAGTAGGCTGCAACAATTATGCCTGACACATATAATAGTTGTGGTCAGTGGTTTTCATTGTTAATTCTGTCTTCTAAATTCTTTTTTCCTCTTTCTGCAAAGAGTGGAAAGAGCTTGAAAATGAAGAGAAAAATATCAATAGCCTGAACAAACAGCTAAAGCGAACGTAAACATCGATTGTTTCTCTTGAATGAAGGGTCAGTGAAAAGTCAGGGGAATTTTTAACTCGCTGGTGAGTGGCAACCGTGTCCCTGCTGGGGGTGTCTCACCAATAGATTGTAAGTAATCCTCCATTGCAGTGACCCTGTCTTTAACTTCATCGGGAGAGGTCTCATATCGATACTGGTCTCCTCGGAAGAACATCATCTACATCCAAACTTAACGCTTTCTCACCCACCGAGTAAAAGCGAAGGTCCTTCACACAACATCTGTTAAAATGAATTGAATTGAAGCGATACGTTTGTCAGAGTATTTCAAGCAATTCCTAGAACTCTATGGTGAATTAAGTGGCTTCGTCTAAATTGTATTCATTCTCTATTGCTTATCTGCTGTTAACTTTTATATAGTGTTATTTAAAGTCTGAAATAGGCGTTTGAAATAAGAGAGCACTCAAATTGTCAACAGCCCTGTCCCTTGCAATACAACTCTAGCTTCACTGAAAGGTCGCGTTTGCTCTTGTAAGATAAATCTTGGGTTTGTTTTCACTTTTTTATGAGCCATATCACAAGTTAACTTACCTCTAAGTCTCCACATTTCGCTCTGCACAGAAACAAAACTATCTTAAATGGCTTTGACGATCTTTCGAATGAAACCCTTTCTGTTGCGTTATTCTTTCCATTAAGTTGTTCCTGGCGAAATCGCCAGCTTCTGGTCCCCCATGGGCGTCAAAAATGGCAAAAAACGAATCACGTGAACCAGGGTTTCAGGAAACTGATGAAATCTCGCGTGTTATCCCTTCCTTAAGGTCAGGGAAAATCTTTGATATTGTCAAATTCAGGGAAAAGTCAGGGAATTCTGTTCTATGGTTTACAGTTCATAAGTTTTCCTCAAGACTTTGAAATGCATCTTCTTTTGGAAAAGATGAAAAGTATGCTGCAAAGCAAACAAAGCGTTCAATATGACACTCTGTGCCTGACACATATAATAGTTGTGGTCAGTGGTTTTCATTGTTAATTCTGTCTTCTAAATTCCTTTTTCCTCTTTCCCAATAGTGCAAACGAGCAGTGGATCAGTGCATATGTTTGGAATATTGCAAACCCGTAACGAGTCTCTTGTTGTACATTCATCCTCTGCTGTCCGTCTGTTTCGTTTACTTCTGTCTCATCATCATCATCATCATCATTACAAAATTCGTTATCATCATCCTCCTCGTAATCATTGTAACACTCTTCTTCGATGATTTTGTCGTCCTCTTCATTGAACAATTTCCCCAAATCATCTTGCCCCCCTATATTGTCGTTGTCACCGTACAGCCATCGTACTTTCACTTTATAAAGTTCTGATATAGATTCGTTGTCCAACTCCTGCAATAAAGGGATCTCGATGTAGCATTCTAATCCTACGTCCGTACACACATTCACTCTCCCTTTTGACGCGTAATTCATCAATTCTTTCTTTATGAAAATCCACCGGGCAAACGCAGAATCCACGTGAAGGGTCACTTTGCCAAGTGAATCGCTGCTGTTCGTGTTATCGTCTAAGAAGCGTTTATCTTCCATCCATGGATAGGGACTTCATTTTCGTAGATATTCCACCACCATCGTTATTTCGGTCTTGTCGATCGACACGAACAGTCCGGATGTCTTTCCAGCTGCAAGTTTCTTTTGTATTCTCCAGGATATCTTACGAGACTCGGTCGGGTAGCAATGCTGCATCCTCTTGCATACGTCACTGAATCTCAACATGCATTTGAACAATTTCTTGAACGAAGCGGTCATTTCCTGGTCCAACAATATCCGTCTCGTGTACAAGGTCTGTTTGATGCCTTCCAACTCCCCATCCACTACACCTCTCTTTTCGCACATCTCTTGGCGGAATGCATAGTCAAAATCCGTGTCTTTCAGTGTGACATATCTTGTGTCGTTGTTGATTATCAACGACTTTGCCCAGTCGATGAAGTTCATCATACATTCTATGAAATTCTCTTCTGTGTTGCCATCGAAAAACAACGATGTCACCGTTACCATGTCCACTGGATGGACGCACGTTCGTTCTAGAACGTTTTTGTAGATGTCTGTCAGTTTCGGATTGTCCTCTACGATGCCTCGGGCCAGCGCTTGATTCCAATCCGCCACGTTTCCGATTCTCTCTTATCCCTTGGATATAACACTTGAGCAGCCTCCATCAAAACTTCCACATTTGATTTGGAGAGATCACTGCACTCCATTGCCTTGTCCCAGAATTGTCTGCTCTTTCTGAATCTGTCCACGTCTTCCAACGGAATGTTGAAAGTGTGTAGTTTCAACGTGTGCACTTCGGGGCTCTGTATTTCGTACACGATATTCCATTGAAAATTTACTCGTGTCTTTTTGCCAGTTGCAGAGACCTGGACGAAGGAGGCATAATCCATCGACTTAAATCGCAGCAGAAGTTGTCTGCGTATGAGATCAATGTCCGGATCGGTCAATTGATGATTTTCTAAAACTTCGGTCGCAGAAGCGAGGAAAGGATTTTCTATCACTACTCCCGCTTCACAGGATACACTATACTCGATCGTATCCTTTCTACGTCGCCATCTGATAGATGTAACAGCTTGGCGATGTTCAACAGAGTGTTCTTCGCTTTGTCTTTTGGCTTTGAATAAATGAACGATTCGAGTAAAAATTCTAAACCCATGTAAAAGCAGATGCATTTTGCCAATTCTTCGACGTCTTTTGGTACTCCGAAAATGTCACTCATTAGCGATTTGCTTTATGACGGTAATGCAATGGATGATAAAGGGGATTGAAAACTACGAGTACTCGTCGAATCTTGTCGTACCATCTGTTGTGGTATCTGCGAAACGTTTGACATTACCTTGCTATTTGTCAGCGCTAGACCTCTACTAGTGCGCACCAAGTTTTCCATTTCGTTATCGTCTTGCATGTAATGATCGTTGTTTTGTGATCGGACTTCCTCTCCATCTTCTTGGCCTTGACCTTCGCCACTCTCTTCTCCTTCTTCTAATTCCTCATTATTGTCTCCTACAACGAACCCGTTGTGCGATACGCATTTATCTTTTCTTGCCTTGTCGCGACGACTGAAAAACATGTTGATGTTGTTCTGCTCGTCGTTGCCGCCGTCGTCATCGTCGTATCCCTCCCCGAACATGTCCCGCATGAGCGTATCGTTTTTTTGCATGGGCGACCTCTCTCTTTGTGTATTCGTTTCACGGGTTGCGTTGCCTGTTTTAGATCCTTTAAATTAGACATTTGCGGCTTAAAAACATATAAATTTAGGCTTTTAATTATTGTAGTAGAGGCCAAACTTTTGCTTCATGAAAAAAAGTAGTCTGGCACTTTATTTGTATTCTAACATCATCTGCAATATTTATTTCAAGCTAAGTTACACCCAAAAAATGACATTAATTTTACATGTAAGGTTGCGTGATTTTTTTACAATGCAACACTGGTTGTAAAAATTTGAGTAGGCTGCAACAATTATGCCTGACACATATAATAGTTGTGGTCAGTGGTTGTCATTGTTAATTCTTTTTTCTAAATTCCTTTTTCCTCTTTCTGCAAAGAGTGGAAAGAGCTTGAAAATGAAGAGAAAAATATCAATAGCCTGAACAAACAGCTAAAGTGAACGTAAACATCGATTGTTTCTCTTGAATGAAGGGTCAGTGAAAAGTCAGGGACTTTTTAACTTGCTGGTGAGTGGCAACCGTGTCCCTGCTGGGAGTGTCTCACCAATAGATTGTAAGTAATCCTCCATTGCAGTGACCCTGTCTTTAACTTGATCGGGAGAGGTCTTATATCGATACTGGTCTCCTGGGAAGAACATCATCTTCATTCAAACTTAACGCTTTCTCACCCACCGAGTAAAAAAATTTCAGAAGCGAAGGTCCTTCACACAACATCTGTTAAAATGAATTGAATTGAAGCGATACGTTTGTCAGAATATTTCAAGCAATTCCTAGAACTCTGTGGTGAATTAAGTGGCTTTGTCTAAATTGTATTCATTGTCTATTGCTCATCTGCTGTTCACTTTTATATAGTGTTATTTAAAGTCTGAAATAGGCGTTTGAAATAAGAGAGCACTCAAATTGTCAACAGCCCTGTCCCTTGCAATACAACTCTAGCTTCCATGAAAGGTCGCATTTGCTCTTGTAAGATAAATCTTGGGTTTGTTTTCACTTTTTTATGAACTATATCACAAGTTAACTTACCTCTGTGTCTCCACATTTCGCTTTGCACAGAAACAAAACCATCTTTAATGGCTTTGGCAATCTTCCATTGTTCTTCGGAATGAAACCCTTTCTGTTGGGTTATTCTTTCCATTAAATTTTTACTGGCGAAATCGCCAGCTTCTGGCCCCCCATGGGCGTCAAAAATAGCAAAAAACTAATCATGTGAAGCAGGGTGTAAGGAATCTGTGATGAAATCTTGGACGTTATCCCTTCCTTAAGGTCAGTGAAAATCTTTGATATTGTCAAAGTCAGTGAAAAGTCAGGGAATTCTGTTTTACGGTTTACAGTTCATAAGTTTACCTCAAGAGTTTGAAATGCATTTTCTGTTGGAAAAGATGAAAAGTATGCTGCAAAGTAAGCAAAGCGATCAATATGACACTCTATGCCTGACACATGTGATAGTTGTGGTCAGTGGTTTTCATTGTTAATTGTTTCTTCCAAATTTCTTTTTCCTCTTTCTGCAAAGAGTGGAAAGAGTTTTCCAATGCTAAAAAAAAATGACAAATTTTCCGTTTTGGGGATGTACAATATGGCCTTGGCCAAAAAACTTTGTGCTTCTTATCGCGGCCAGAAAATAACGTTAAATCAGAGCAATCTTATTTTAGTTATAGCCTCGATAAAGGCCTTCATCCTCCAGAGTTTCAGGCGAAATTCAGGGGGTGGTTTTACTGAGAGTGCCTCTAAAAATGTTGTAAATTTAAAAATCCTTTTGTAGGTGGTGGTTGTTTGAAGTGATGTAAATGACTCTTAAAATGACTCTTATGTAAAGCATTTATAATTATTCATTCAAATACCTTGTGTCTTTAACTGGGACATTTCCTCCCTTGGCTTTCTGATGGACACACGATGCTATTCACATTTAAGGCAATTATTTATGAACCGTGCTCTCTTGCCACCAAGGTTAGGTCTTTCATGTTGTCCATTACCATGACACGAAAAGTTGCTGAAATTTGGTGGTCGGTTACGGCTGCCGAATGTAGGTGATTTTTGACAGCTGGAAAATGAACAGTTTCTTGGTTGTTTCCTAGCAATGGTACTTCGGGGATGCTGTGGCAAAGGAATAGCTGTTGTTTTGTTCGAAAGACGTATTGTTTTTCCCGTTTTTATTGCCGTCATCGTTGTCGTTACTTTAGGTTGTTCCTTAATAAAATCCATTTATGAAAGTATTTGACAAATTACTTCTGGTTAAGGAACCAAAAAATTCAGGCATATACAAGACAGATCGCAGTATTTGTCACTCAAGTTCTAGAGTTTTTCATTGAAACCCAAACAGTTGAGGCTTTTTCAAAGGTCAAAATTAGGGTGTCTTGAAGTGTCGGGAGATCAGCCCCTTGTTAATGTTGGCTGGTTATATAATGTAAGACAGGTTTTGTCCCCAACCTTTCTATTGCTTCTGTGCAATTCAACCCTGAAGGAACAAAATGTAGGGAGATCACCATTTTGGATGGTTTTTGCCCTCTCTTCACCAAAGATAACATAACTTCACGACGTTCAAGAGTAAATGACTGATTTTTTCACGGAATAAAGTTAAAGTGCTAGTAATTATTATATATAAAAATGGGTGGACTTCATTGACTAGAAAGTGATTTTCTGTGACGTTGAAAAATGCACTTCTTAACTCCTTTTATTGGACTGTTTTTCGTCTCTTATTTTTAAAAATCCATAACATTCAAATTTTACTGCTGGGTTCTCATATTTCTCTGAGTTACAGACCAGACTCTAGAGAAGAGGGGAGTTTTGTGTTTTGGATAGCTACTTCATGATATACGAGAAAAGAGATCAGAGAAAAGGATTAAAAAAACAGACAATGAACACTTTTTGCGAATGTAGGGAGATCGGCATATTTTGATGTGCGAGGTACTGCAAGGTCATATTACAGTTGAAAGCGCAACTTTTCCCGTGAATCCACAGATTGTAACCTTGGCAACAAAATAACAACTTCCATTTCTTAACTCCTAACATTTTTAGAACAAACAACTTGTAAGTCTTGAAAATGTAGGGAAATAAGGCTAAAACTTTGACGAAATAGTACCAAACATTATGAAACTTAATAGAAGTAATGTTCCTAACGTTTCCAACATGCTCCTGTCAAAAGCATGTCAATATCTTCTATCTAAGGTGTGAAATTACCATGGAAACACAGTGAGTAACTTGTGGAAGGCGAGAGGGACACTTCAGTGCAGATTATACGAACATGTCTGCGGCATCCCTTGACCTTGAAGGTGCTTTTAGTGAAGATTCTATGTCAATATCTTGAAAGGACATTTTTTTTGTAATTTTAAAACTACTACCCTCTCACATTAGAACAAGTAAAAAAGAAAATATCAAAACACAGTGGTCTCTGGCATGTAAACGTCAACGACAAAGCCATTTTGAAGAAGGTTATGAACAGCCTCTGCTATCAGCAAGAGTTGCAGGCAAAAAGGAAGCTGCAGCCCTAATTCCAGTTGATAACTCAGAAATGTTAGCAACTGTCACAGCCTCTTTGGAACAAGGTACTCGGGTAAAAGCAGTGGTGGTGCAACTAACCGCGGACCAGACTCTTAAAGCTACAGGCAGTTTTCCAGTGCTAATTAAAAAGTGCATTTGAGCAGCTAAAACAAGGAAGTAACGACGATGGCAATGACAGTGACTAAAAACAATTAGCGTTATATGCGGAACATTAATATGCATGTACATTACACTTTTTTATCATTATTTTCCTCAGAGGGATGAGCGACTTGAGTGAGTTGCTTGGAAAAGGGAGAATTTGGCTATTGTCTTGAGCTACTTCGACCTCCACAACAACAGTGAAGAATATTTGTTTAATTTATTTTTGATCTCATCAAGTGTCAAAGGGGAGTTGATTAGGAAGGAAGCGCGCGGAATGAGGCGGCAGAACTGCCTCAGGACCTTACAAATCGATGAGGCGTACAATGTAAACACAACTTTAGTTTAATCCACAGAAATTCATGTACACGCTGTCAATCGCTACCATTGATTTTCTTTGCAAACGATTCCTTGTGAACAATGTCTTGATTCGGTAATACGATAATGCGATGTGAACGTGATAGTGCAATATAGGCTTAACTGATGCGATGCGACGCGATGCGATGCGGTAAAGAAAACTAAAGGAAGAAACAGAAAACTAGCATTACAAAGGCGAGCTCGGGGCGATACGAAATTACAATACAATAAGGTAAAGCAGTAATTCTGAAACTTACATCTGTGTCCTTGTTCCGTTATTGACATAAACCTTAGTCCTTAATCCGTTCCTTGATTCCTTTTAACCGTAGAATGTTCAACTTAAAAACTAACACAGCGAAAAGCGTTCCGAAACGTTCAACTAGCGTGGTCATCCGGGACCGCTCGGTCCCAGGCCACCGCAACGTAAGTTTCTGTCATGTCACGCAGTGTCACGCGCAATGCTGCCGTGACATTCCCGGCCCCTAAACGTCCGGGGGCTGTTTACTTCTCCTGATCTCCTTCCTGTTCCTCTTTGGGCAGGATTAGGACAAGCTTGTTGATTGGTCTTCTAAGCGTAGTTTCTCGTGTTTTGACGACAACAGATCTGATAAGGCCCTGGGCGTCCGGCTCTACTCGCACAACGCGGTCCAACGACCAGGCATTACGTGGGACGTTCTCTTCTCGGATTATCACGACATCCCCTTCTACCAGGCTTCGCTGAGGATGTTGCCATTTGCGCCTTTCCTGCATCACAACGAGGTACTCCTTCTTCCACCGAGTCCAAAATAGATTTGCCAAGTATTGCACTCTTCGCCACCGACGACGCATGTATACATCGTTCTTCTGGAACTTCCCTGGGGGTGGCAGTATCACATTTGACTTGGTCGTCAGGATATGGTTGGGAGTAAGCGGTTCAAGATCGTCAGGTTCTCCAGACACTGTCGTCAAGGGCCTAGAGTTGATAACAGCCTCAACTTCACACAAGAGGGTGCGGAATGATTCTTCGTCCAAACAATGACCGTACTCATCCATTAGGCCAGCAAGAATCTTCCTTGTAGTTTTGATCTGACGCTCCCACATGCCGCCCATGTGGCTAGCGGCTGGTGGGTTAAAGGTCCAATCAATGTTCTCTCTCTGTAGCTTGGCTCGGATTTCTTCATGATCCATCTCTTGTATAGCTTGGAGCAGTTCATTGTGTGCGCCAACAAAATTTGAACCGTTGTTGCTTCTCATTTCCCTCACCGGACCACGTCGTGCTATGAAGCGCCGAAGTGCTTGAATAAATGAACTTGACTCGAGGGTACTTGCGACTTCAATATGGACTGCTCGGCTGACCAAACATGTGAAGAGGGCACCATACCTCTTCACCTCCCTGCGTCCTTCCTTAATTAAGAAGGGGCCAAAGTAGTCGACGCCCGTGTATGTAAATGGTGGTGCTGGAGAGATGCGATCCCTGGGTAGATCAGCCATCTTTTGCTCGCCTGGCTTGCCATGGTTGCGGCGACAGAAGACACACTTTGAGGTTACATGGCGCACTGCTGCGTTAACTTTGATGATCCAATACTTCTCTCGAAGGGTTGCAATGACGTGACTACGTCCAGCGTGGCCCAACCGTTTATGAGCGTGACGGATGAGAAGAGTTGTAACATGACTCTTCTTTGGTAAAATGACTGGGTACTTTGTCTCAAATGGTAAATCTGCACGTCTGAGTCGACCTCCAACTCTGAGGACACCATTGTCCAGGAAGGGATCAAGGCGACGAACAGGACTGTCATTCTTTATACCTCCTTTCTTCTGCCCTCGCAGCTTATTCCTCTCGCCTTCCTTAAGAGCGTGGACTTCCTTGCCAAGGGCTGAAGCCTGAACAAACTTCAGAATAGCCAATTCAGCTGTCGCTAGATCTTGTACAGTAAGAGGCGAGTGTGGCTCTTCGGCACTCTTAAACTTGACTACCTTGGTCGTTGCAGGCGATCTCTGGTCTGCAAGGTTTCTGTCGCCACTTGTGGTTCCATTCTTGACATTTAAACGATTGTTACGCCGCTTTCGCAAGGTCTCTTTAACTCGCAGGAACACGGCTACAGCCCTTCGCAAACGATGCCAATCAGAAAAGCTTTTGATCAGCTTGTTTGTGGTGTTATCCACCTGATTAATGGTGACCGCACTGCTTGTCGTTACCTTCCTTACTTCTGGATCATCATCTGGGACTTGGCCCAACGTGGATGGTTGTTGCGGCCACTCGTTCTCGGGTTTCCATAAGAATTCTGGACCTTCTAACCAACGCTGCCCTTCTAAAAGAGCAAGTCCATTAAGGCCCCTTGAAGCATCATCTGCCGGATTCTCCTTAGTGGCTACATACTTCCACTGATTCGGGTGTGAATGGTCGCGGATGAGCTGCACCCGGTTTGCAACAAAAACATGAAACCGCTGTCGTTCATTAGCGATATAGCGCAACACAGTGGTGGAATCTGTATGGTACACAAACTCTGGGTCGCCATCCACCTCTCTTTTTAACATTTCTCCAACTCGGATGGATGTGGTAGCAGCAGTTAGCTCGAGACGCGGAATTGTGACTGACTTGATAGGGGCGAGACGTGATTTCCCCATTAGGAACGTACAGTGAACGCAATTGCTGTCATCACACAGCCGTAGGTAAGCAACAGTTCCATATCCCATGGAACTTGCATCAGAGAAGAGATGTACTTGCTGGGACGTCACGGTTCCGAACTCTGGCAGCTTGACACACCTGTTTGCCTTGAACTGCTCTAGCAGAGGAAGCTCGCTTAGCCACTTGGCCCATCTAGTTTGGTACTGATCAGGAATGGTGTCATCCCATCCGATATCTTCACAACAAAGGTCCTGAAGTATCTTCTTGGCCGGAAGTGTGAATGGCGCGGCAAAGCCCAGTGGGTCATAAATTGATGAGATAACAGATAAGATGCCCCTTCTTGTTGGCGGCTTATCATTAATAACTATACGGAACTTGAAGATGTCAGATTCTACGCACCATAGCACCCCAAGGGCGCGTTCAACAGGTAGACGGTCGTGACCCAGATCAAGGTCTCTAGCTTCCTTAGAACGCTTCTCCGTTGGGATGGATTCCAGAACAGCACGACTATTGCTTGTAAATTTTGTTAAGTTGAAGCCTCCGTGCTCACATGCTTGGCATAGACCTTGCATAAGCTCAATGGCTGTCTGCTCGTCTTTAACTGAACGAAGGCAATCATCTACATAGAAATTTCGGCGGATAGTATCCGCTGCAAGTGGACCACTTTCGTGTTCCATGTCCTTAGCAGTCTCCTTCAATGCAAAGTTGCAACAGCTTGGGGATGAAGCCGCTCCGAAGAGGTGCACCGTCATTTGATATTCCTGGATGGGCAACTCCAGATTGCCATCGGGCCACCAGAGGAACCTGAGGAAGTCACACTGGTCATCGGGCACCTGAACCTGGTGAAACATTGCCTCTATATCCGCCATGAATGCCACGGGCTCTTGGCGAAAGCGTGTAAGAACTCCAATCAGAGAGTTGGTAAGGTCAGGGCCTGACATTAGTTGGTCGTTCAAGGAAGTGCTTCCGTGTCTAGCGCTACAGTCGAAGACCACACGTATTTTCTGGGGCTTCCTAGGGTGGTAGATACCATGGTGTGGCAGGTACCATACTTTGCCAGGGCCAGCTTCCAGACGGTCATCTGGCACTCGTCGTGCATAACCCTTTGCAATCATTTCATTCACAAAGTTGACATAGTCATCTCGATAGCTCTCGTCACGTAACATCTTCTTTCTCTTCCAAGTTGCTCGTTTCAGCGCTTGAACTCGGTTGTTTGGCATTGTCACCTGAGGGTCTCTGAATGGCAATGGTATCACATAATGGCCGTCGCGAAGGTGGACGTTTTCCCTTATCCTACTGATGAACTTCTTGTCCTCTTGGGAGTAGCCGTATTCATCAGGGCTAGACTTGTGATCGTTGAAATCTAGTTCAAACATTTGCTGTATGGCTTGGGGTGATATCACCTCTTTGACTGATTCCGCTTCCCGTTCCGTGATTCTGTGACAAGTAACATTGCCAGGACTTGAAACGTTCTCCACATACAAAGGCCCAGACAGAGTCCAGCCATGGCGCAATCGCATTGCATATGGCCCCTTGACATCACTTTGTACAACCTCTAGAGGTTCTATAGCTGCAGGACAATTACTGCCGATTAATAGGCCAATCTCCAAGTTCGGTATAAACTCTGGTATCTTCTCAGCAACACTGCGAAGATGCTCCCACCGTTTGACTCCTTCAGGGGTAGGAATCTGCTGTTCGGTCACTGGTATCTCGAATCTCGTGTAAGACTGCGGTAACTCAACTGGATTCTTGCCTTCCATGTCCATCACCAACAAGTCAGAGACAACAGTGGTAGATATCAGGCTTTGGCCATGCATGGTGCCCAGCTGTAACTGCGTCTTTTTGCCATCAACGCTCATCTTCTCTCTAAGACTCTCAGTCAGAAAGCAACCACTGCTGCCATTGTCGTAGAAGGCATAAGTGGTGACGGTCTCGTCGCTGCCTTTCTTCTTTACACGTACTGGTAGGATGGCATGAAGCACAACTGATTCTGCAGGTCTAGCGGTACTACAGGAGGTAGATTGAAGGTTGGTACAGGCATTGCCCACTGCCTTGTCATTCTCTTGTTTACTATTGTCCCTTGGTGGAATTTGGAATCCACTAATGTGAAGGGCTGAGGGATGCAGTCGTCCACAGAATTTACATTTCCGTCTGTTTGGGCAGTTCCTTGAGATGTGGTTCGTTCCGTAACATCCAAAACACATGTTCCTTTCTCTCAGGAAGGCTCTCTTAAGTTCTGGCGTCTTCTTGTTGAATAAATCACAGTCATCCAAATCATGAGCAAGGTTGCAAAGGTGACATGGGGGGCGACCATAGTTACTTGGAGGCCCGGCCCCGTATACAGCCGGAGGCACGACGGCTCCAAGTGGTGTCGTCACAAAACTGTTTCCTTTGGTCTCCATGGAATTCCCGGTTTCCTTGGTGGCCTTTTTCCTTGACCGGGCGGTTCCTTTTCTTTGGGTTTAACATCTTCCTTACTCTTGCTAAGGGCCTCTTTGCCGAACACCGGGTCATTGGCAGACTCTGACGCATACTCCACAAATTTGGCAAGGTCTGCGAAACACGTTACACCGTCCTCCCTTCTCTTCTTCTTTAACACCTGATCTCTCCATTTAGCTTGCAAGTTGGCCGGAAGCTTGGAGACCACCGACTGCATGTTTGGTGCATGGTCGAGCACACGCATGTATGAAATACTCTTCATAGCAATGTTACACTTTGTCAAGAATATTGACAGTCGCTTCAAGCCTTGGTTGTGATCATATCTAACAGGAGCCCAGTGGATGATTTTGTTGAGGTAAGCAGTGGAAATCTTGTACGGGTCACCGTATTCTTTCTGAAGC
Source organism: Porites cylindrica (assembly GCA_964035525.1). Classification (NCBI taxonomy): domain Eukaryota; kingdom Metazoa; phylum Cnidaria; class Anthozoa; order Scleractinia; family Poritidae; genus Porites; species Porites cylindrica. Next base: position 20,744,359 of record OZ037778.1, on the reverse strand, counting down.
AGTCGTCTGGCTTCCGTGTAACCTGCTTCAGGGTCCATGTGTAGACATCCTTGAATAAGGTCTGCCGGTTCACCTTGAAGATGCTGATTTAGATAATACAAGAGATCAGAACTGGTAGATGCTTTGGAGCAGATACGTGTATCAAAGGCCATAACAAAGGTCTTGTACTCGATTGGGTCACCTGTGAACTTAGTTATTGTTGGTTGAGGCAGTGTCATAGCAGCTGTTAACTGTTGGTGTGTTGCAATAATTGTCTCATTTTGGTTCTGCTGTAACTCGATAACATTCTGAAAGGTACGTTCTGCTAACTGAGGTGATCGAGCTTCAGAGACTCCATGACTGCTTTCCTTAGAAGTTTCCCGGAGACCGTTACCAGTCAACGGTGTCGATGAAATTCCATCTGCAAATGTGGGGAATCTAATCTCTGGCCCCAATTCCCTGTGACACTGAAGACTCACGTTGTAGAAATAAACGTATTTAATGTCTATAGAATCCTGGAACGTGGAACAATCGACCGAAAGATCTCAGCTACAGCGTGCGTGCTCCAGAAAAACTATCCTACTTATCACATGATTCGAAATCCGATAGTTCAATCACTTAGCAACATGAAAAATAAAAGTAACGGTTTCTTAAGCTGTAAAGCAACACGTCACGCAGTCAAAACATTTCTTACACACTCCCCCTATTAAAGTTCGAAATAACTTTAATATAGCTAATTATTGGTACTCAATTGATCTCACTGTTCGTTGTATCCTCTAAATCAGAAAGAATAATTGCGAAATAAAATGCTAACTCGTTCGGTTATAAATGCATAAAATAGTTCCGATATTGAGTTCATTAGCGTGACGAACTGTCACACAATGTTCTTCGCAACTTCATCTACAGGAAGTTCGGCGTCGGTACTTTAGTCCTCTTCGTTCTCGTTCGCCATTATTCCTACCAAACGATCCGCTGCTGCGCGCCTTGCTTCTCGCCTCGCCCTGACCACCGGTCGCTGCTGTTGAACATCGCCACTCGGTCCGGCGTTATCATCAGAGGAACTGGAGTCATTACTTACGCCACCGATTTCCAAATCGCACACCAACTGTTGGGGCCTCTCGATGACGTACCCACTGCCAGTTAGGATCTTGTATCCTCTGGTGACTCCATCCTTTCCAACGATCAGGTTAATGATACGGCCAACTTTCCAGTTTGCTTTGTTCTTCGTCGTGTCTTTTATCAATACCAGTGAACCCTTTTCCATACAAGTCGTACCATGTCGCGCTTCGGGCCGAGAGTTAAAACGCTCCTGCAAGGCGTGAAGGTACTCATTCAGCCAACGTTTACGGACGTTATCTCAGCAAGTCTTCAAATATCTTAGTCTTCTGGTCATCTCTTCCCTGTCGCTCATCTCATCGCGATTTTCTTCAAGGTAAGGTGCTGGTTGCCCACGCAACAGTAGATTTGGTGTGATCACCGGTGTTTCAAATTCTTCTCCCATGTAGCAAAGGGGTCGGTTGTTCAGGAATGATTCCACGTCCAACAAAACCTCCTCAAGCTCTTCAAATCTCAGCAAAGCTCGTCCAATTGCTTTAGAAAGAGCGTTCTTCATGATGCCAATCAACCTCTCGAAGAATCCACCCCACCACGGCGCGCGGGACATGTTAAATTTCCATCCGATCTCCTTTGTGGCTAGATAGTTAAAGAGGTTCTTGTCTTTCTGTAGGGTCGAGAGCCACTTTTTCATTGCTTGGAAGGTCTTGGCGTTGTCACTGACTATCAGATCTGGTGCGCCTCGTCGCACAACGAACTCTTTTAATCCTCTTTTGAATTCTTCGGCTGTCATGTCCTTACAAAGCTTCAGGTGTACCGCTCTTGTACTTGCGCATGTGAACAGTGCAACGTAAGCCTTTCCAGTCTCGCTTCCAGATTTGTACAGGAGTGGCCCAGCAAAGTCTACCCCAGTGACGTTAAACGGCTCGGTGAATTCTGTTCTGAACTTCGGCAAGGCTGAGGTGGGTGGAGCATTTAGGACTGTCACGCGGTATTTCTTGCAATAGTTACAACCGCGTCGAACACTCTTAACCAGGGATCTCAGTCTTGGAACCCAATACCTCTTTCGCACTTTGTTCATGGTCGCCGCCACTCCCCCATGCAAGGTTTGTACATGGTAGTGTTCGATGATCCGACGCGCTAACACTGATTCTCTCGGAATGAAGATAGGAGTGTAGCCCTGGATTCTTTCGTTGCACCTAATTAATCCATCTTCATCTTTGGCCAGTCTGAGGTCAGTTTTCATGTTACATGTCTCTTGTGTAATCTGAATCCATTTTTTCTCTGCTTTTCCAATTTCAGACTTGGTGATTGGTCCAACCCGTCTTGATTTCTTACAGCCATCTATGAATCGATTCACATATGCCGTTATGCGCAGTAACTTCCAGTAAGGGAACTTGTTCAACAGGCCTTCTGCCCAGTCCTTCACGGCTCCATGCGCTTTGTCCTCAGCCAGTAGCATTGTTTCTTTCTTGTGTCTCTCCTCTTTGGCCTCATCCGTTTCCAGAATGGCTGGTTGCTCAGGTCTTGCGGACTCATCCGATAGCCAGCTTGGTCCCCTTAGCCAAAACTCCTTGAGCTTGTTTGGCGCTGATCCTCGTGTACCAAGGTCACTGGGATTCTCCGTTGTAGGGACGTACCTCCAAGTTCCTGACTCTGTGAGCTCGCCAATTACCTTCACTCGATTGCGTACGAAAGTTGTCCACTCTCCACGATTCGCTAGCCAGCAGAGTACTGTAATACTGTCTACCCAGTTATGGTAGGCTGTAATGGGAAAGGAAGCCAATGCTCGGCTTACGTTGTTTTCAAGTTTCGCCAACGTGTGCGCGGCGACCAACTCCAGACGCGGGATGCTCATCTCTTTTGGCGCAACTCTTGATTTGGCTGCAAGTAAGTTCTGGTCTACTGGCGTCGAATCTTGATATGACACAATGTACAAAGCAGCACAAACAGCAACTTTGCTTGCATCCGCAAAACCATGAATCTCAAAGTGGGTTCGATTATGCTTGAAAACACAGCGTGGTACGGTCAAGGTTGGCGCTCTCTGCAGGCTGTCTCTCCACGATTTCCATTCTCTTTGAATCTCGGCTGGTACTTCTGTGTCCCAATGTAACTTCAGAAGGCATACTTCACTAAAAAGGAGCTTAGCAGTGATAGTGACTGGAGAAGCCCATCCTAGCACGTCATAAATGCTGTTGATTGTTGAGATCATTTTCCTCTTTGTCAGAGGTTTGTTCTCCTTTAAGCAAGTTTTGAAGTCGATACTCAACGTGTCGTGCGCCTTGTTCCACAGTGTGCCCAGGATTTTGGTTTCCTTGTTTCCTCTGTTTCCTACCAGACTCTTGGCGTACGTCTCTTCTCCTTCCGTCACCTTCTTAACTGAATTTAGCTGTTCCACATTACTGTGCCATTTGTGTAGGGTGAAACCGCCCTCTGACATTATATTAGAAGCCTCTTCTTTAAATGTAGCCGCGTCTTCTTCCACATCGCCTCCTCCCTGAATGTCATCAACATAGGTGTCTTCTAAAAGCGCCTGCGCTGTGGCCTTGAACGCTTCGTCGTAACCTTTGATGTGCTTCTGTAAAGTCGCCCCAAGGATGTACGGACTCGACGTGGCTCCAAATATCACTCGCGTAAAACGGTACTCCGCTATGTTTCTGTCCGTTAGGTTGTCGTACCATAGGACCCGCTGTGCATCTCTATCTTGTTCGTGTACCCGAATTTGGAGGAACGCTTTCTGAATGTCTCCGGTGACACAGTGTTTCCGCATCCGGTTCCGGAGAAGAATGTCAAACAGGAGAGGTTGTAATGGTGGTCCAGTCTCCAAACAATCATTGAGAGAGGGGGTCTGGGTGTTGGCCCTTGATGAACAGTCGTAGACAATTCTCATCTTGGTCGTTTCTGCTTGCTCTCGAATGACTGCCTGGTGGGGAATGTAGTGCACTGCCTCGCCCGTTTGATGAGGGGGTACAGGTTCCATAATTCCAGCGGCCACTTGTTCCTGCATTATCTGATCGTAGTCCTGCAGCTTACCCATTCTCTCCAGCTTCCTGGTTGTACTGTTCAGTCGAGCCACTGACAGGTTCTTGTTGGTCGGAAGTGGTACATGATCCTCTTTCCACGGCAACCTTGTTTCATAAAAGCCGCCTTGCGTCTTATTTAGCTGCTGGAGAAAATCTTCGTGTAAGCTCTTGTTCTTTGTTGTCCTTGTATCTTTGAGCCCTAAGACGTCCAGCGAGCACAGCTTCTCAAACTCTTCTTGACCGGTCGTGAGAAGGAATTGCTTTTCTGCTGTGACACCTTCTGTCACCGGTCGACTTCCACAAACAGTCCAACCAAGCATCGTGAATTCTGCGCCTGGATCTTTGTCAGGATCCACCCCCAGGATTAATGGTTCTGTAGTACGAATCCGTTGGTAGTCTGCTGCCCCCAGAATGACATGGACTGGCATAGTGTCGCTTCTTGTCGCTTCCTCAGTAAAGGTTAATCTCCTGAATCTGCCGCACTGTTTCTTTAGGGCCTTGATGTTAGGATTGGGCAGGTGAGTCAGTACGTCTTTTTCGGCGTTAATACATTCGACGTCGATTGAAAACCCTTCAACGGCAAGTGAATGTACAGTAACACTGTATACTTCTACGATTTTCCGCATTGTCCCATACATCTGTTCTATGCAGCGTTGCTCTTTCCTCGCAGGTTTCAAGTTAAGTTTGGTTATCACATCTGTGCACAAGTAGGAACTCCCAGCGCCTGAATCAAACATCACACGCACTTCCTCTTCGCCAATTTTCGCTAGTACTGTTGGATGAAGGGTACTGGCGTGGTTCATGAGTGCACTCATACTCTTCTCAACTCTTGGATTCTGAAATTGATCAAGTGTAGATTTTTCTTGGTCGCATATCGAGGTGTGATGTTTCCTGTTACAGTTTTTGCATCCTCTTGACCTGCATTGCGTCACGCCATGACCTCTACCAGTGCAGTTCCAGCACAATCCACTCCTTTGTAATATAGCTCGTCTGGCGGCTATGTCAAGTACTTTTGTACAGTTAAGGCTGTTATGCTCTTGAGAATTACAGTACACGCAATTAAGTTTGCGGCCTGGCTTTCCCCCATTGTTTCCGAAAAGCAGCTTTTCGGGCCTTTCCTTTTCTTTTATCCACGGGCGGTGCTTGAAATCTTCCGTCTTTCTTTTGTTGTCTTCGCTGTCTCTCAAGGGGTTTCTCTCCACGTACCTCCGTAAGTTCTCCACGAGTTGTTCCAACCCCCATTCCTCCCAGTCGTCATCCTTTTGAACAAGTATTTCTCGCACCGGACCCAGCTTATCCATCAGCGTATACACCATGCTTTGAGCGGACGCTAGTTTCTTCATTGTATTAAGGGTGCGAACTACTCTTGAGAGCCTGTTATAGAAATCGTGAATGATCGCAATCTTGTGAATGTTGAATATGGCCGGAAGTTCCTCCATCTCTTTTATCAGCGCCTTGTGTACTTTGATATCCTTTCCATACGTTTGCTCTAAAATCTGCTTCGCTTCGCAGTATCCATCCTCTGTGTGCGGCAGTCCGAGGATGTCTTCTTTTGGCTTGCCTTTTACTAGTTCCAGAAGGTAATTGAACTTACTTATTTCTGAAATCGCGGCACCATCCACTTCGACCGTAAATTGATTCCAAAATCGTAACCAATCTTTGTAATCGCCGGAAAAGGGCGTTATTGTGTATTTCTGTAATTTCACTGATTGCGGCGCAGTTGTGTTTTTCCCGGCTTTCGCTTCCTCCATTCGTTGTAACTGACTTTCTGTAATTTCCTTTTCGAATTCCAGCTTTTTTCTGTACCACTCTTCTTCTCTTTGGTTTTGACGAAAAATAGCCTCCTCAATTTCCTTTTGTTGATGCAATTTGAGCTTCGTTTGCTCTTCGTTCACCTTGTGTTGAATATACAATTGCTTCTCAAGTTCCAATTCTGCTTCTTTACGTGCGATTTCCTCCATTTTAGCCTTTATTTGGTCGCGTACTTTTCTGAATGGTGAAATGTCTTCTTTGTGATCCATTGTCCATTGTCTGATGTACTCCAAGTCTTTGTCCGTCTCCATCAAGTAATCGGCGGTCGCATCCTTTGATTTTTCCAAACGCTTAATCAATTCTCCAATCTGCTCGTACGTCCCAGAAATATCCTCTGCATTTCCACTCGCTAAAGTTTCCTCGATTTCGTCCAGTTTTAGCTTCGCTACTTCCAGCTGTTTCCTAAATTTGTCCTCCGTTTGAGCCATGCTGAAGTGAACATATAATTTTCCACTCGCTGCAACGTGTGTTGATTTCAGTACGAAGAAATAACCTTGTGATCCTGTTAAGTCCTAGTGAGTCCTGGCAGGGTCGCCACCTTTCAGTGTGGGGAATCTAATCTCTGGCCCCAATTCCCTGTGACACTGAAGACTCGCGTTGTAGAAATAAACGTATTTAATGTCTATAGAATCCTGGAACGTGGAACAATCGACCGAAAGATCTCAGCTACAGCGTGCGTGCTCCAGAAAAACTATCCTACTTATCACATGATTCGAAATCCGATAGTTCAATCACTTAGCAACATGAAAAATAAAAGTAACGGTTTCTTAAGCTGTAAAGCAACACGTCACGCAGTCAAAACATTTCTTACACAAACAAGCCAGGGATGAAATCTGCGGCCTTGGGATTCTTGGGGGGGCTGCTAACCTCCGTATTTATAGCTGGTGTCATCTCTTTGGTGGCAGAGGAGCCAAGCGGGTTGCGACTCACAGTAACGTTGTCAGGTGACGATTTTGCTGCAGACTTTAACACAATAGGTGTAAAGGAGGCAGCCACTGAAGGTGGACTTGAGCCAAGTGGAGGTGGGGGAGCCTCGTGTTCCTTATCAATTTCACTCAATGTCTTCTCCCTTGCTTCGGTCTTTGCTATTTCCATTTCAAGTTCCAATTCTTCTCCCGCAGCACGAAGAGCCTGTTTCCGCTTAAGCATCAATCTTTCAGCCTTTAACTCTGCTAGACGGACTCTCTCTCGGTCTCTTGCAGACAACCTTGAACTTGCCTTAGACGATCGTTCAGATCCTTTGCTACTTCTTCCATCTAACTGATCACTCAAGCGGGCCTCAGCCTGTGATATCCAAGCGTGTAATGGGTGTAAATATGCCATCATATCTTCGACCTTATCCTTATAATGGGCATGTTCATGGTCTTTATCCTTTTCCTGGGTTAACTCTTCATAGTAAGCCGAAAAGGCTTCCCTGTACTGTTCGATAAGATCCTTCAAGATCATTGTTTCGTCCTTTACGAGGTGCAAGTTGTTAACATCAACCATTAGCTGGGTTATCTCAGTTCTCTTTCTGGATACAGATCGGAAAGCATTTGCGTATTGCCGTTTTAGTCTGTTGCGCTTTTCTTCTTGACCCTTTTCTGTCAAATTTCGTCTCTGCGGGCCTAGAGAATCTGGTAATTCGCCAGTGTTTGAAGATTGACTCAGAAATGGTTCTTCCATTTTTCTGTCTGTGTTTTCTTCTTCGAAATCCTCAAGGATGCCTGGAACATTGAAGTCGTCCGTGTGATCCTGGGAACTAGTTTCGGCCATACGTGAAGCGAATCAACCCGCCGCAATTCTTTCACAAATCCAGTAAAATCCAAACAAAGTTAACGTAAATTAAGCAAATAACTCCTTCGAAACACGCAGAACGCCGATGTGCAGATTTTTCTTTACGAATGAGGCGGCAGAACTGCCTCAGGACCTTACAAATCGATGAGGTGTACAATGTAAACACAACTTTAGTTTAATCCACAGAAATTCATGTACACGCTGTCAATCGCTACCATTGATTTTCCTTGCAAACGATTCCTTGTGAACAATGTCTTGATTCGGTGATACGATAATGCGATGTGAATGTGATAGTGCAATATAGGCTTAACTGATGCGATGCGACGCGATGCGATGCGGTAAAGAAAACTAAAGGAAGAAACAGAAAACTAGCGTTACAAAGGCGAGCTCGGGGCGATACGAAATTACAATACAATAAGGTAAAGCAGTAATTCTGAAACTTACATCTGTGTCCTTGTTCCGTTATTGACATAAACCTTAGTCCTTAATCCGTTCCTTGATTCCTTTTAACCGTAGAATGTTCAACTTAAAAACTAACACAGCGAAAAGCGTTCCGAAACGTTCAACTAGCGTGGTCATCCGGGACCGCTCGGTCCCAGGCCACCGCAACGTAAGTTTCTGTCATGTCACGCAGTGTCACGCGCAATGCTGCCGTGACACGGAAGGCTTGAAATTTTTGTCCATATTGCAAGCAAAATTAAACCGTGTTTTTTCCTGTTCTTGCATGTATAAACCTGCAGAAGTTACAGTGATTTGAAAGTGACATGTAGGGAAATCACCCATGTGTGGGAGAATCAGAGAGGAAAAGTCCATTTGAGCCCATTCTTTGGGGATTGGTGTTACATTTCACCCTCAGTCTATGATACTTACACTCCATCTTAACTCCTGCAGCAAAGAAACCCGGATTTCAAAGTTGAAAAATTTCCAAGTGTAGAGCATATCTAGTGACTCTATTTTAGCTCAAAAGAAAGACCTGGTTTGTTTTTTGGGTACGGCTGTCTTTTGAAGAGGTATAACTCACGTACAATTAGGAGTTAAGAAACCAAACAATTCAGGCATTTACAAGACGGATTGGAGTAAAATAAAAACAGAAAAAAAAGGTGAAAATAAAACTTATTCAGATTTTTGTAAAAACAATTTAAAGTTAACATCTGGAGTTCCAAAGGCTTACCTAAGTTTGGTTCAACCGTCACATCTTTTACAGTTGCTTCTCCATTCTTAAACTTTGGGTAGGAGACTTTTACCCTCTTAGCCCCATATGTCTCGACGTTTCACCTCTTTTTGTAGATTAAAGTTAACATCAACTGCAGCCAAGATATGCGTAGCAAATTAATGCCTATTTGAGTTGTTGGTTACGTGACATGAATTTTATATCAAGGTGTAAACACACAGCCACAAGCGTTCAAATGAATACTACTTTACGTCTACAAATTTCAGTGGGGCTTGTGGATGCACTTCAGGGAACCCTTAACCTTTTTCCGAACAAAAGTATTGTGAATTTTCAAACCTTATTTTTGAGGGTAAACAAAAGTGTTTTGTCATAGCCGTACCCAATTCCAGATGACAAAATTGTGTACAAGCTATCTACATTAATTTCGGACTTGCTAGCCCTAAGCAGGTAAAATATAGCTATAAGAACAAAAAGGGCCTTAAACCATTTGTACCTGCAGTACATGCCAACATAAGAGTAAGCGATCATCTTTGGCGCAAATTGGTTAAGGACTGAGCGGAAACCTTTTTTGGGCAAGAGGTTGGGCTTGTTAAAATTCCCCTTACCCAGGCATTATTGCTGAGCACCTCACAAAATTTTTCATACACCAGCATCCCTAAAAAAAGAAAGAAATAGACAAATCAGAATCAGTACCTGCTGATAGAAGTACTGACGTGGAACTTACATACAAACCTACCATCGGGCTCTATTATAACATGTAGAGGTACTGGTTTGAGATGGCCAGTAACACTAAAGTAAACCCTGGTCGAGCCAATCAGACTGATCTTGTCCGGAGTCTGATTCCTTTAAAATGAGGTTGTACACTTACTGCATCTGAATGTAGAGAAACCCTTGTCTGGTGAGTTTCATTACAACACTGTTATTGTACTCATTCCCCTCTGCTAGTCTTAACACTGATCTTTTCTTCCTTGTGACTTTAACAAAGTCAGTTTGGTCCTTGGAAAGCGTATTCTGATTTGAGGTATGAACCTATTTTTCTCTGCATAATTTCATATAGTTCATTGCTGCCCCAAAAAATCGCTTCTATTTTATCCTTGGATGGAACAGTAATATATTTTTGAAAATGCTGTTCAATCATGTTTGTTTTTGTCAGTCCACCACTGTTTGCTTGTAGATGAACTCGCCAATTCATCACCATCTTCCCAAAGCCTTGATTGTCTTTTCTGTGTAGAAGGAATAATGTTAAACAGCAGATTAGTGGGGTAGGAGGTCCATATAGTGATTTTTTTTTGTACAAGAACCCACTTTTCTTTGCCAAGCTGCCAAATTTTAGCCTGTAGGTTCTTAAATCACTAGGTTCTTACATGGGGATGTTTTACGATACCTTACATGGGGAAGAGTGTGGCGTTTAGGCATAGCCAGTTGTGTAATAGCTTCTAGTTCTGTTCATACTGTTTGGATGAAAACTATCGAATTTTTTGAAATGGAACATGCAGAGAAACAATAACTCTAAGCAGCGATTCGCTCAACCTTTCCCTGCTTCCCAAAAAATATGTGATCTTTGTAAATAACGGCAGATGAAATCCCAGTGGAGGAGGGCATGTGGTAAAATGGGCCAAAAAAAAAAAAAACGAATAAAAGGAATGTGGACTTACTATACCCAGGAGAACGGAGTGAGATTAAGTTTTACTTATTATTATGATTTCTTATGAGGGACGATCAGCCAGTGGGTAATGTTTTGAAACCTAATACTTCTAAAAGCTCTCTACCCGTTAAGGCATTTTGCCACTTGAGAGGAGGTGGAGGTGGTAGAGGCGAAGTTTCCTCTTCCATGGTTAAATATAGTGAAATCCAAGAAAAGTTAAAAATACAGGTCACTTTTGCTGTTGCTTGTGCGAGTATATTTTACATTCGAGCATGCACAAAGTTTTAAACCCAGCAAAAAGTACATCACAGTAGTTACATCATGGTGCAGTGGTTATTGTATTTTATCACTTCATACAACCAGCTGCAAACAGTATGAGAAAAGAAAGAACCAGAAAGCAGTAAACCTACTCTGGTCCCAAAAGTTTTCCTTGATAAAAGAAGAGGAGCATCACACGTAATGTACCTATTAAATAGATCAGTAAATTACCTTATATCATCTTACATTTGTTAAGTGTGTTTTCACCTCACATTCTTCCGTAAAACACGATAAACATTCTAGGCATAATTTCATGCTCAATGGTTTCGCTTTAATTGTGCAAATGATGTAATTGATGTGTATTTAGGGTAATTGTTCTGAAAGTTTAAAAACTCTCAAAAATTGTGCCTTCTATCTAGATCAGGTAGCAAAGAGCAAGACTTCCATTTGAATCTATGCACATACACAAAAACAATACAAACGTAAGAACACCTCACCTTCTTGGTAAATCCACTCTCAATTATAAGTATTGTGTTAGTGCATTTTAACAGACCCAGCTCATGCAATCGTTCATTCATAAGAACCTAGTAGAGAAAGCAGAACTAAACACGCACATCAAGCTCGGGTTTTCTATTCCCAAGTTCTTTCCAGACACGGCATTCATGACCTCTATAAGAAAAGGCCATTACTTTTCATTTCTGTCTAAACACGATCAAAGTCCCTCAAACTCTTGAAGCTGTTCCTGTTGCTGTATAAAACTGAGCCATTGGAGCATCTGCATAACATTTGATAAGCTGCAGCTATTTCATCTTTGATGGCCAATTTTAGGGCTGTAAACACACTTGGGCAACGTTGCTTTATAACATCGGCAATAACAGTTGGTTGTGTGTTAGCTACTCGAATGAATTCTTCAGTGTCACCATTGATGATTTCGGGATCGCCAGGCAGCAATGATTCATCCTGTAGTGCAGATGCTAGAGGCGAAAAGGAAAGAGTAGTGTCCTTCATGCACTCTTGTTGTATTGCTTGAGTTGGAGCATCTCCTAAGTTGAGTTGCTTAAAAAAGCTTTAAGAGGTATGACAGAGCTCCCTGGTTGAGTGTGTTGAAGGCAGGTTGCACAATGGGAAGAGCTTGGCAGAACACTTCACTGAACACTTTTGTTTCAGCTCCCTTTGCATTTGCATACCCCTTTCTCTGAAGTCACTTGCCCGGGACACAAATCCATCGCACTTCTGCATATCAGTGTCTAAAGGGAATCACTTTTAGTGATCTCAATTCCACGAACATTTTGAATCTTTGAGGCAAGGTCTTCCTCACTGCCTGCCTTTTTACTTGCTCTACCATACACACTAATCAAATGACGGCTCTCAAATGCATCGCAGCAAAGACGGCAAATTAAATTTCGCAGATGAACCTTTGTAAGAGTTGATTCCTCCGTAAATACCCATACATTTCAGAATTTTGCTATTTCTACGCAGCAAAAATGGCAAGTTTCCCTTGGAGATTTTCGCTATGTCCTGGGAAAATTAATCACAATAAATTTAATGTATTTTTGAAGAAAAGCCCTCAGCCAATGAGGAAGGAGAATTGAGAACAGGAATTCATACATTAGCGCTCATATGAATATTTAATAAGGACGCGTGACCAGCCGATGCCAGGGCCTGTTCCCGGCCCTCTCATTTTTTAGGGAAAACCAATGGGGATGAGGTTACATGTTTTCTCACGGCAAAGTTGAATCAACTAACGGAACAGAAAAAAAAACAAATAAACATAAAGTACCTACAAAAAACATTAACACAATTTCGAATGTTAAACAACACTCAACTTAATTTCTACTGGCTGCCTTGAGCGGAAATATCAATGAACAGTTTCCCGAACAAGACTGTATTTGCTTGTCATATAATAGTGGTGGCAAAGCTTCTGCAGCAACGTTACCCATTCTGTTACCCATTCTGGAACGCCTGTGGAGGTACAAAATTGTTTGGATCTCCCCTAACTTCACACTGCGGTCCTACAACACATTTATGTTGACAAAAGATGTAAGAAAACATCTACAAAGAAAATAACAAAAGAGGGAACAAAGAATAACAATTAACCCATATTTATATCATGCCTGGGAATTTTAATTGTGAGATTCTTAAAGATAATTATATCATGTTCAGGAAATGTCAATCTCACAATCGTGCCGGTGATGTGCTTACTGCAATCAAGAACGCTGCATTCAAGTCTATACGTGAAATCCCTCTACCTGAACAACTACAAGAACTAGAGGTCGTAGCGGCTTCGGTCACCACTTCCCAAGATCAAGAAAGATTTTTATTTTGTTCTTTTTACCGCCGGGTCTGGATTTGTGTTGGGTTAATTTAGTCAATAATTTTCTGCACTGGGTTTGCGAGGACTTTGACAATATGGTAATCTGTGGCGATTTTAACTATCCAAAAATCTTATGGGACACCCCTGATACCTCCAGAGGTGCCAATGAACAAGCATTTGGAAAGGCGTTGCACGACCACTACTTAACTAAAATTCAAAGCAAGCCCACGCGTGGCACTAGTGTTTTAGACCTAGTTATCACGAATTTTCCAGACCAAACAAGCATGTCTGAAGTCCTACAAATAGACAAACCAGGTTTGTTCACGGTTCCATCTTCTTCGAGTTCCACACCTTAGTGAAGGCCCCTGTCAAGACACACGGCTCTGTGTATGATTATGCAAAAGGAGACTTTGACGGCCTTAGAAACGCTTTGTGTTCAATTAATCTAACAGGCGTGGTGGGTGAGGGCGACCTTGAAAGCCGTGGGCAGGCCTGGAAAGACCTGTTTCTTGCTGCGGCGAAAGACAGTATTCCAACCAAGGAATTAAACCCCCTGCCCTGGCTCACAGGTGCCTTAATCAATCTTATCAAGAAAAAAGGAAACCGTATGCAGGAAACTAAAACTGCACCCGTCGGGGTCACTAAAAGTCAAATTTAAAACTGTGCATTCACAAGTAAAGCGCGCGATCAGAGCAAGCAGTTACGAGTTCTTTGAGTTTGCCAACATTGAGTTCAAGATTAATCCCAAGCATCTCTGGTCAGTATTAAAAACTCGCGCAAAGTTGCACAATATACCACAAACTGTCTCCATAGCAACTGGTAACCTACATGCAACCGCTGACAGCCCAGAAGAAATCGCAGACATTTTTAATAACTTTCACTTCAGTGTTCTCTGTTCCTCAAGAGGACAAAGAGGATAACGGCATAGGAAAACTCCCAGCCTCAGAACCTCCCTTTAGGGATATTGTGTTGCACGTCGGCGAAGTTGAGGCCGTCCTAAAATCACTAGACCCAAACAAAGCCACTAGTCCAGATGAGATCCCGGCTAGAATCCTAAAGGAAACCGCCACTACATTGCCCCATCACTGTGCAAACTGTTCAGCAGGTTTCTAGGGGAAGGCTGCATACCGTCTGAGTGGAAATTGGCCAATGTAGTGCCTGTCTATGAGATGGATGAAAAAGATCATGTTGAAAACTATAGGCCAATTTCCCTACTTTGCATTATTTCTAAAGTCCTCAAACGTTTTGTCTTGAACCGCATCAAGGATTGATTAGAAGATCTGATTGCGGTCTGTCAGCACGGGTTTCAGAGTGGACGTTCATGTGTCGCAAATCTACTGGAGACCCTAGATTACATCAGAGCTATTCGTGATAGAGCTTGTCAAGTAGATTGTGTGTATTTAGACATGTCCAAAGCCTTTGATAAGGTTAGACATGACCTCCTTATGGAAAAATTGAGGGATGCTGGCTTTGGAGGGAACCTGCTCACATGGTTTCACGCGTATCTCTGTGGCAGGCGCCAATGTGTCACCGTACTAGGCGTGACATCACGTGACCTACCTGTCACCTCAGGAGTCCCACAGGGTTCAATACTAGGACCTGCTCTCTTCTTGTGGACAACCTTCCAGATTCTATTCTCAATAGCAAAGTGGCAATGTTTACAGATGACACTAAAGTGTACAAGGAAGTGAAGTCTGAGGATGATGGCGCCACTCTCCAACAAGATCTGGACAATGTCTCCATGGTCCGCTGCCTCTGGCCTAGCCTTCAATGATAAGAAATGCAAGCTTCGGACCATTATGAGGAAGCGCAAGCCCATCTGTACGAGCTACAAGGTTAATGGCAGTACCATCAAGTCCTGTGAGGAAGAGTGTGACCTTGGCTTCTCCTCAGACCTGGACTTGACTTGCCAGTGTGTGTTTAAGACGAATTTTGTTGCCCTGCGTTGAAGACTCTCTATTTTTGTTATACTACCGATCGTACTGGGAGCCCATACCTTGCTAGCATAGCCAATATATGATCTTACAAACGTGAGATATAGTAATTTCCTATGGTCTGTAGTGAGTGATATAACACTATTGTGGCGCAAAAATGCGAGCATCCTATTGGTCTTAGCTAAGATAGTGTTAATGTGAGTATCCCATGTGAGGTCCGTCGAGATAGTCACTCCGAGGTCTTTTACATGAGTGACGTGTTTAAGTGAGTTGTTGTTCAACTTGTAATCGTAGTGAAATGGGTGGCGCTTACGTGTGACGGTTAGTACCTCACATTTAGAGGTGTTAAACTTTAGGTGGCAATTATCGCTCCAGCCATACAGACTGTCCAGGTCCTTTTGGAGAGACTCACAATCTTGTAGACTTGCAATGACATCGGAACATTCTGCGTCATCATTTTTGAGTTTACACACAACCCCTTCCTTTATTACCATTTCGTCTCAGTGATTACCCACAATACCCTTATAACCCCTTTCTTGTCATTTCTTGAACCATGAGTGTTAAATTATCCTGGGAGATTGGGCTTGCTGTACTTTTCGCTTGCCCATATTGTTTGATGGTTGCCCAGGATGGAATTGGAAGAATGTGTCGGACCACCTTATAACCTTGTTCCTTTGCCTTTGTCTTGTGTGCAGTGCTGGGGCGGTAAGGAAGGCTCCAGCTATTCTCTTGTCCTACCCCATGGAAGTGGAGTAATAAGTAAAGTTTGTGTTTTTGTTGTGCGCATGACCGGCAGTCGCTATAACCTGCCAAAGGGCTGTGTCCCGCCTTATTATGCCATCTTGTAGTTATTGTCTTATTTAGCCTGCATGTGTTATTTAGTTGTGTGACTCTCTCATGGGTATCTTAAATGGAACAGTCACATTAAACAACAGTAACAAAGCAGAGTAAAACAGGCAACTGCAGCAAATTTACTTAGCAGTAGAGGCCAGCAAACACTTTGATCAGAGCAGAGGGGCGTTAGATTAACCAACAGACTTTACACAAAAACAGTCAACAAACAAGCAAACTTTAACACACTGAGCAAAATTTACCCCAAACAGTCAAGAAGCCAAGAAAATTTACAATGCAGTAACTTGTAGACAACAAATTAATTCAAAATGTAAGGAAGCTTTCAAGCACAAGCAGTCAAATAATGAACTTTAAGGTAGCCAATACAATTGAAAATTCAGACAACCAAAATATCTAAAAATAAGCAGCAAGCAGACCAAAAGGAACGTAAACTCTGTTCCTCTAAGGTCTCTCCTAACCAAAAGTCGAACCACACGCCATTGAAGACAGTATTTTCACATTTAAGAGGATTGATGAGCGAAATGGCTCGCTACATTGACACAAATCATCTATTGTAGATACAGTCATCCTTTTGAAGAACGTACACTCCCTTGAGGCTGTTTAACATGAGCTCCAAAAACTGTGCTATAAGTATGAGAGAGCAAAGCCCCTGAAATATAGCACACTGGTCAGTATGGGACACATTGCTGGTGCAGTCCCTAATTGTAGCCTTAAAGATACAGTAAACTCTGGGAGGCCCCGTTTTGTCTTCATCCTCATGCTCACAAGCTGACTCTGTCACACTGCCATTTAAGCTTCTCCGTCCTCGTTCACCACTTTCACTTCACTGTGTTTAATACAAATAGCGCAGTCAACACTGTGAGGAACACGAATTGTACAGTCAACACTTCCCCTCCAAATAGTCCTTGTTCCTGTATTTTTTCTTCCAGATGTTCTTTAAGTGCTGTGATAGGGTGCACAAATGATTCATTGAACTTAACATTTTAATTTCCATGCAGATGAGGCAAATGACTTGGAATGGGTTGAAAAGGTGGCTTCATTTCCAAATACTGTATAGCGGAATCTGTTATTATCACTTTCCTCAATTTCACCCTGCCCCACTTCATCACCATTGTGTTAAAAATTAGTTATTTTCGAACATTAACAGTTTTGGCTACTCTGCATGATGCGCTTTGATGCGTGAAAAAATGTTATGCAAAGTAGCTGGCTGCACATTGAATGGCAGCCAGTTAATTTGCCTAAGTAATTCAAAGCCAGTGTCTGACACCTCTCGGTCTCTTGAGGTGTTAGCTGAACACCCTAGGACTTCAAGAAATCACCCACAAAAGAGTAATTCAAGCTACCCTAATCTGAAATGAAAGTAACTGCAATTTCTGATAAAGCATTTTTTAATCTCCACAATACTTGTCAGTACTATGACCATTTTATTGAGAGAAAAATGATTACACATGTTAAACACTGTTCCTTTTCGTTTTCCGCCTGAGAACTTACCTTACTTAAGAGTGCTATATGGTAATAAATAAAGGGTGTCAAACAATTTTTCCAAGTCCAATGATATATACTCATTTTCATTATCCAACTCTTCAAAAACTGCTCTTCCAAGACAAACTATAAAACTAAGATACACATACTATCACAGGTTAAATAATAAAACGGCTGAAAAGTTTTCCTAGTGCCTTTTTCAATCTTCAGTAGTTAGCTATTGTGACTGATAATATGCTATGGATTAGTCCCGCCACTACGTGGAAGACATTAAATTTCTATGAAGCAGCTTCTTTTACTGTACCCAATACCAAATTCATCAAAGCCTTAACTAAATTAAAAGACATCAAATCATTACAAAGCCGTAATGCATTTCAACAGAAAGAGACACGTGCTGTGTAATATGATTTTTTTTTTGGTAATCAGATTATTTCATATTATAATATTCTCTTTGTAGCTAAACGAAACAGTCCTTGCCAAATTTCCTTAATAACCAAATAAAAAGGCCACCAAATTACTGAGAAAAAAAGAGAGTATGTGGGGACTGAATGAACTAAACAGTGACACGTAAAGCCGCTTTCACTTCTGAGACTGGCGGTCTTTTTGGAGCTTTTCCAATGCTTTTGAACTTCATAATTCCATAAACGGATTTGATCATGAGTACTAGTGAGTACATGTCACTGTCTACTGAAGGTTTCCCTGTGCCATCGATAATTTCAAGGGCAATGTAACTGTTCTTGTATTGATCTTTCAAATACGATGGTTTGGGGACAGGATTCTTGGCTTTGCTGAGCGCTACACTCTTGCCAAAGTCAGTGATTACTGAGTGGAGACATTTGTCTTGACGCTTCTCTAAAACAATATTATTGGCTTTCAAATCGTTGTATGCAAATCCACATCCATGAATGTGCTTCGAAGTGTTCGCTGTATCATAGAGTATCCGATTCCATTCTTCCTTTTCGGAAACCTTTTCATTTTTTTGCTGCTTTGAAAACTGTAAGACTCTCTTCACCGTCCTCTTAACGTTCTGCTGACATAGCATAAAAGCGTCAGCAGCGTTTGCTTTCTAGGTTTCTAGGCTCGTTGCAGGCACAAAACTTACTAGACTTGCTAAAGTAATGCACCGCCGGCTATGAAACATGGATCATGCATTTTTCTTCTCCGAAGCAACGGTAATTGAAATAGGTGTATAACTTGGGAGATAATTGTAATATAGATATTCAGTACTATGATGCTGTAAACTCGAGGTGGTGTAATTGCAAATATTGTTATAATTTTGCATTGACTGATATGTATACTGTGTTCTAATTGCAGTATTTTACAATCTCCGAGATAAAGTTCCATCGTAACTACTGCATTACAGTGTTCTCTGTCTTTACTTTTTACTGTTTTCAGCAGGTCATTTTTCCAGTAGTATTATATCAAAGATAAGAATGAGTACCTTTTACAGTGTCTAAGTTGGCGACCTGAAGCGAATATTTCAAACCCCATCGTGGGTTATAACTTATGTGTTTGGTGCAATGTTCTTGATTTAAATTGTATTTTCTTCTTTTTCAAACATCATAGCCCAAGACAAATTAGGGAAATATAAATTATACCAAGTATAAAATTGATCCACAACACAAAATTGAGTTGGAACATCTACATGTACTAGATTGTGGGTTAAGTAACATTTTTAATATCAGGTACATCATAGGAAAGGTTAATTGTAAAAAAAGTGTGTTGTCACTTGTGTTTGGGTAGGTCAATATTTGGAATTATTGTAAATACTGTATTAGAATATTGTGTTGTGAAAAATAAATGGTTGACCTTTTCAGTCAACACTGCTTATTATTAGCGATATCTTCATTGTGTTGGTCTAAATGGTAGAGCAGAAGGAAAAGAAATCACCATCTGTTCATGTGCTTCATTATAATTGAGAACCTGGATAACCAGGAAAACAATTGTTCACATACTTCAGTGTTGACATCGTGAAGAAAATCGAACGAAAATGAAGTCAAGCAATTTTAAATTGATGAGCAATTGAAGTGTTTAGCTTTATGGATTTGTATGACGCTGAAATAAGTTTAATCTTGTAAATTCCATGTGCCAAACTGTTGTAGGTATTTTTAGATGAATAAGTTTTGAGGGCTTTTGACGAAGATTGTCGATGTTAGTAAAGCATTATTAATTATTTATGGTAATACAGATCAATTATCTTTCAAATTATTCATCTGGTCTGGCTATTTCAGCTGGCCTAGGCCTCCCTTGGGTTGACCATTTGGCATTAGGAATTTTTTGGTTGGACTGGAATTGATTGGCTTATGAGTATTTCTATTTTATTATAAATGTAGTTAATATTATGAAAGGGGGTGGATCAGATTGTATCTTTATCTGTTTTTTGCAAGGCGTTCATATCTTGGTGTTATGTTAGTGTGTGATTGATAATATGGATGCAGTGAACGTGGATGGAAGCACTTTCTGTTTTCAGGCAAGTCCAATGGTTTTTAAAAAAGTTGGGAACTGCCTGAGTTTCATAGGCTACTTGATTGTATGCTGTGGAATACTATACGTCCCCCTAGTGTCAGGGCCCTTGCAGTTCTCCATTGTTACAGTTGGCTACTTTTCCAGAGTCTGCCCCCTACTTCGAACATTTTGAAACCTTTGGAAGTTGCGGTTATGGTATTATACCAAGTGGGGTTTTTAATATAGAGGTGTGGTTAGATTTGTCTTTGTAATATGTAGTACAGTACACTAAGACGCCTGTAGTTTGCATTTCTGGTTTCTGAAGGATATCATTGGAGGTGAACATATACTTGGCTTTTGCTTTCTGCTCCAGTTCATTCTTTCACATTAACAACTTGCACGTGGCTAGGCAATTGCAAGAATTCGTGTTGAAAAGGTGTGAAAAAATTTTTGTGTGTTAATTTTCTGTCTTAAATACATCTGGCGTATAGTTTTGTACTTATCTAAGGTTATCTAAGATTATGGTCACAGGGTTGTTCTTTAAAAGTCTCTCTGATCCTTTTCATAATGATTATGTTCTAGTTTTTGTTTTAGCTATTAGTGTTCCAGTAAACTGGTTTTTAAAAATTGGACATGAAATCTCATGGTTGTCACTTGGTAGATCTATACACATCATTGACTTTAAGTTTACCTGCTGTTCTATGGTTCTTTGATTTATGTTGTCCTTTCTCTGTTCCACATTTTATGGATGGGTTACTACGGGCGTCTGTCTCATTTTCAATTGCAAGTCCAGTACTACATATAGTGAACAGTATCATATGCTTAATTTAATGGTCTTTTTATTTGATAGGGCTTCATATATAAAGATATTGTTAATGAATAGATTAGTTGATGTTTTCGATTTGTGAAATTTACTGAGAATATAGGATAACTGGTTACCGGCCGCCATAACATAACCACTTCAATAAGCCTACCTTTGAACTGCACTAGTGGCAATGCGGTGAGTTTGTTCCATGGGTCAATTGATTGTTCAATGTCAGATCGTTGGACTTAATAGTCATATCATTGCACTTAATAGTCGTATCGTTCCGGCATAAAGGTAAGCTTATAAATTTACAGGAGTTTTCAGCCATGACCAAAAAAATGCGCTTATTCTTTTACGGTTTTCAACCGAAAATCTTACCCATTAAAACTCTGGAACAATGCGACCACAAATTGGAAAGACCACACTTGGAGCGCTATCTGACCAATGAACGATGTGACCTTAAAAGTCAAAAATGTGAAATCCTAAGGAATATCCTTGGAAGTCGGCCACAACATTTGACTTACATGTGCGTTTGCAATGATTTCAGTCAGCGGAATTTATTTGTTGATTGTATGTATATCAGCAAGTTGTAATTTTACCTCTTCTAGATATGTTTGTAGTGCGACTGATGGCTGAACTGGTGGTTCCCAGTTTGACTTTACGTGAAAGGGGTATTCTTTATCTTTTCCATGAAAGATATATTGTGGATGCATTTGTCTCGCGAAAGCGTTGAAATCTTTCAATAATTCTACTCTAACATGAACTGTGTTTGTCGGGGGCTGAACAGATCATCTTGCCTCTTACATCAGTAAAAGTACCACAGAAATTCTAATTCACAGTTTTGTTAGAGCAAAGTTGGACTTTGGTAATTCTCTTCTTTTTGGTGCCCAAAAACGGTACATAGTTAAGTTGCAGTCCATTCAAAATGCGGCTTTTCGAATTATAGCCGGTGTCAAAAAACAAGATCACATCACCGAGACTCTAAGAGATCTTCACTGGCTTCCTGTTGAGAAGAGAATTGTTTTTAAAATAAATTTAATAAGTTTTAAAACATTGGGTGACTCCGGTCCTCATTATCTTGAAGATATTTTAAAATTCTACTATCAGTCAAGGACATTACAGTCATTAAGGGATCATTTATGCCTTGAAGAACCAAATTTTAACATAAAAACCTATGGCCAGCGAGCATTTTCCGTTGCTGCCCCCCGACTATGAAACAAGCTCCCCTTTGAAATTCGGGCTTGTTCTGATGTTAATCTTTTTAAATCTAAGTTGAAAACGTGTCTTTGTAAAAAGGTATATGACATTTAGTTTCATCATATTTCTTTTTGTTTTCTTTCCTTTTCCAGATGTGTATGCTATAAATTTCCCAGTTTGTACAGTAGTGTTATGTTATATGTAAGCTTGTGATTAATGTCCTTTTTTACTTTGTAAAGAGCTTAGAACAGCGATGTATAAGCGCTATATAAATTCCATTATTATTATTATTATTATTCCTGCTCTGTCATGTCAATGATATCCTTGATCCAACAAAAATTGCATTCCATTGTGTTCAATTAGACCCCTCTAGAGAGGATCTTAATCAGTCTTGGCTGTCTCCATCCTTTGAAAGCCAAATTCCGGTTTCTTTTATATCCACTTCATCTTTGTCCACCGAAAAGAAGTTTTTAAGGTATGCGACAGGAGCACTATCCTTATTAATAGATGCACATGACATAGCAAGATGTGATGCACCAGATTTTGTAGGTAAGACATGCAATTCACGTAAAATTTAATTCCAGTGGCCAAGCATTGCCTTTTTGCCATACCATCCAAGGGCAGTTGCAGCCTTGCTTCCATTAATTTTCACTTTTCGAGAATTAAACCACTGAACACTCCTCTGTCTATAGAACCACTGTCCGAGGGTCATTATCATGAGTGGGAGATGTGCGAATGGGTTGATGACATTTAAAAGCGTTGACACTCTTAGCTGTTAAAATACCCAACAGCTTTGCAAGAGACATACTAGTGGGGTACCATGTGTGCTTTATAGCTGGGGGGTTGTGTTTTGTTACTTTTTCTGAGGCATGCTGATCGTATGTGAACTTGCTGACCACAATAAAAGCACTCATGTTTTGCCAGCCACTCTGCTGCCCAGTGACCTACAGTCTCAGACAAAACGAGTGGGGACACTTACACTTGACACTGTTTTTTTTTTTTACTTCTGCCCCATCTCCTCATCCTGCCAATGTTTATCATTTTAACTCACCAAATCTTGCACACCAACATTGGGAGGGCAAGGAGCCAACACAGTGTTCCAACAATATTGACTGAGACTAGCTTGTGGCAACGAAAACAGGAGTCTGTTAGTTGTGCTGTGGATGATGTCTTTCCTGTGTCCTGATTTTGAAACTTTTTCCGCATGTGTCGAATTGCTGACTCATCCTCTTCATGTTTGTGATGTATGCTGGACACTAGGATTTGACACGGGTGGTATAGTAGTTTAAGATGCTGGCCGAACAGATGGAGCTTGCGATGTATGTTGGATGCTAGGATATGGAACTACGACAAATAGTAGATGCCAAAATGTATACAAACTTAACAAAAATGAAGACATCTGAATGTTGTTCTTTTCAACAGCAGTTTCTTGACCCTCCTTCATTTTTACTGTAATTCTGCTGTTAAAATTGTCAGGGCCATAATTGGCCAATTGAGTGTTGCATTCATGCAGTGAACCCACTTTGTAAGCAGACAAAGTCAATGATGCCAACAACTGTTCCGTATTTCTCAGTTCACAGTGAAGTGCACAGAGATTAATGGATGATAAATCCTCTTCAAGCAGGAATTCCAGGTCATCAGGCATGCTTTTGAAACTAGAAAAAAAGCAAGAGTAATTATTTTTAGTCGTGGGGTTTATCTCTCCTTAACTGATACTTGACAGTTTTACAGATTTCAAACTCATGCATTTTACTTGACAGGTTTTCGGTCAGTTATGACAGTGCTCCTACAACATTGATACAAAGACTTAAATTACACCTACAGTGCAGAAAAACTGTGATATGTTTTCATGGGACAATAATTATATGCTCTGTAGAAAAAGAAGGCAGGGTTAACTGCCAACATTTTATAGGCAGGGGCATAAACCAGCATGTTTGTCCAAATAAAGTTTTTTTTGTTTTTCTTTTCCATGCAGTAGAACTTCCCCGTTTACAAAAGGCAAGGCCTAATTGGCAAAATATTATTGCTACAGTGAGGTCTATATAAAAAGTTAGTCTTTTATAGGAAACATACTTATTAAGCTCTAATGCTGGGGTGAAGAAGTTCATTGATAAACTGGGGAATTTACTTTGTTGAATGGAGGTTAACAGTATTGAGATACCCTTGTTTTGAAGGCCTTTTACAAGATACTGTGAATTCAAAGTGACAACTACAAATGCTGAAATTCATGAATACCTAAGGGCTGCATGCCTTTGTCAACAAGTATAATAGGAGCATTATTAGTAAACCAAAACTGTAACTAAATCTACCTTCCAAATATTGGCTTTGGACATGCTGAAGTGTTCCAAACAAACTTTATGGGCGCCAAGATCACAATTACATCCCTAATAAAACAACAATAAAAATACAAAGTATTGCGTTAAAATTTTGCCAATTAATTTGTTCATGACAGCATAAGAGTTCTCAATTGGCCAGTGTAGAAAATACATGATATAAATCCAGAGACGTATTTATTTGATTAAAAGGCCAACATCATAAATAGGTAAATATATAAACAAATAAAATAAACAACTAAGTAAATAAAAAATAAAGAATATATAGCCAAAAACTACAGTGAAATAGAAGAAAACTAAAGAAAAAATGAAAATACTGTATTGCATGTTTTTTTTTTATCAGGGCAGTCATCATCAATCACTATTGCTACATTTGTGGACCATGCATCCTTGCTTTTACTCTTTGTTGTCGTATCTTAGGCGTTTTAGCTAAGTTGCGTCTTAATGTGATGTTTATATGGGACAGGATGCGTGTTATTTTTCCCCGTATAGATGGCTTTATTATGAGCATAACTTATTATTGGCAACAAGAGCCTGATGCTTATTCAAGTCATTGTCCTGTTCTTTATGAAAACTGGTGTTGAAATTGGAATAACTGTTAACGTACGGGAAGACAATAGCCCTGCCATCAAGCCTGAAGAATATAAAGTATTCCGGCATCCTTAGACAGTTACCTAGTTGCTTTTTGTATATGAGGAGAGGATGAACCCGTTGTGGTAATGTTACATCTTTGTATATGGGAGTAAAGATTCGAAGGGATGTGACATTAGGAAGAATCTACCATTGGGATTGACAAACTAACCTGGCAGGGACAATTTTGTGGAGGTTAAGGGAAGGCTACCCAGTGGCACCTTGTTTGCCTGTGCTTGTCGATCCCTGGGTGAATCCTCATTGTAACTGGAGCAGGAATTCTGACGTTGGCTGCGGAAATATGGCATCACCCAGTATCCCCAGCCAAGTTGGTTTGGTCATTGTGTCCATAAGAACCTTTCTGTGAAGACAGTGTTAAATAAAGTGTTAAATCTTTTCATTCTATTTCTACCTCCTCTGCATTATGAACATATTTGCATTACATTACATTATGCACTTAAGCTGCGCATTTTAATCAGTTCAGGTTCCGTTTTATATGAGGTTGTGTTAAGTGAGTAGATATTTAATAAGATGTCGGGATATGATTAGATATTATGCATTCCACTTACGAATTCTATTGACCAAATCCATTTCAACGTAACCTAATTTTGAACCTGTCCTTCCTTTGTTAAGATACTCACAAGGAGGTTCTAGATGTTATGCCATCGCCTCCTGCCATCAAAAGGAGGCGACTTTCTCCAACATCCATTGCTTCTTCAATAATTTTAACAGAGGTAGACTTCCTCAGGATCATCACTTAGGCACTAGTTATCATAAATTTGAAGTGTTAACAAGGAACATTGATAATCTCTGCATAATAAATCGTGGTTACAAAGAGAAGTACATTTGAACCAAGAATTTTTTGGCTGTTTTGCGTCCAAACCTTTTTTGTCCGTCATTACAATAATATATATTGTTATTCTCTATTTGTTGCTGGATTGTTATTCCCTGGTTCTTCAGATTGAACCTCTTCGTAGAAACATTTTGATCACAAAAGGCCTAGCATGCCGCTATAACATTATTGTCAAGGATGACTAACTTGACACCCTCGTCTTTAAAGGAGAGGTGGCTAGTAAAATTTATAATCACCTCAGCTACAATGTTCTTAGCCAGCCATCCATTTTGCTTGATGCGAATCTTTGGCTGCAATTGTCTTTTGAAGTATAGTGGCCAATTCTGTGACAGAATATTCTGGAAAAGTGAACTTGTATTTTATCCTGGATTTAAGTCTAGGGTTTGATTTCAAAAACTCCTTAATTTCTGTTTGCTACCCAACGAAAATCATCATTAGATTCCCTCTCTCCATTGCCACCATCAGCTGGTTTATGGCAATACGCCCGTAGTCTGTTTCCGAGCTTCTTTGAGTTAATCGGTAGGCCTCGTCAACAAAGAGAGCGTTTCCCTTTGCCTCCTCTATTTTGTTCGTGGTCTTTTCCTCAGTTGATCCAAGAAACTGACCCACAAGATCCCCCCGTTGGACCTCTACCACTTTCCTCTTGTTAATTTTCTTCAAACAGTACAGCAGTTCTGTGATGTTAAAGACATTGGAAAAAAGTCATGTTGAAGTAATAAGTGAGTTAATATGAAAATCGCAAAACACCTTGGTTTCAATTTTTGTTGCAGAAAAAACCCTACTTGAAAAATTAAAATGCAGCAGGCGCATGAAACCACTGGAAAGCGGAGGTTCTCAACTGCATACTTGGCTGCAGCTTTTTTAACGGAAAATGGGATACCTGTAAAGAATAACTCCATTCTTGGGAAAAAATCAAGCCAATGGGAACTTCCTTAAAGGAGGCCAGGCAACTTCATAGTGTGTGAATAAGACTTTAACATCATTCTCTTCAAACAAATGTTTGCAAGATGCCTGACAATTTAAATTGACCACCTCCATTCTTCTCCATTTTCTTTCCTTTCCTTTCCACCTAGAGAGAAGTTGATCAACTTCTTTCACAAGTTCTTCAAAGTTATCTTAAGAATAACAAAATAAATGTTAAACTAATGACCCAGCACATAAGCAAGTTTCAAAAGTTCGGTGACATACAAGTTATCTGGCGGTAGTTCAACATCAGGCTAGACACAAAAGAAACAAAAAAGGCTATGGTTATATACCAATAATATACCGTGACTGCAGATGAATCCAATATCCCTATGCAAATATTTTAATACTGCCACTATAAACTAAAAAGATTATCTTGTTTACCAGAGTCATAATCATCTTCACAATAATCTTTCATGGCAGACTCACACAAGTTATCATTATCATCATTGGCTGTTCGCGGAATAGCTTTTGAAATTGTAATAAAAATTAGGTTCAACTTTTTAAAATACTTGCATAAACGTACACACTCAGATACACACTTAGTGTGTAATGAGCTTGGTATCCTCACCTTCCTTAGCCTAGCCCTTGATTTAATGATTATGGTTAATTCTAGCTTCATCAACAACCATCTCTGAAAGTTTGCCGATATAGTTAACTTGGGCACAAATGAAATGAAAATCTTTGTGTTCATTCACAGTCAGATCATTCCATTTGGGTGGAACTTTGGCTTCAATAAGATCAGCATCTTTGCTGGCAGCTTTCCTGTTCTTTTGTGGTGGTAGGAGGAGTCGCCTTACATTTGATTTTGATATATTTTTTAGCTCAGGGATGGTCTGACGGAGATGTCGGTGAATGTCTTCTCTGCTGACTCCATGACAATATTCAGTGTCTTGCCTGTGTCTATTGTGTGCAGCAGCAGAGTGCTGGGCAACGAACTCCTTAACAGGAGCTACAAACTCCAGGTTTTGACTCACTAGTGAAGGTCTTCCCATACTAACACCTATATTATTGACAAAAATTTTGGAATTGGAATCCATGTACGAGTCTTCGCTGTTGCCCTTAACTGAAAGAATGTGATCTACTATTCACTTTCCAATGCCATTTTCGAAGGAGAATGTAATGATTTAGAACCAGTGTGAGGAAAAAAACGTTGTTTACGATACATCATTGCATTGTTCTACAACATTTTAGTCCCAACCTCACAGTCAGTATATTTCTCGCCGTTAACTGGCCATTTTATTAAGCGCATCGTGGCATGCACCCAAGAGTTAAGAGTAGAAAACCCTCCGAAGTTCGGCCTTCTTTTGGAGATGTCAACAAATAAAACTTTACTCTCGAGCATTTCCATACACCAGTATCAAATCAAAACATACTCTAACCTCGAAAGCAGTGTATTATCTTGTTAGTACATTGTACGTTAGTACCTGTGTCAATTGCTGTTTACTCATCTGATGCACTCTGATGAGGATGATGGCTCAAACATCGAGACTTGAAACTTATTACGATGGAGAACCTCATGTTGTACATCGAAAAGAAAAGTAAATGACTTAAAAGTTGTTATATTCTGATACAACAGGAAAACTCTTTTTCACAACAAAGAAACTACTTCAGAAAAAGAGGAGATATCTATCCTTCAGTTGGTTCTTCTCTGAACTGTAGCTGAACATCCAGGTGTCCTCCTCCATTTTGGTGAATGCCAGTAATGATGTAAGTACACGGGATGTCAGGAGGTTTCCAAGACAGTCATGAAAGCTTAAATTAAACCAGTGTCTAATCTGAAAAAGGTTGGTGTTGTAGTTTTTATCAAGAACGATTGTTGATCAGAACAAATCATGCAAGTTTTCATGCAGTGACCATACCGTGATTAAAAGTGCTTATCTGTTGACCTTAATTAAGGAAAAACCTTTTCCACCACAGATACAGTAACACAATTTACCCAAATGCAGAGTGAAGGGTATTGAACAGGGTGTGGATTGAGAACGTTGTGATATGTTGCCACAGTAAGGTTCTTCAGTCGACAAAATTAGTTTTCCAACGTTATTTAACATACACTTAAAAAGGTACATCAATTTACGATCAAGTACAATAACAATGCATTTTTTGCTAGATGTAAGCATGCAAACTGATATTCAATGAAATAATCAAATTTTTGGACGCAAATGCTAATTTTAAATGGGCTCCTGCAAAATATCAGTTTGCTAATGAATTTCTTTTGAGTATTCCAAAAGCCAAAAGGAATGGTAATAAACTGAATGGAAAAATGCGGATCATTTTCAGTGTCTTGTTTTGTCCGTTGTGTGGTGTTAAAAGATAAAAAAAAGCAGTTAAAAATTTATTTCAAAATATGTTCCTTATTAAACTCTTAATGGCTAGTCCCAGTTGCGGTTAGGTTTATTTAGTATAGTGCAACTATGCATCATTCTTAAGCACCATCCAGCTACCATCATGGCTTGACTAGGTTTTATAATTGTCGAATAAGGTGATATACAGTAGTTAAAGCAAAGTTGTGGAAGCAGTTCCGCAGAAACAGTTCCTTGCAGCAGTCCAAACAAAGTGGGAATACCAATTTTAGTTAAATCAAGGTTTGATTCTAAAACATGCATAATATCCTCACTTTCTTGTTTAAGTTCCCTCACACGCATTGCCAATATACCATGCTTGTATATGGCACACTCGACACAAGCCGTCACAAGATGCCACAAGACATCACATACAGTCACCACCGTGACATACAGTCACACTTCGTCACAAACGGTAATAAACTGTCACAAGGCATCGCATACAGTCACATGCCGTCGCAAGCAGTCGCACTCTGTCACAAGATGTCACAAGCCGGCACAAGCCCTCACACTTCATCACAAGTCGTCACAAGCTGTTGCAAACCGTCACATTCCGTCAGAAGCCGTCACAAACAGCCACAGTCCATCACAAGCCGTCACATACAATCACATACCATCACAGGCAGTCACACTCGGCACAATCCGTCACATACAGTCACATACCGTCACAAGCGGTCACGCTCCATCACAAGATGTCACAAGCCCTCACACTCCATCACAAGCCGTCACAAGCTGTCACAAACCGTCACATTCCATCAGAAGATGCCACAAGCCCTCACACTCCGTCACAAGCAGTCACACTCCGTCACAAGACGTCACAAGCCTTCACACTCTGTCACAAGCCATCACAAGTCGTCACAAGCCATCACAAACTGTCACATTCCGTCACAAGATGCCACAAGCCTTTAGATGGGGGTGGCAAGCCTGTAACATACAAAATATTATCTTTGATGGACATTATTGTCATATGTAATACGAAATTTTTTGGCAGTCTAAAATGAACCCAAATATAAACTTCTTGTCTTGTATAAACAGATATTACTCTCACCATGGTCCTTGCATGCATCTGAACAGTCAGCAGAAGGGTGATCATACACCGACTTGGCTCTTATTTTATCCATCTCAGACGTTACTTTCTCACGATCATTATCTTCTTTCATCAAACCAAACATGTCCAGCCTTCCTAAATCTCTTAACTCATTCTCCATTTCTCCATTAAAGAATGCTGCAGCAACCTTTTTTCCCCATAACCTAAACATAATGCAGATAGGAGTAACAATAACCTACTCAGCCATCATACTGTGCCGTAGGAGTAAATATAACCTACTCAGGCCTCATACTGTGCTGACCATGAAATTGGCAATTGCCCTTCCATCCTTGAGATTCTCTGGTCTCTAATAATATAATAATATAATAATACTATCTGCTTGCTACATGATTAACGTCATCAGTTTACATATTGCAACACAATTACACACTTCGTCATGAACTTCACCTCAAAAAAACCACTAAATGACACCCAGGAATTACATCTTGAAACAAGAAAAGGAATCGCACAATAATATCACTAACAGGGATTGAAATGCATAAATTGAAAAATAATCAGTTACCGTTAAACGGGAAAAACATACGCCAAGGAGACTTGCCATTTCTGTAACTCTATGCTGCACAAAGCGAACATCTGAGCCTTCAATTGCGATTCGCGGTGAATCATACAAATTCCATCGCGAAGAAGGGTTTCTGTATTTTGAGTATTCGTAATAGATACCAC
The DNA here is from genome assembly GCA_964035525.1 of Porites cylindrica. Taxonomy (NCBI): domain Eukaryota; kingdom Metazoa; phylum Cnidaria; class Anthozoa; order Scleractinia; family Poritidae; genus Porites; species Porites cylindrica. Next base: position 20,713,721 of record OZ037778.1, on the reverse strand, counting down.
ATCGGTTGCACTTAAGAATTACAATGATAGAAATCAATTTTAACTGGTCTATTGTAGCTTTGCAACTGTGACTGGCAACGTAAACATCTATCACAGGGAGGAGATAATACGTGGGATGGATGATCAAGATCGTCGAAACTCAGGAACTTTGACAGCTTTTGTACACACTTGTAGAGGCAACGGAGGTCAGCCACATTCTCAGTTGGAAAAAGGATTTTCAGAACTTCCTCACGAAAGAGATCTGGCAACACCTGGAGAGATGAGGCAACACCAGCAATGGCAACTACGAGAGTTATACCAAATTTCACGATTAGTGCACAAAGCACGTCTTCAGACACATGCTCTGATGATCAAGATCGTCGAAACACAGGAACTTTGACAGCTTTTGTAGACACTTGTAGAGGCAACGGAGGTCAGCCACATTCACAGATGGAAAAAGCATTTTCAGAACTTACTCGCGAAAGAGATCTGGCAACACCTGGAGAGATGAGGCAACACCAGCAATGGCAAGTACAAGAGTTATACCAAATTTCATGATTAGTGCACAAAGCACGTCTTCAGACACATGCTCTGCTTGATCAAGATTAATCGAGGAGACATCGGTTAGAATTTTCGATGCAATTAATTCATTTCTTCCTTCAGCTTTAATACCTCGGTATACATATATCTTCGGATTTCACATGGACTGATCATATTGAACACCTAACTAGGAAAATCAATCGGAGGCTTGGGCTTCTCAAGCGTATAAAGCATTTATTGCCTTTCAGGGCGCGTCTACTTTTCTATAAAAGTCTTGTTATGCCCCTTTTTGAATATGCCGATCTAGTATGGGGCAATAAACATAATATTACCCTTATGTCTAGTTTGCAAGTTTTGCAAAATAAGGCCGCTAAAGTTATTTTGAATAGACCATTGTACTTATCCTCCACTGAGGCATTAGCTGTTCTGAAGTGGCTGCCTCTCGAGAAAAGGCGATTTCAAAGAAGGTGTGTACACGTATACAAATGCATCAATGGCCCAATTAATCACGATATGGACTTGATTAGACAAGACGTACTTCATAGGCATAATACACGTAACAAAGGCAATTTTAGATTACCACGTGTCAAAAGAAATTGAGGGAAGCAAAGAACACAATATCATGCCGTTTCCGATTTTAACTCCCTCAGTCAGATGATCAAAGACTCAAGGAATGTAAATAGTTTTAAGCGTAATGTTTTTAAGTTTTGAATATAGCTACTTACGTTTAATTTTTACTTATACTTATTTTTAATTTTTTATGCATTCTTTGTATCTTTTTAATCCCTTTGCAGTTTTATAGCTTTTTTTGTTTTTATAATATATATCTAGTTTTGAGGTCCTTTTTGAAAACCATATCTCTTATGAAAAAGTTTCCTCAATAAAGATGATTATTTTATTTAAGCGAAGGCCTCTTCCCTTAAACTTTCAAGAGAAAAAGGCAGTGAACTCTTACGACGTTTTGCCATTTTCATTAAGTCAGAATTACCTTGTGCGTCAGTGCATCATGAGTAAGAAATCGGCTAAGTCCAGTCTACCCCCCTGTTGTGACAGTTGTGACGGCGTCACATGCTTGTATATTGAAATTGTACAAATATATTGGGCACCAGATGGGGTATCCGGTAAAAGAAAATCAGGCCTGTCCACCATTACGGTAGTGGCCAGATTGCTGTGTAGAATTTGTAGCAACTGGTCCTTCCTTGGAGAAAGTGGCACGATGTTGTTGGGTGGTGGAGCACTGTTTGGGAGTTACATTACTACCAAGAGCTACGGCTATACTAGCAAATAGTTTTTTGTTGCTTGGCAAAGGGAGCGGATTGGATGACGTACTTCTGGTACAGTAGTGTCCCCTTCAGTCTGAATAAAATCTCCCATCTTTGTCAGATCAGGCAAACTGAATGCAGCAATGAATAATGTTTCCAAGTTACCCAACCTGTTTTCAACTGACGACAGACTGTTCTGAATTTGTGACCCTATTGCCCAGCATGGCCAAGTTAGCAAAGATGACAGCAATTTTGTTGTTAACAAATTTCTAGTTTATGCATTGAACTAAGTTCTGTGCTTTGCAACCTGTAATGCAACATCTGTGGCGATACAGTGGACAATCTTAATTTTTTGACGAGTGGAGGTAAAACAGAAAGGTCATAGCAAATAATTATGAATGATGCTACATCAGTAAGACATAAACACGCACATACCTGTGGTAAATCTAAACTTTCCGACAAGATGGGGTTCTGTACAGTACCGCAAATGATCCCCAACCGCAAATGATCCCTAGACTGCAAATGATCCCCAAAATGGACCACAAATGATTCTCGACCGCAAGTGATCGCCAAAGTCGACCCCAAATGATCCCGAAAGAAAAATAGGAACGACCTGGACTCAAGTTATCGGACCATCGTCTCGATTTTATTATTGTTACAGTAAGTCAGATTAAAAGCTAAATTTTACTTCTCAAATAAATATATGACTAAAAACTAAATGGAAAAAAATCATTCAAAGCAAATGTGACTTTTGCCGCTTATTTCATACTGAGAGGTCATGACATGCATTTTCTGCGATTATTGTTGTTTCTGGTCGGCATGATTTGCCCTTTGATGCAAGAGCATTTTCTTTGACCTCTTTTGAAATGTAGTCAGCTCTTCATTGCTGCTAAATAAGGGTTTTAGGTTGTTTAATTTTCTCCAAAGTGCCTGCTGGATCCGAATAATCATAAGCGATTTTCTTTTAGTCCGTGAATGTGACGGTTTCCTACGATGTTTTGTCACGCGATAACTACCGCTCACCTGGCTTTGTGTTTCTCATTACCAGGTTTAGATTCCTGGTAACTGCCTTCAGCAAAGGCACAACAAATGAATATACATAAAAGCGCCAATATAACTATCCACAACACTTTCATGAGCTGTAAGAAAGTTGCTATTTCGAAATAAACCGAAACCTGTGGACATTGATAAGTTCGGGGGCATTTTGTCTCGTGTTTATGTTAAATCATGTCTTGTTTCCTAACGGGCACCTAAGTTACGAACAAATGTCTTGCTGTTTATCACGTAAAATTAACACTTAAGAGAAAAATCAAAATTAAATATTCTGGCTGATTAATTTCACGCTTTCAAAAAGATCAGGAAGGTCAATAAAGCTCTTGTTATGTAGAGGGTGCCCAGCTTTGTATTCCTCAGTAGCAAAGGTGAGCTTCTAGGCGTTAAAATAATAGAGTTTTTTCGGCGTAACGTCCTGCCTGTCTTAAATTTTGCAAAAGACGAAACATTCTAAAAAAAAAATTGAAGCAATCGACAAAGGAAGAAGTATACGGTTAATACCATACTTTTCAGATTTATTCAATTTTTTTTTCACCTTGTATAAATTGACCTGAGATGTAGCGTCCTCCTTCCCTTTTTTCTTTAAAAGGCGAGAGAAAAAGGATTCTTTTTTATAATCAGTCCTTTTTTGTAATCAGTCCCATAAAATCCATTCCATTTTGCGGTCGACTTTAGGGATCACTTGCGGTCGAGGATCCTTTGCGGTCCATTTTGGAGATCATTTGCGGTTGGGGATCATTTGCGGTACTGTACAGTTCTCCTTATTCACGAAATCCCAGGTTCCAAAGTTGTGCCACCCCTGCAACCAACAACATCACAACCTCTGACACATTCCAGTACGAAACAGATTCTAGAGAGGTTATTCTGATGTACTTTTTGAAAGCATCAGATTTCCATCTACCCGAGTGCATAATCTTGTCGTCGGGAACCCCTTGTTTAGCCGCATAAGTGGCAGCACCAATCCTAAAGCTGTCCTTTGTATCTATTGGGATCCAAGTTGAATAGCCGAATAACTGAGCCAAGCATTTTACTAAACTCGCTTAAAACTGTCTGTCTTTGTCCTGCATCCTCTTCTACCACCAATCCTTCGGCATCCACCTCTAAGAACCTCTTCATGGGCATTTCAAAGCCAGTGATGGACATTTATGGACAACATAAATATGTGATTTTCCTTGTTCCAATCAAAGCCCCAATGCTGATCTGTGTGAATTTTTCCTCGCGAAGCGAGGCGCAGAGCGCCAAGCAAAGTGAGTTTATAATCTCGTTGCACGCGAAGCGCGTGCACAGTGTGTGAACCGCGCGTGGGTCCTAGCGAGCTGCAAAGTCGCAGATTTCATCTTTATTTGTATATATCCGATGGTGTCTGCCATGACGTCATACAGTCGTTGACTTCACGGCGCATTTTTGTTTCTAGGCAACATTCGACTGAAAGCAATTTCAAATTCCTGTCAGTGACCAAAGCACACATGAAGAGCTGTGTTTTCGTCGTCTGCAAAACAATGTTTACTATCGGTCAATCTCAGGCCATTTCTCATGCAAACAGAACAGCAAACAAGAACGCTGAATTGTCAATCCTCGCAGGGGAAGATATGACACCGAAAAATCCTCTGGAGCGAAGAACGCTGACTTGAAATTCAACGACGCAAGCAACAAAGATGGATGGAGATGGTAGCAACAAACAGCAGAGCAGAGAGAACATCACTCAATGAATTTCAAATGCTAAAGTTCTTTAAGAGCAAATGGAAGCGATTTTGGATAATTAGCCTTATAAACATATGTGCGAACCTCGCTGTAACAAAACACGTTTTGTTCGCAGACGAGTTTGTACCATATCGTCCTAGACTGTTGAGCTTCCATTCTCTACATGTAAATGCGATTAAATGCATTTACGTTGAGTTTTCACTGTCCAAACTGCTGTTTTTCTTCTGAAAAATATCTTTGAATTCACGTTTAATAAGGTTCGAAGGTTTTAATAATAAAATTTCGACAAATCAGCTTGTGTGTTCCACGTGGCCTAGTGGTAAAGCTTCGGCCCGGTACATCAAAGGTCCCGGGTTTGATTCCAGACATAACCTTTTTCTCTTCGCTTCTTTTCTTTTCTTTTCTTCTTTTTTCACTTTTTGTTTTCGTTTAGTTTTAATTTTAGGTATAACAGTTTTGTTATGTTTTTATATATAGCTTAAAATTTTTAGATTTACAAATTTTCTTCTCTACTTGGCGTTCCCCCCCAGTCCTTCACGAGGTCCCGCGATTTACATATTTCTAGTAGATAGTTAAAAAAGTTCACATTTGCCGAGTTGGAAGCCATCTTTATCTTCACCAAAATGATGTTAAATCTGAGGCTTTGGCTGATAATGAGTGTAAGCTGCCTCTTTCAACTACAATGTTCGAAGGGTCAATTGAAATGATGGAAGTTGAAGATGACTTGGGGTTAGATGATCTAGATGCTTGTGGAACTTCTTAAAGGTGTCTTCATTGTTGAATTCTTTAGTTGAAGAAGCATGGCCACTGGCTATGCGTGACACAGTTTTTGTCGATATACCAACAACTTCTTCCTTTTCCTTGTTGTCCTTGTCACTTTCTGCATCACGATTGTCTGAGCTAGGGTCATTGAAGTCACTGAGAGTATGATTTTGTTAACCTCTCAATTGTCATTTAGTGACACATAGTCATGTAAGTCTGGTTTCTCTTCCTCTCTCACTGAGCTAGGGTTAGCTGGTAGCATTTTGGTGAAGAAACCAGATTATTTGTGTTCTCGCTGGGTCTCTGCACTTTTCATTCAGTGTGCATCCTGTAGGACCTCTCACCATTCCTTAGGGATCATCGTTTCAAGATTCAGGAACTACTGTATTGCAAATGGTAATCTTTGTTTTTTGGTCAGGAGAATGGAATCTGTCTCGCAAATACTGGTAATGAGACACCTTCCCTTCTCTCTTCATTCCTGTAACTTTTGGAAAAGGAAGGTTTTTGAAGGCTGTATTACCAAGTAAAGAAAAAACGACGGACTTTGTAACCTCTTCCTGTTGCATGTCCATTTTGAATTTCATCCACACATCGTCTTTTGCAACACAATCAGTTTTGTCACTCTTGAGAAATGAATTTTTCATCCACATTTGAACTTTGTCAAGGTCTGTGGCATTCCTAGACGGCTTCATTGGGATTCGTGCATTGTGCTTAAATTTGCCTATGTGACCCTTGAAAGACAACCCCCTGTACACTGAGCAAAATCTTATGTTTTCTAGTCAAATACCTGGTCCACCACTTCATTTAAATGTATAGAAGTCAATCATTTTTTTTCAACGGTTGTCCTTTCAAACCCAATGAACGTGTGAAAAGCACTTCAAAATACTAAAATTAAATTTAGTTTAGGGTTTAGAATTACTCTTTCAAATCGCCAAGACAGTATAAACAAGTACATGTCATGCTTTGCCATGTTTGATCAATTTCAGTATTCTCAAGAGTTAACTCTTCTTCACTTCTATTGCCATTAAACTCACTGGACTGATAACTTTCATCCGATTTCCAGCTATCTGTCTCTGAGTCAGTAGCATCAGAAGCATCACCATCGCAAGGAGGTCGTGACATGTGTGTTTCTGTCAGGGTCAGCTTTAGCATATGCGCCTTTGCTGGCCACTACTTTCTTGAATTCTGTGTCAAGTTTCAACTGATTCTTTTTAAACCGCCGATCAAGTTCTTCCTTTATTGAGCCCTCATTTAGTCTCGTGAATAAGCTGACACCGCTTTAGGGCATGTACTTTGGCTTGTAGCTCAGCAATACTTGCAGCTTCTTTTGCCCTCACAACATAAGATCGACTGTATGCAGAACCACATCCAGATTGTTTCCTGTTCCTTAAACCAAGTTTTGAGACACTGGCGTCAGGAGTAGGCTTTGTACAGTATGCTTTTGTTTCCCCACTAAAATGCTCCACCTTAATGCTCCATTTTTCCCACTAAAATGCTCGGTCTCCCCAGAAGAAGTCACTAAAATGCTCACTAAAATGTTCATTATACAAACGGTTTTTTTATGTAGTAATTTCAAAGTTTACACTTACAAAAACGTGCAAGGCATCATTTATACTCTAATTGTGCTGGTGGCACAGACCAAATAAAGGTATTAACATAGGGTCACAGCCACAGCTCATGAAGAAAACAAACATGGCCGCCTTGACTCTTGAGTCTTGAAAGGTAAAATCACTGACTTGTCCTCAGTCTCCACTCAACTGTGTTAGGTTTTTTGTCAATTTTGAGTTTTACTCTTCATTTTCTTAACAAAGCGGGAGCCCGAAAAAAGGTAATTTCTATTACATTTTCTCGGAAAAAAATAATTTTCCAGAGAAATGCCACTAAAATGCTTGAATAATGCTCATTGCTTTTGCCTCACTAAAATGCTCGAAGAAATGCTAGCATGATGTACAAAAGCCTAATCAGGAGTCTTGAATCCACTGAGGTCTCCATTACACGCAACCAGTGGTTAACCATTTGACAGAAGAAATTCAAACTGGACTCAATGTCAACAAAGTAATCTAATGATTCCTGCCTTTGGCTCTCATCGATTAGGTCAGCATTATACTCCTCGTGTGCATCAGTAAACCTTTGAAAAAGGGAAGTGATCTCCGTCAGTTTCACCTTGACTGCTTCAAGTTTGTTCTCATCTGTTTATAGCTGTCAATTTCCTTACGCTTAGCCATCATCAAGGCAGAGATTACTCTGCGTCTTCTCTCCCTAAGTTCTCGGATCCTTTCCATTGCAATTGCTTTTTGATCCAGTGAAGAATTAGCCTTCCACGAACAGGTACTTAAACTACTAACACCTTGACCATTTTTCCCGGTAGAACATGACAAATTGGCCTCCTGAATCACGAGACATCATCACACATTTAACACACACACAAATTAAAGTTTCACACACACAAATTTATTTCAACCCTTTCCACCAAGTGAACTGAAGCGAAGGGAAAAAAACTACATGAAGTGAAACGAAGCAGTACTGAAAAACAACAATAAATGAATACAACGTTAAGGTAAAACAACTACCAAACTAAGTGAAAACAATACGGTAAACTGTGAAAGGCAAAAGAAATAAGCAAGATACAAGATGGTAGTGAGAAGAGATGAAACACCAGGATGAGCTAAACAAACTATGGACAGGACTGAGGGCAACAAAGAACTGACAAAAAATTAAGACAGAAGCTAGATATTCTTTGTGCAAAAGGCAGAACCTAACACTAAAAGCAAAGGTACGTGAACAATGAATGACTAATGAAACAAAACTACACTAAAGGCACGAAAAGGAAAAGAACAGAGTCAAAACATACAAATACTGTGGGCAAAACATGAGATTCCTAGCACTAACATTCCGGCCCATAAATACACGTCAGTTTTATTTACGTAGCATTCTAGAAAAAAAATAGCCAGGAACTAACACAAAAACTAGCAACAGAAAACAATCTATTTTAATACCAAACTCCTTGCAAAAAGTTCTCTTTGTTTTTATGGAAGCACGGTCTTAATTCTAGCCTGTTGATCAGTCCTGTCACAACGTTATTGTTGACACAAGAATAAGCTAATTTTAAAATAACTTAAACACTTCACATTCCTGGCACAGTGGGACAGGGAGGAGACCAAAGCTTTGCGAGTTCAGAGGAGGCGTCTGCAAAGAACAAGAAAACAACAACAAGAACCTAGAACTAATAGTGAAGGTGAAAATTACAAGGAGTAAATACACTTAGGGCATGGCTGACACAGTTTCCACAATGGCCCATCAAAACATATTGATCTAAATAACTCAAATATGAGAGCAACAAGGCCTCAAACAAAAGAAATTTGAGCAATGAGGGCTCAAAAACATACTTGAGCAACAAGGGCTCTAGTATCAAATAGTCAAGAGCAACAAGGGCTCTAATTCAAATAAACAGGATCAACAAGTGCTCGACATGCAATAAAACAAACGAGCAACACGAGCTCAATTCAAAAAAACATAAATAAGAGCAACAAGGGCGTAAAAAAACAGTGGATCTAAGTTAAAATGAACGTAAATAAATTTGAGCAACAAGGACTCCATTAGAAGTAATTGAGAGCAACAGAAGCTCTTTGTAAAATAAACACGAGCAACAAGGGATCAAATATAAACTGAAGATGAGCAACAAGTGCTGGATTCTAAAATAAACATGAGCAGCCAGGGCCCAGACCAAAACAAACAACTTGAGATCTAACTTGAGGTAAAAAGACTGAATGACATACCATCCTTTATAACAAACCGAAAAGTGAAAAAAAATGCAAAGCATAACAAAATATCGGAAAAAGAAAATGTCCAGCAGAAATGAAGTCAGCCCGCCTAAGGTGAGAAAATCAAAGCAAGGGAAGGGTCTTCAAGAAAGCTCCCTGATAGCTGCATGGAACAGTGGCTGCAAGGGTTTAAGTGAACACCATCAGGAAAATAAGGACTGATGATGGGATTTCTAAAGCTTGTACGAGGCCAATATGTCCATACATACCCTCTACATTTGTGACAAGGAACTGAAATGATAAAATAATATTTTTTATATAATGAATGGAAACAAAACTACAATGCAGAATGTTGTTGCACGAAGAGCCAGCAAATGTAAAGTGCCATAAAGTATTTCCCTTAAATGCATTTCCCCTCAAATTTCAGGTGTTCGCGCAGATTCCTATGTTTGCACTGGACAGAAAAGTTGAACTTGTTTCTTTTGTCTTCTGTTTTTATGGGATCATTTAACAGGTATGAGTTATTCATTATTCCGAGGCACTGTTATTCATTATTCTGGATTTTCTAACCCAAAATATTTCATTATTCAGCTTCCACCCCCAAGTCAGACGACGCGTAGTTCGTATGCGTTCGATTGAGGTTTGACATCTTTGAATAACAGCACAAACATTCACCTATCTTGCCCAAAAGAAACAAATACTCACCAAAAGGGTCAAAAATACTTCCCATCGCTTACGCTTCTGCTAGGAAATCGTCTCCAGTGTGATACAACTTATTGACCGATTTCATACTGTGGAAGCCTTCTTATTGGTTTTGAATTACTGTCACTAGCAAGGACACACATTGATGCGGCGGTAAATAATCATTTGTTGCAAAAACTGCGTTTCCACCTAGTAACCCAGGGAAAGGGGAGTGGGTTGCTCTCGCCTACAAGGAGAAGTTGGAAGGGAATTCAATTTATAGTTTTAAACCAATAGAAGATATGAAAGTGAGAGGCCTGGAATTAAAAAATAGTATTGGTGCTAGTGAGAATGAAATTCTTATTAAGGTACAACAATTCCATTTCAGCCTTGAAAAATGCCCTGTTCGCAGGTTTTGATATTTTCTACCCCTTAACCGGAAACATTGTATACACTGAAGACTGTTGTAATGTAAATAAGTAACAGTGCACATGCGAAAGACAGATCTTTGTTGTCATAAAGATCATAGTTAGTGCATCACACGTATTTCCTCTTTAGCTGTGTCCATATTATAAGTAACCAATAATCGCCCTTAACTCAATCTTAAACCATGTATATTTTAACAGCTCTCAAGAGAGGGAAAGCATACAATAATGGATTCTCGAGGAATTATCAAAAGGAAAAAGCTCAGGGGTGTTAAAACACTGCACCTTTTTTAACCGCCGTAAATGTACCTTCTTTTTGTTGGGACTTCAATCTACGTCCTTGTGCTGTTCTAAAGACTTACTGGCTTCCTCTTCTGCATCTAACTTAAGTTGTGCCCTGTTTTTCATTTGGTCATGATGTTTTTGCCTGACTTTGTTCTTTTCCAGTGCATAAGTTATGTTGAATCAGCTGCAGGATTGTTGTTGATCTTTGCGTGCTCCTGAGCTATTGTACAGAATCTTGAGAAGGGGGTATACACTCTGCCATTGCTGTTTGAATAGTAGACAATTTTTTCTTCCATTTGGTGCAGATAAACTGCAATAGCTTCTAGGTAATTGGTTGAATAGCATTTGGGTAATTGAGGTACCCAAGTCCAGGAAGATAAGTGGCTTGACTCTCAATATCCGTGCAAAGACCTGCGAACTGTAGCAGATTATCATATTCTTGCTCACTAAAATTGCTCTGTTCCATAAGCGCTCCAACAATGAATTACTAATTACGGTGACTCTCGCGAAATGCCTTTTTAGTTCCTTCCACAACCCCTTTAGTAACTCAACAGGATCATGCACTTGCCACTTCTGGTAATGATCAAGTAAGCGTTGTGGCATTCCGCCAGGAAAACTCTGTAACCCTTTCACTACCTGGGGCATTCATGCATGATTTCCTGTTGTTCCCAGAGGCAATTAGGAGATTCATCCCAATAAGAGAGTAGAAATCAAAACGTATATGCTCAGTAGATTTTGAGACCCTTACTCAGTCTACTAATTACTCAGAATTCAAGCTTAAACATTGTTTTATTTATTGACTTAGTTATTAGTATGAAGCAAATCAAGTACAGGTATAAAATACGTTGTGAAGTTTTGTATTTTAAAAAATTCAAAGTTCCCGCCATTGCTCTTAGCGTGTCACATCACGTCATCTCATATTCATCATTCAATATTTAATATAATAAATATTATATACAGTACAAAGCTTTAATAATGCAAAGTTATAACATATAGAAGTAAACCCGACTTTCACATTGCAAATAACGATTGCTGCTATTAAAAAAAAAAATTGAAAATTCAAGTCAGTGAGGTAAATCAAATTTCATTGTGGTAGTCACGGAAACACTGGTCTTGACAGAGTGCAACTCTGCTCTGTTGACACAGATTTTGTTTTGATTGGATAGTTTTTGGGAGTTTTCTTCCCTTTAGCTTTGCAGTTGACGCACTGCCTCTTACGGCCCTCGATCTTGGTGGAAATATGGGTCAATGGTGCCCGAGAGACAAGCAGCAAAGCGTCACTTGCGGGTTGTTTTCTGGAGTTGAAATTGCCGATGAGTCGTTTTCCCTACTCAAGATGGAAAAGATCTTGCGCACGTTTCACACGGCTTTCAGACTCTAAAATATAAGCGTTACAGGCAGCCAAATTCAAAGAAAACCAAAACAGATATTTGTACCACTTTCTCGACTGCCTTCCAACTTAGTGATATGAGCGAAGGTGATCTGCTCGGTCAACACTGCCCATGTTCGCTGTGTAAACATCCGAAATGCGTGACTTCACGATCTCAATTTCCTTCCTTTTTTCTTTTCGCTGTACAGTGCGCGAAGCTTCTCCTGGAGAAACATTAGTGGCAAGAAAAGCAACGTCTCTTTTATCATGCCATTTAGTGAAAACAATGTTTCCCTTTTGGGCCTGAACAAGTTGGCCAGGTCTGGTTAGCTTGTTTGATGCACAGGCTGGCAAGCCTTTATGGTTGCATCGAACAGTGGAACAAGCATAAGTTTCTTGTAGCTCTACGTGTATCAAAAGCACTAAACTTAAAAAAAAAATTATCAAAATAAACATGATGATTTTTCTTCACGTGAGGCTGAATCATTTTCATGCCTACATCGTAGCCAAGTCCGTGAATTCTTCGAATGCCTTCCTCACTTCCAAGGTAAACATCGTAATTTATTACGTAGCCATTCTTTTGAGTCCACGGTCATCCACACTTTTATGCCACATTTTGTTGGCTTCGCCGGCATATATTGTCGAAACGAAAGTCTGCCTTTAAAAGCAATCATGCCCTCGTCTATGGCAATATGTTTGTTGGGTGAATAACATCGCTGGCTGTTTTCTAATATGGCATTTAGAACCAGTCTGACCTTGTACAATTGGTCATAGCCGTTTTTGCCGTGTGCTGGAGTTCGCGTAGAGTCAGGGAAATGTAAAAATTGGGAAATTTCTTGAAAGCGGTTACTTGTCATTGTCTGTTTAATTCCCGTATTTCCAAGGTTGTCCTTCCAGTAGTCTGCAATTCTGGGGAGTTGATTTATTCCCATAATTACGCAGACGCCAAAGTATGCTTTCAATTCCTCTTTGGAAACATTCTTCCAAGTTGCGAGGTGAGGAGGATTGTTGCTAAGACTCTGGGAGGCATATCGATTAGTTTCTTCGACTATCAGATCAACTGTTTGCCCTCCAAAAACTTTTGGGAAATAATGGTCCGCCTTGGCACTGTCCTGAAGGTTAAAACGTATTCCAGGTTCACCAGAGAACTCGCTCACTTCAAAGTTTGAAAGTTCGATCGTCCATGGAGTTTCTGTTTCAGTGGAATCCTTGCTTGTTTCACTGCTTGTTTCCTCACTTTCACTGTCGCTTTCTTCATCCCTCCTGGCCTCAAAGCCTGTGAAGTCGATGTCTGAATCAGTTTCATCAAATTCCTCGTCCGAATTCCAAAGATTTCCCTGAATTGGTCTCTGCTAATACTTGTTGGTGGAAAACAACTGTTTGCCCTCCAAAAACTTTTGGGAAATAATGGTCCGCCTTGGCACTGTCCTGAAGGTTAAAACGTATTCCAGGTTCACCAGAGAACTCGCTTACTTCAAAGTTTGAAAGTTCGATCGTCCATGGAGTTTCTGTTTCAGTGGAATCCTTGCTTGTTTCACTGCTTGTTTCCTCACTTTCACTGTCGCTTTCTTCATCCCTCCTGGCCTCAAAGCCTGTGAAGTCGATGTCTGAATCATTTTCATCAAATTCCTCGTCTGAATTCCAAAGATTTCCCTGAATTGGTCTCTGCTAATACTTGTTGGTGGAAAACAAGAGGCCATGCCAGCTAATCGGTAATCGGTGGTTGATTTTTTTGAATGTTTTAAACAGTTGAACAACTACAAATCTCTTTAGTGAAGAACTCTTTTATTCTGCGGCTAATACACACTTCAGTAAGTTTTACAATGCCTGTATATGTACCTAAAAATCAACTGAAATAGTGTTACACGAACGTAAAAACACCTACGGATCTGCATAAAGGAACTACAAACCTAGCGGTAGTGCGTGTAGGAAACAAGCACAAAATTTTTTCACGACGTGACTTATTTCGTGCATTGCGCAATATTTGGTGCCTGTAGCTTAAGCTAAAAGATTATGAATCCTTTCAATCTAATTCTTCACTGCAATGTCCAAATATTTCACTGTAGTCTTTATCGTTAATTCCATCACGTACCGCCATGTTGATCAGTGTTGATGTTGTGAATGTTATGTTTTTGCCTCTCTCTAGCTCCCTCAGGTCACGAGTTTATTATGCACAGTAGGTGTTACATGGTTGGCTGAAATGTCTGAAACAATGGGACACAATGGAGAATTTTTCTTGGGATGAGTCTGCAAGTGGTAACTAAAACAAGACTCTGGCGTCAAATTTAGGTATTTGCAAAGATGTATAGACTTAAAAAACAAATCGAGAAAGGAAGATTTTACGAACCAAATCTGCTTCCTTGTGTTTCCTAGAATCTGGTTATCTCTTCGCAATAACCCACACCTCTGCAGAGGATTCTTCATTGTCATCAGATGAAGCTAAAAGTGTTTGCTATAAGAGGATTATGGCATTAAATTTATTAACATCAATTTTACACGTTAACATATGTCAACACCTTAACAGGTTTACTCACTGAGTCTGTTGCCTCTTTGTCCTTGCCCTTCTCAACTTTAACCCTTTTCTTTTGCGTGGAGGTTGCCTAAATATCAATAACCACAAGAAGAAGAATTACAAGAAGAATTTCATTAGGAGATCTGCGCTTGTTGTGAAAATCTTTATTCAGATTCATCCTTATCAAAAATATTTCACCTTGGGTATCGTTACCTGTGGTTAAACTTTTTTTTTCAGTTTTTCTTCACAAATATGTCAAATATTTAAAATTCGTGTGTCACAATTTTGCTGTAATGGTCATTATTTTTATACTCACTAGTGGTGACAACCCCTTTTCACTTCTCTTTCTCTTTCTGATGTTTTCAATGAATCATCTCCTTGATTGTGTTGGTTTTTTATCTGGAGACGGTAAACTAATGTTAAAGGAAAGTCTAACACACCTGCATCCAGGAACTTTTCATGTAGTAACAAAGAAAGATGGAGCATCCATGTCAATAGAAGACACTTGGGTCAGAAATACTATGTGACGCGTCCGGCAATGTCGGCAGCACGTTTCGTGATGATGGTACAATGGGAGAAAATTCCTTAGTCATCAGAAGCTTTTTCCTGAAGACAATGTTAGCTGTGGAAGTAGCCCACTTTCAATATATTAAAATTGTAACACGACTTCCCGGCTTTCTGATCATTTTTCTATATTTGGTTTGGTTTTCTTTGTGCTTGAGCCTCTTTTGGGAATTGCGAGACAATGGAGTTGTATGGAATTTGCAATTTCGACCCCAAACGCTCAGAGTCATGGCAGAATTCAGGAGGCACATGGGCTATTGAATGGAAACATTAACACTGGTGTTTTCTCCTTTTGCAACTGAGAAGAAGCAAACAACATAGCATCCATAGAAATTTTGAACAGAAATGCACCTTTCAATGATGCACTATTAACCCTAAGGGTTAATCAGTCCAATCATTTATCTCAGTGTGACGAAATCTGCCACAAAAGTGAGTCCTCTCCAACGACAACACCAAGCATAGACAAACTCGAGAAAACACGTATATAAAAAAAAAAAAAATACTCTAAACGTTTATTAAAACAATACTCCCACGATTTAAAGATTAACTAGGCGTTGCTATAATTATAATCGTTTCTAAAGACTAATGCGATAATACTTGTGATAATTATTCTAATTTCTAAAGACTAATGCGATAATACTTGTGATAATTATTCTAATTTCTAAAGACTAATGCGACGATAATGATACTTGTGATAATTATTCTAATTTCTAAAGACTAATGCGATGATACTTTTTACACAAAATTCACAGCGCTTTTTTTTTGAACTACTTAGCCTACAACATATTTACAAATTATCTTCTCCGAACACGCAGTAATAGTTCCCTTTTTAGTTCACCTTACGTATAAAACAGAGTTCCTTGTTCGTTCCTTTAGACCAGCCCGTCGACGATTCCAAAACCTTCAAACTCCAGTATCTTGTATCTTTTTCAAACTTGCTCGGGCTTCGGTTTTTCCCCGATCTGCCGCTACACTCTAGTTCAATTTGCCTTTCCGCAAACGTTCTTGGAGAAATAGCTCCTTGGAGAGTTGTTACGTAACACAATACTTCTTCTGCTCTCTCTTAACTCTTATAGCACAACAAGCAGCTTTTTCCCGACAAATGACTTCTTTTGCCGTGAAGTTAAGGAATGCCTCTGCTGAAGGGATTTCAGCATATCGATTTGTGCTTCTAGGTCCCTTTCTTGTTGTCTCTCCGAACGCGCCCTCTGCACTGACTTTTTTTAGCGACGCGGCTCCTTCTTAACAACTTCCCAAAATCCACGCAAATGTAAGGTGTGTCAAAAGGGACTATATAGTAAAAAGTCTGATCTAGTAATTAACAGCTTTCAACCAATAGAACGGCTTACAATGAAAGTTTTAACAATAAAAATTACGTAATAGTCTACACAGCAGAAAAATACTTAAATAAAAGTAATTAGCATACAAGACGTAACTATTATTAATTAGGAATTCTATGACACTCAGAGACCCATATTCCCCACTAGTAGCACAGCTTGTTCCACAGTCCAATACATATATTATCTGCCCAACATGCAGCGGGGCCCCTTATTAGTTTTCGACACGTTAGCTTGTGATTGCATTTATAAAGGCCAACTGCTTTATCAAAAGTGTTAAAAGACGTGAGAAGAGTTCAAACCTGTGTTGACTTTTAAATAAATCCAGCTGTTTTCTGTTTTTTTTTTTATTATTTTACTCTTGGTTTGTCCCTGGAAAGCAGCATCCCAGAGTTTGATTGGAGGAGACAACGTTAGCGAGCACGCAGGATGTCGATATATATATATATATATATAGATTTGCAGAGTTGGAAGTTGACGAAGACATTTATTGCTACTCAGAGTTTCATGCTCCTTGCAGAGCAATCATCAGGCAACTGCCAAAAATAACGGATACATATGAAGATGTACAAAATTTGAAAATACAGAACAATGCGTAGTGGCGTGACATGCAGAAATATGATTGGTTGCTAAGCGAATACGTTCTTCAAGAGGAATTTCTTAGAATGTCTACAATTAGATATCAGTTCGCTTCTGTTGTTCAGGGTTGACATTTCGGGTTTACAGATAATAAAATATTTTTCCCATAAACACAAGTTACATCTCTTGCTTATACTAGAAAATGATCGGGCCTGTTTTACCTTTCGCCATTTGATGTTGTACGGAATACCCTTATCTTTAAGACTCCAAGTATATTTACTTAATTCAATTGCATTATATATATTATATATATCGTTGTGTTTGTACAAGTGAGTGAGAAAAAAACCAAGATAATAATGTTACCTGTACTTGAACTCCTGAGCTTTTAGCCTTCTTCTTTTGCTCCTTCACCTTATCCTGAAATATAGTAGTTGCTTAAGGAGATTTTCATTGTGATTCGAAGGATGTAGGTGGAAATAAAGCAATTAACCAAAAAACCGAAGAATCAGAGAATTTGTACTTTTGTTTAAGAAGTCTTGACCTTATGGTGTAGGTTTCAAAGACAGTCGGTCGCTCCTTTTGCTGTCGGTCGTCCTTGTTTTTCTGTCGCCAAGATGATCTTCTCGATGACTAGTTGACCTTTGGTGTACGTCCTCGTGCGTCGAAGAATTTTGACTGTTTCTCATTTCGGTTTTGGGTACTACTTGGGTTGAAGACACACCAGGAAAATAATGTCAATGGGATCTACCAGTTGTTTTTGAACTACTTTAATGTCACAATTTCCAATCTTGCGACAGCTAGCTAAATGTGTATATGCGTAGTCGACTGAAAATAAAGGCATACATTGCATTGCTTACTTGTGAATCGACTATAAAAGCTTGATAAATCAAATCTAACTGAAAATGAAATCATCAAACTTTCTTCAACAAATGTGAACATACTTACAAATCTGTAAGGCGTTATCCCGTGATGACACGGCTATTTTCCTATCTTATTTGAAGAAAAGGTATAAGACTGTTTTCAATAACGGGATTCTTTCTCACTGATCCTTCAATTTCTCTAATCACGCTAGTCCCACAAGCGAGCTGAAAACTGATTGGCTAAATTCTAAGGAAGAATAATAATCTTGCGTGTCTGGTTTTATCGCTAATAAAAACAATCAAAAAAAATACCGTGACTCAAAATTAATTATAGCTGTCAACGGAGTGCAAAACACTGTTAAGAAAAATGTTACGTGACTCTTGACGTATATTTAACAAGAAAGTGGGTCATTGGAAATGCATTTTGGATATTGAAAGTATCTAGCCAAGTTGATGCGAAAAAATGTGCGCAGAAGAAGGATTTTCTTGCACTCTTAACCCCCAATTAACATGATTCCACTCTGAATATAGAATTAGCCGAAACGAAGTTCATGTCATTCCAGACATCATTCCCCTGGGTGGCACCCCCAGGGTTTTCACTTTTATAAAAAGTAGCAGGAGTAAATTGAATTGTACCTGACTCAGTAATGCACCGCGGATCGATACCGTGCGGCGAAGCTGCACGTGGGGCAGGGTACGGGAGGGTGTATCCCCCTCCTGTTAGGGAGAACGTTTAAAGATGTATTCTGGTGCACTTTCAGGGCTCAAAACGTGATTTTTAATAGGTCAAAATCGACATCATTATAACAAAGTTTTTGTTTGTACTATACCTGTAAAAAGAAAATAAATAAATAAAATACAAAAAAATAACAAAGTTTTCATCAAAAAATTCCATTGATTTTTTTTTTCTTCAACTTTCTTCAATCATTGTTACATAAAACAAACTCTACAGTGTTGGTGAGGATTGTTTAAAAAGAGCCTTACTTGAATAGACTGTTCATAAAAAATATTCTAAACTATACTTATCTCTTAATCTATGGCAAGGCCATTTTTTAAATGATTACCAATTTTAAATCTCACTGACTTTTAGTTACGGTTACTAGACGAAACAAGACATTGAAAAATTAACTCTTTATCTCTTTTTGAATTTAGAAGTCACTGCCGCTGAAATCACTCTCCCCCATTACACTGTCTCCATCACTTTCATCACAAGAATCTTTCATGGGTTCCACCTTAAGCTTCCCCATGGCATACTTATGCCTACGTTCCAGTGATGAAGATTAGCAAGTTGCCAAGGAAACAAAAATAGCTTGAAGGACGAAGGGTCCATCTTAAAATAATAATAATAACAATACAGAAAATTGACGCTACTTCAAACTGAACAAAACTGTCACATAAGGATGCTCTTTTCGGACACTTCATTTGTCTGCCAAAATTGTAACCCTTTACCTTAAATGTATGTTTGTTGACTGAAAAATTTTCCACTTAATTGTAAAATAAAACGGTTTGTGTGATTTAGTTTAAAAATTACTTTTGTGCACCCTGCTTTTCCCTTTTTAACGTATTCTAAGAAAAAGCTGTCTGCAGTGATGACAAACTTCCCTTGCAATTAAAAAGTCGGAAAGTGAGCAGCTATGTAAGACCAAACCTGTGATTCTGTTGTATTTATTTTATACTGACAAAATGTTTGTTAGCTCGTTTTTCCAGGAAGGCCATGTATACGTTAATAATTTATATTACGATTTAAATAGGACATAAATTAAAAGCTTGATATTTTAAACAGCAGTTTGGACCACGCCTAAGCACTTTCCATTTTTGCATGCGAGTTAGTATTTTGCCCGCCTCATTGTCACCACTGTCATACTGTATGGTATGACATGACTAGCCTCTTCCATATAACAGTCAAATGTATTTCTTACCACACACCTTCAATCAAAACGTCGATACAATGAACTTTGGTATAACAAAGTATTGCGAGTGATATTTTATGCACTTTGTTGTGTGGAGGTTCCACTGTATATACATAGCCCTTTACTATTATGTCTGGTTGTTCTAG
>OZ037778.1:20593995-20688995 GCA_964035525.1 Porites cylindrica | reverse complement strand
TAAGATCACGCCTGTAATTGCCCACGCGTTCGAGAAATCTGTGTATAACACCCATGCACGAGACATTGTCGAATAGCATCTGAGTTCAACACAGTTTGCTTATACGACAGGGGGGAGTTGCACTGATGCGCTCTTGAGCATGCAGCACACCATCTACAGCTATTTAGACGAGCAAGACTGCAATGGATTTTAGTAAAGCATTTGACTGTGTCAGTCATGAACTCCTGTCATCTAAACTTAGGCAGTTGCCATTGAATCCCCTTATTGTGAACTGGTATTTAAGCTTTTTCGAGAAACGCCAGCAGCGAGTAGTTTATAATGGTTTTGAGGGACAGTGGCGTGAGGTTAATAGGGGTATGATACAAGATAGTGTCAGTGGGCCATATCTTTTTAACGTGTTTATTAATGACTTGGAGATCAATCTAGAAGGTCACCCAGCCTTGTTTAAATATGCTGATGATTCTACAAGTACAATTATCGTCCCTTTTGGGGAAATGGCCAGTGTCGCACTGACTTGGTGGATCAGTTTCCTAGCTGGTCCAGCCGCAATCGCATGACATGCAATCCAACAAAATGCAAGGAGATTATTTTCCGTAAGAAAGGTTTCAGTCAGGACATTGCACCGGTTAGTAATATAGCGCAGTGCACAGTTATCCATATTAGGTGTTACTTTCCAACAAAATTGTAAATACAGTAGTCACGTGCGCGCAAGGGTAATTAAGGCGAACAAGTCATTATTCATATTAGGATCTTTACATAAGGAAGGAATGTCCCAGGAGGAAGTAGATCACCTTTTTAACGCAATAGTTTTCCAAAATTTTTCTTACACTCTGCCGGTTTATGGTACCTCAGATTCTGACCTTTCTGTAATACAGAATTTTTTAGACTGGTGTATGAAAAGAAAGTTTATGTCCAAGAATGTAAATATCAGGGATTTGCTCGAGAAGGCGGACAAGACACTCTACAAAAAAAGATCAAATGACCCCGAATGCCTGTTCTTCCAGTTTTTACCTAAGGAAAAGAACATGAGGTACAATCTTAGAAATACGTCAGTCTCTGTCCCTAGAATCTACACTGACAGGTTTAAGAACGTTTTTAGTAACAGAATAATTTTTAGATATGATATGTAAATAGTTTTTTGAGTTTATATTGTGACTTAGGATATGTGATTTTATCTTAAGAAATAAAGATTATTATTATTATTATTACTAGTAACTTGTCAGCAGATAACATCGCGATACTGTCAGGTGATACTGGTCAGCACATACCCTGTTTTGACAGCTGTCAATTGATTACAATATTTATTTGCAATATGAGTGCAATATCAGGTTGTTCCTGGGCTCCCAAAGTAGCTAGAAAGTGTGAGATTAAACATTGGTTTCCATGTTGTGCGAATGGACGGTGTTTTGGTGTACAGTCACGTGATTACCAAAGTTTATCGGGCGAGTAGATTATATTAGCTCCAGTGCTCTGCACACGCACATGTGGAGCTCTGCTACAAATCGAAGACCCTATCCTTTTTGTGTCTGTCGACATCTATCAAAGTGTTTTAGCGAAGGTCTTTGTTTTGCAGTTTGACCCCAGGTAAACTACAAAACAAAGACCCTATCCTTTTCGTGTCTCGAGTCATGTGACAAAGCATTTTAGCGAAGGTCTTCATTTTGTACTTTAACCTGGGGTAAATTACAAAACGAAGACTCTATCCTTTCACCTCAATTAAGTGCATGCTTATCATGCAATTTCTCCACAGTTTTTCTTTCAAAGTTGCCGAACTGTTGGTTTTTTTTCCTCGAAGCTGACCACCAGCCACCGTTCCACATCCATAACCTAAATTCGCAACATAATTTCATAATTTTGCGTCTCTCGGCATCGGACAATTGGGTTTTTGGTTGTGGGTTTTCAGACTTTGTTTTGTATACACTCTCTGTCAACTACCTTCCATTAACACAAACCACAAGGATATCATTCTCAAAAAACATTCTAAACCACTTCCTTCATTTTATCCTATGTCCCTGATACTGCGTACAGCATATAAGCTCTGAATCCTTGAGGATGTAGAAGAGGAAACAAAATTCAAATTCATGCTTTTTACTAGCAGCATAACTTTCTCAGAGTTCTTTCTTGACACAAGAACTGATGAGGCCAACAACACAGATTACACATAAATTTTTTGGCCTCGTTTTTCGCCCAAAATGGATGAAGAACTCCACAGACCACCATCTCCATTACTACACTTATGTGTTATCAGCAACACCACCACCCTTCAATTTTTTGCTTATGACTTTCTGTTAACCCGTACACCCAATTTCTGGACAATTTCCTCCTATTAACCCTACAATCTTTTCCACTTCTACAATAACCCTGTCAGCTTTACAGGTGTTCCCCAGATACTGCCAGTCCTTCCATTGCAGGCTTTATCCTACTTTTCCCGTCATTGATCGTCTCTTCCAAGGTCATCGGGCCAAAGACAGGAGGGATTCTCCCTACTATTAGTTCGTTATTTAAAGGTAAACATGCACGGTCAGGCTTTCAAGGTAACCTTGTACAATAGGCACTATCCTCTAATCACTGTAGGTGATTTATAAAATCCAAAAAACGGAAATGATAAATGAATATAACAAAGGAGAGCTAAAAATGATTGACCTTCAAGGCTTAACTGAATCCTTAAAAATTAAATGGATAAAAGGCTGAAAAACAGTAGTAAATTGGTGTTTTCAGCTAATTTAAAATGTAGAGATACCCCTCTTCGCAATATTCCACACCCTTTTTTAGCCGAAACTGTAGAATACTGGATTACCTTAAATTATTGTGAAGACAACTTAAATTTCCCCCCCTCCCAGATTTGGCTAAATTTGCTTATACGAATTGATAGTAAGCCCTTCTTTTATAAGTCATTGTTTCATGCAGGAGTGAAAGATGTTAAGGATTGCTTGACAGTTCAAGTTATAATTTCCTAAGGTACACTGCTTTCATTACCAATCAGATTATTGTCAAAAGAAAGACTTCCTCACCAGTGAAAAACCAGGGAAAGTGGCTTGCTGAAGATATTTTTTCAAATGTACAAGTGAACTGGGAAAACACCCATCAGCTTTTTTTTCCATACACTATGGAAACAAAGTTAAGGGTATTTCAATTTAAATTTCTGCATAGAAGGCAAGGCATCTTAACAAACTACACGTATTAAATTAGCTTAATAATTTTATCTTACGTAACAACTTCAAATTTCTCTTTTTTCAAATTAAGCATTGTTTCTTCCATCAATTCAACTGGTAATTTGGCCTTATCTGCTTTTTTGATGCTAAACAATTGCATGTCTGAAAGTTTTGAAAAGAACGATTGCATTACAGCATTTTGACAATAAAACCTGCCGGTATTATTCCCGTCATCATCTTTAATTACATTGTATGGACGAGACAGTGCAGGAGGAAGGGGCAGAGTTGTTTGGGGTGACTGCTGTGGATTTCGGTTACAACACAGTTTTGTCGGAATTTGCCTGTTGCTTTGGAAAGTGGCATTGGTTGGCTGAATGTAAAGCCTTGGTGATTAAAGTTACAGCTAGAATACTGTTCCCCTCTTTGAAATCTCCTGCAAAAGCCGGTCGGAAATGGTGACCTGGTAGGCCTGTGGTGCGAGTCCAAGGAAACTACTGCATGTGGTGTGCCTGCAGCCACAATTCCCAATGGATCTGGTCCCAGGGGAAAAGTGTTTTTGGTATCAAAAATCGAAAGTTTTCATCGTAAGAACGCCAATGGGCATTCTTAGCTGCCAGCTCCCATACTGTCTCAAATTCATCAGCGCTGGTGCATTGCTTGGTGATCACACAGTATAAATGGCTACAAATGCTTGACGGGCTAATGTTCATCATAAATAATAATAATAATAATGGTTTATTAACAGTGTATCCACCTAGTGGCTCTTCACCTGTTAAAAACTACGATAGATATAAAAAAGGAAAACTATAATATACTACAAAAATAAAATTGAATTGAAATCTGCAATATAAAAAGAAAACAAGCAAAAATATCGGACTATAAAAGGATATTGTATAAAAAATAAAAATGTTATCAAAATTAATACAACCCTATATACAATTTACAAACTATTTACAATTGTTATTTAATAGATAGGCATTAACGTCCCTACTATATACTTTGAAGTCGCTACAGTTTCTAATATTTGCTGGAAGGACATTAAATAACTTGGCAGCAGAGTCTTGAAAAGTGCCCCTCTCCATTGCTATAGTTAATCTTGTTGCTGCTCCTGACGGCAAAGATCGGCGATGTTTAACTGTATCTAGTGGTATGTAAGACGGCCAGCTGGGGGAGTACAAAACCTGGTGAACGCGTTTGAGAACGTGGAAATCTCTTCGCTATCTTACTGGTAACCACCCTATCTTAACAATATCGTTAATGTCATTCACATACCTATTCAGGACAAAACTAGCAGCTACTAGCTGGACACGTAAACGTTTTAGTTGAAATTTCGGCAAAGGGTAATAGACAGTGTCACATTAGTCAAGTTTTGATAGCACCAGTGACTCCACTAAGTGCTTTCTGACTCTATAACCAGCCAAGTTCTTAAGTTTTCTTATTATTTGTATTGTTCGTAACAGCTCTTGCACGTTGGTTTCACGTGCTCATCCCAATTAAGATGCTGGTGGAAATGGACACCAAGAAGCTTACATTTACATATTGTAATGTACTATCTGAGATTGTAATAGCTGGTCGGTTCTTATCTAAACTATGTACATGTGACATCTGGCTTGTGGATAGCAACATTGTCTTTGTCTTCTTCGAGTTAAGTGGTAGATGGGAGTCGTTAGACCAGGAGCTCACAGTGTTTAGTGTGGAGTTTAGTTCGTGCACACATATTTGTAGCTCAGGAGCTGGACAGTTGGAGTATAATGTAGTATCGTCAGTGTATTGAAATGAATCAATCGAGGAAGGGAGATGATCTTGCAGATCGGAAACGCAGAGATTAAATAACATTGGGCCGAGGATCGACCCTTGTGGCACACTGAAACGTACGTTCACTGATTCAGATGTAAACATCTGTTCACTGGTTTATAGTGGCAATTCTCTTAGGTTTCTGAGCTGGCTCATCGCTAATGACCAACCGATCTGAAGAGTGTGTTGTTTGAACAACAAACTTGTACTGTGACTGATTTGGGGATGCTACAATGGGGTTACTAAATCAGTATTCTCGTTTGCCCTGATTTTGGATTGAATTTTATTAGACCACCTGTAGGCGACAAGGACAGCGATTTATTGGTTAGAAATCTCACGCTGGTCATTAAACTACTACTTACTAATAGTGGGTTCGTACGAGGAGGTCTTAAAACTAGTATTTTCTTCAAGCTCCTGGTTAATATCAAACTCCTCATCACTAAAAACCCCTACTCTAAAACTGTTTATGTGACTTTTAGGTTCATTTGGATCGTAGGCACAAAATTCTATGATTTCTCCAAGGACATGTCACCATTAGGATGCTTACTTGCCAATGCCATTTTGAAATATGCATTTGCTACTGCATCAGCTACTGGTATCCTGAATTTATTGTTCCCAGTGATGACCCTGGTCCTCTCACAGCCTTAAAATGATCGAAAACTACCATAGGCCCTTGCTGTGGTTGGGAGACTGTGCTATGAATATGCATTGTTATGAAGCAAGTAGGCCAAAGAGCTAATTTCGATAATCTTAAAAGTGTTTTGGTTATCCACTTAGATCAAGTCACTGAGGTCATCCCTTTGAAGAATGTACACTCCTTGAGACTGTTCAACAGGAGTTCCAAAAGCTGTGCCTTCAGAATGAGAGAGCAAAGCTCCTGAATTATAGCACACTGGTCAGTGTGGGATACATTGCTCATAGAGTCTCTGATTGTAGCCATAAATTAAGACCTATAAGAAGCCCTCCAAAGGGAATATATGCCAGGCAATTGAAAACAAGACCCTATTGATTGGTGTTAACTATTTTAATCATTTTATGGATCAACCTGGTTACAGCCGTGGACATGTTTTAAATTTTTGAAATAGCTTTCACTAATAATTACATTGTTGCAGTTGAAGAAAATGAAATGAGCACATGTTGACACACTATAATGTAGATAAATTATGGATTATGACATTTGAAATATATAACGATATACTTAAAAGCTTCAAAGATCTTTCAGTCCTCTGGAGAAAAGTCAGTCCTCTTAAGAAGGACACATGTCTTGAATTTGATGTGAGTCCACATGTTTGAACTCACTTACTGGCATGCATTTATGTGATTAAAATCAAAACTATTGTTCAGCTCATGAAATTTTGTTTTCCCATCTGTTGTCACTTCTGGGAGGCTGACCTCTATAGTGGCAGAGAACTGCCACTCAGTTTCCAAGGCATTATTTCCTTTTTAGGCAGCTAAAAATGCAAAACATAGTGTACAGCAAATCAAAATCAAATAGCAACGCCATTTAATATAAAACAAAACGCTCGATTCAAATTACATTAGATTAGAGTTAAGTCTATGATAAAAGAGAATGCCATATAGAATCTAACTTTAACATCTAACTAACATAAAGGGGTTTAAGGTAAGAAGCATAAGTAGATGCCCATATTAAACTGCAATAATTGTTGTAAGGTAAGAAAAGATAATTATATAAAGTTTTCAAAGTATTCAATGGTAAGTATCGCCTTGACTTGCATAAGACTCCTATTACTTTAGAGACTATCACAGACAGCAGAGATATGTGGTTTCTAAGATACATTTTCATGAATGATGATCCCAAGAAATTTGTCCTCCTGCACACGTGTGAAGAGAGAATTATTTATAAATATGTTTATATCTGAGGAGTTAAGAGTGATTTTCTGTAAGATTCGAACTTTCGCCTGACACGGCATCTCATAGATTTGGCTGATTTTTGGCATGAAGTCTTAGAATGGTGCCCTAAATACTGAATGCATATTCTTTGGTTTGAATTCTCTTTCCTTTGGAAGATACAGAAATGACGGTTTGACTGGGCTTCCGGAGGGCGCCATATTGGCCGATTTAGGGAGTTTTTAAAGCATTTATTTCGACCGTGGCATAGAAATAAATTGTCCATTTCTCGTACAGCTAAAAAGAACTATGCTTTAACTTTGTATTAACGTACATTTAATTGAAAACGGTTCAGCATGAGCTTGGAACGGTTGAATTGTCTTACTACATATTTTCCGTACTCGGAATGCAGGCAAATTTAGTAGAAATTGAAAAATATATATCACCCATGCCACATCGAATTAGAACAAACCACCTTACCTGAATGGAGTTTGTTTATAGGCAAGTTAGACCGATGAATAAAAAAATTGGGCAAATGCCATGGAGAAGAAATATGTTAACATCAATGTGCAATGATTTCAGCCCGGCTATTGCCCGAGTTTGCCCTCAGTGACATTTACAAAGCAAATCGGTGAATCTTGCTCGAAAACTTCTTTAATGAATCTTACCTCGTCCAGGTTATTATCTAACGCTAAATAACACTTCACTTTTTATGGAAAAGAATGGTGAGTCTTTCCCGATTTTGCGTCTGTATTTTGCGAATATAAATATTACACACGTTTGATTCACTCACACACGCAGTCATGTCATGCTTCAATTTGTCACATCATGTCCGCACTAGTTCAACATTATTTCCCACTATATCATACTGTTTGCAGTCAAATACATATAACAACCAATTTCGTCTGCAAATAAAGGTAACAACCTTTACAAAATTTTAGCAAACGCTAACTAGACTCGACAATGTCTAAATACGGCTTTATGCAAATTCCTGCTCAGTGTTCGGTACGAGGAACAATTTTCTAAAGCGGCTCTTCCCCTTCTAGTATATTTTTCCCGCCACTGGACTTAAAGCGTAATCAGTGAAAAGGATTCTACTAAGTGGTATGAGATTTTAAAAAAAACCAGCTTATTAAGTCAACTTACATGATGGTAGCATCAGCACTGTATGAAAGTCCGTAAGTTTTTGCGCACGACGAAACAATAATATCTTGGGAGAAAGAAACGCACGCTGGAACACAAGCAGGAACGAACATCCTTTATCAGATGTCAACGTCTTCGTGGGCTGTCAGTTCTTCCCGTGCTTTCAGTTTGGAAAGAAGGTAAGTTATTGTTTTTTTCTCTAACAATGACATTCAATTTCCCTTAATTTTCGACAAATCCGGTTATTTTATATCAACCTGGAATTCCAGAAAATCACAAGTCATCTTTTTCAATGAGGAAGTGCTGCCACCGGTTACGGTGAAATTTCACTTACGGGGGTTTTCATTAACCATGTGAGATTAACTACGAGCCAAGTGAAATGTATGTTTAATCAAGTTTATTCCTTAACAGAAATATGGTCAGATGTGGGTATGCTAAATTTGTTAACGGGGTGGCTTGTGGAGTAACTATTGCATCAAGCGAGTCCTTGACGTTAAAGCAGTGTTCCAGAAACATCAAACCCCATTTAAGAGGACTGAAAGTGGTGGATAAAAATCTAAAGGACGAGA
Source organism: Porites cylindrica (assembly GCA_964035525.1). Classification (NCBI taxonomy): domain Eukaryota; kingdom Metazoa; phylum Cnidaria; class Anthozoa; order Scleractinia; family Poritidae; genus Porites; species Porites cylindrica. Next base: position 20,680,489 of record OZ037778.1, on the reverse strand, counting down.
TACAGTTACTTTTGGGGCGAGCAGGTAGGGAATAAATATTTTATTTTGATATAGTTAAGTACATTACTGAAAAATTTCAACACAAAATTGGCACGTGTCGAGCTAGCCCGGGGCGAGCGTAATTTGGCGCGAACATTCTAGGCGGGAAAATCACACTTTTCCAGGAGTAGCTGTTGTCAAAAAGAAATGATTTTACAAGTCTTACGGAATATTTAGAGGCTAAATTTTACTAGTTTCTTCTGGTAAACGCCACGTGACTTATGTTCTGATCTTTTTAAAATCGGCGCACAGCGGCAAAAATGTTATTCCGGACTTGAGAGCATTGGGTGCTCTTTGGCTGCGCGGTACCTCCCATGCGACACTACGGTTTAGTATGGACGGATTTGTTGCGATTATTATTCCTGGTATACAATGTTTGCGCTAGGCACTACGCAACCTAAAGTATAGCAGTGCCCATACCTAGCCAGTAAGTTTGAGCGTAAGAAAAAAAGAATGATTGGGTGGAAGAAGGCGTGGTGGTGGGGGGGGGGGAAGGGGTGGAGGGCAACCAAAAAAATATTTCCGAGAGCACACAAGCAGATTAGCATTTCTCGTTCTAATTTGCAAAAGTAATCTGCAAAACCATTTTGAACAACCTAATCTTTACCGACGGATTCCGTGGGTTAATATATTTATATATTCTTTTTACTATATTTTGTAGGTTTGTTTTCCTCAGAGGTAGAAGCTGAGAAAATAACAATCTGTCCCCGGCATCGCGATGTGTATGGAACTCGGTGGAAGTGCAACAAAAGACGATGTGTTATTCCCAGCATCATTAGCGGTCACACCGGTATACCACCTCCAAAAGGTGACCGAGGAGTCACCTTTTTACAAGCAGAATCGATATTCAGTGTTTTGGGGGTACTAGTACCAATCGGAGTACGTAAGTATCACTAAATATAAGTAAAATTCCCAGTCAACGATACTTTAAGTACGCTAAGTTACTACTTTAAGTTCGCTACGATCATTACGATCGTCAACGGCGCCCACCTTTATTCAGTGATTAAAGCTACATTTCTGTGATAAAACTGGCCTCTTCATTGAAATACTAGCTGGCTTTAGTAACTGTTCTAACATCTTGTTAAGTCATGAAGTCGATCCAAGGGTCTGGTACTTTAGAGCAATCGTCCTTTCTTTGCCACCTTTCGCTGTCGTTCGATTCCTCTTCAGTCATCTACGTACGTTACTTCTACCCTTTTCTGCCTTTCGCGGCCAACGAACACCAGTTACATGAATTCTGAGGATCATGATATGAGCAGTTATTTCGTTATCGTTTATTACGTTTGGATCAAGTGTTTAATTCTGGCTTATATTTGCCTATTTTGATATTTGCTTTTTGTTTCTTTTTCTTAGCTATTTGTCGACAGTGCAGAGGCAAAGTAAAAAAAATCTGTCAAGAAGAAAAACTAACAAATTGTCAAGTAGACAGTTCTACAAAAAAAGTCCAAGAGAGAACAAGCAGTTTGCATGCAACGAAACAGTGCTCTGATTTAAGCATCGACTATTGCAATAGAAAGGAATGTGAAGGAATTTATAGTGATGCTAATGTTGATGACGGCGTTAGGGATCTTTCTAAATTCCATGAGGATGGCAATAGCATTGAGGGTAGCCTTTATAGTTGTAGTAAAGGCGATGACATCTGCAAAGTTCAAGTGCCCGGTAGCGTTGGTGATAGTGGTAGTAACGATTGTTCGTGTAGCGATGATGATTTTGGTTGCAATAACGTTGGTGATGAGAGAGATGTTGGCGTTGATATTAATAATCAGGAAGATGACGGCTGTGATTATGTTTGCACTCTAGCCGCTCCAAATGACACTGTCAGTGGTCGGGATGATAATGGTGATAGTGGCGGAAATAGTGGTGATAATGATGTTTGTTGTGGAGACACTAGTGGGACCGATTGTGGATATAAAGGCAACTCCCTGGTAAGCTACATTTGTTTTTCCGGTATCTGTTTCTATACGAGCTACATCTTACCAATTTGAAAAGCAATTGACTTTAACGAGTTGAAAATTGAGAAAATTTTAGCCTTACTCCCCTGGTTACCAATGATTAAAATTTTTAAAACTAAAACAACTTATTAATTAAATTTGCAGGTTCTTTCACCCATAGAAGCTGAGAGAAGAAAGTTACAAAAAGTCGAAAAAGAAAGAGTAAGTCTAGTTGCAGATGCGATGAGATCGCATGTGGTAGAATTTAGAAAAACTCAGTTGAAAGAATTTCTTAAAAGTTCTGGCTTAGCTCCAGTTCGTAAGGTAGACATGGGATCACCAACAGCAGCAGAAAGAACAAGAAGAAGAAACATAGCTGAAGCATGCCAAGTTATGGTTGCTGTTTTGCGAGTACTGTCACCAAATTATCCCTGTGAACTGTGGCTAAACGTAAAGGACTCTAACGACGTGTGAAGATTTAGAAGTACGTTAAGAGGTTGCCTTAAGAGAAGATGACGTGAAGTATCTGCGAGCGCTTTCTGAATCATACAATAACGCCACAAGTGCAAATGTTAAACTGCAAATTCTTTCTATAATGGCGGATATCACCACGTTGCAAGAAATACGCAATTACATTCCAGGCCTAACAAAATATATGTTTTGTCAAGCAAGACGACATATTTTAGTTTCTGGGCGAGGAGCTCCTGTAATTGCAAAACAAAGCCCGAGATGGAGAATCGATCTTAACCAGTTGGATCACTTCTTGGATTTTATTACCAGTCCCTACATCGTGCAGGATTTACCATTCGGTGAACGGTTTCTGAAATTGTCGACTGGGGAAGTAGTGCAGACACCGAATGTTATCAGAGTATCGGTCAGTGGACACATCATTGACCAATACGTACAGTATTGCAACGAAACAAAGGTTAAACCTCTAAGCAACAGCACATTACGACGCATTTTATCCTCCTGTCAGGCATCCACGCGAAAGTCCTTACAAGGTCTCGATTACTTTGTTTGTGAGGGTAGCAAGGCCTTTGATGACTTGGAACAACTCATTGGGAACCTTGTTGACAGTGGGTTTGACGCACGTACAGCGCAAAACCTACAGATGAAGTTAAAGGAGGGAAAGAATTACGTTAAAACGGATTTCAAAGTAACAACCTATGGTAATATAATTATTAAATGTGTAATTTCAGAAAATGTCCATACCCCCCCCCTCCCCCATGGAGGGCAAGGGAAATTCGGAAGGGAGGGGGGTCCATAAGATAGCAACTTTTAAGGGGTTGGGGGTGGCAAGCTATTAGTTATTTTACTCTCCATCGGTGTTCCAAAGCAAATTTTTTTTTCATCGATGATCTTTCATTTGCAGTCGGCTGAGTGCTTTTTTACAGCTTGCACGAATAACAATTGTCGTCGGCTCGTGAATAAACGTCTGGTTATCTATGGGTTACTTTGTTACACAATATGTTGCAGTATTCAATATAATGTGGTCATGTTGTATTAAGCTTCCTTCTAACACGTTTTTAACTGAAAAGAAGTAATTGAAGTTCATTGGTTTAAGAGAAGGGGGTTTGACAAACACCCCCTGAAATAGAGATTCCAGGGGGTGGGGGTCTAAAACAAAAGTGCCCTCCGTGAGGGTATGGATATTTTTCTACCCACACAATCTATTATGTCTTTCGGCGCTCTGATTTGAAGAAGAGTGTACTCTAAAGAGTTTATAATGACGAGTGGGAGTGATACAGTGGGGAAAAGGTTTTTTTTATGGCGAATTATTTGCCAATCCGATCTGTCAAATGATGCGCTGTCAAAAATAACATTTTCGTCATTGTTTAGTGTCTCTGTCATATTTTATGTATACTCTCCAGAATAGTCTGGTCTCGCGTAATCTTGCTCTGAGACTATCTTGCTTCTACAATAGGTTCACGTTTCCAGCTCTTCGCGTGTGTCAGATCACTGTAGCCAATATGCACTAAGTGACAGTAAAGATCCTGCTTTTAGAGGTACCTGCACTCATGATCATGACCTGATATGCAATCGCTGTGAAGACCTTAAAGCTGTTCTGTCCGAGACCCAAAAGGCAATTCAGGAATCCTGCTTCGAGTGCCAGTATGATAAGGAGGATGCTCTTCACAGATTTCAAGAAGCAACTCAAGCAATTCAGCTCTGGAAGTCACACCAGCTCAGACTTGTTAATCAGGATAATGCCCGTACAGACGTTATTGAATGCCTCGATGACAGCAAAGTGCTCCTTGTACAAGACTGGGCTATGAAATTTCTCCCTCGTCAGTACCGAGAATCTCAAGGAGAATGGTTTGCGAAAAACGGGATCTCCTGGCACATCACTGTAGCGATCAGAAAGAAAGAGAGTGAACTTGAAACACAGGCGTTCGTGCATGTAGTTGAGAAGTATATCCAGGACAGCCCTTGTGTTGTCCAGTTAATGGAACATGTTCTTTCTACTCTCAAGAGGGAACAACCTGAGATCAAAAGCGCCTTTTATCGCCAAAACAATGCAGGCTGCTACCATGCAGCCAACACCATCCTTGCCTGTAAAGACATCAGCCAGCGATCGGGAATCTTCATTCAACAATTAGACTTCTCCGATCCTCAAGGAGGAAAGGGCGCTTGTGACCGTTTTGCAGCAACAATGAAAAACCATGTACGCTCTTTTGTTAACGAAGGTAACGACGTCCTTACAGCAGAGCAATTTCTTTCTGCACTTACCTCACGAGGTGGAGAGGCTTTGAGCCCGAGTGTCTCTGGTACAAGGCAACAGTTCTAACAAAACCAATGTAAAGTGGCCAGGAATCAGCAAGCTGAACAATTTTGAGTTTAGCAGTGATGGAGTGAGGGTATGGCAAGCTTATCAAGTTGGCGAAGGAAAGTTTTTCCCTTGGTCAGAATTTGAAGGTACTTTTTATCCTCTCTATCTATCTCTCTCACTAACTCTCCCTCTCCTCTATTGCTACTCTCCTCCACCCCCCCCCCCCCCCAAAAAAAAGACTTTGCTTCAATCGTTTGAAAATTGGTGTTTGGCTTTTTTTATTGCAGTGGGCACTGTTTGATATTAACTATTTTATGCTTCAGGAACGGAGTATCCTACAGTTCAATGATGAATGCCACGGTTTCAAATGGAGACTTTCGCCCCATAAAAACCCGAAAAAAGGAACACGAAGTTCAGCAGGAGACATTAGCCGAGGTCGACACTGAAGAAGAAGAAGAGGAGACTGAGGGGACTGCCTCTGGGAGATTGTTTTCTTGTCCAAACGAAGGGTGCGTTCGTGTCTATACCCGTTACAGATCTATGGTCAATCATGTTACCTACGGAAAATGCGACTTCAGAGAAGAAAGAGAATCTGTGATGGACACTGCAAAGGTCTTGTACAGTAAAAAGCTTTGGGTCAGTGACGGTCGTATTTCAGCTACAGCAAACGTCCATTGCAATCAAGCAACATCAAGCGGTTTACACCAGAACGAAGAAGAAGGCTGGGTACTGAAATCGATCAAGAAAAATGTCAATTTTCATACATTAAAACCCTTCGAAAAGTTATTCAAAAATTTTTAACTTTTTGAACCTAGGAATCTGAACGATTATTGATTCATTTTTTGAATGAATGAAAGCCAGCACTTTAAACCAGAGCCCCCATAGGCTACCTTGAATCCATTTTTAGTAATCCTTTATCTCGCGAGGAAAAAAGCGAAAAAAAAAAAGGTTAGTTGAGGGGAGACTGGTGAGAAGGCCCTGCCGAGAATCGGTTCGTGCTGTCTTGTCTGTGCTTTTCTTAAGCTATTTATGTTCACACTATACCGAGTATCTCTTCATGCCTACACGAAAAGCTATCTGGAAAAGTATGAATACCTATCCGATATGTGACACTCCACTTTATAATTTGGCGCAGCAAAGCGTTTCGCTCCGTTACAGAAATCGCGCTGAAATCACCGTTCTAATGCGTGAGCAAAATTCCTATCCATATTTTTATCGTGTCGGCACAAAAGGTATCTAGTGTGAACATAGCTTTAGCTTTAGGTGTGTAGCAAGGTCCAGGCGTTCAGTGAGAGGGGCGCCCTTGGCTGATTTTCGTCCTTACATCTATGTGTCGTCCCTCTAATCTGAATGCCTGGAACAGACTATTTCAGGGTGAAAAATTAGAAAGTAATGGCAGTAACCACTTGTTAGGAATGAGGCTACCATCCATAGTAAAAAAACAGTAGTTTATGATTTCTCGATTGATACATGTATTTTGTCGAACGACCAGTAACTGATTGATTATGACAGGGTTGAGGAGATTTCAGTACCTCTGGTATCTACCTAGCTCAGTGAGGCTTCCTGATCCATAAATATGTAGGGGAGGGGTGTGTGAAGTAAAAGTAAAGAGAGCGTAATAACGTGCGGGAAACAAAGGTGCCATTGCAAAGATTAAAAATAAAAGGTAAAGCATCACAAATTATGTTACATGACTTCAGGCCTTTTTTAAAAATTTCTATTTCATGTATCGATGTTGACCTACTCCGAGTCGTCCTTGGGAGGGGAGGGGGCGTATTAGTAATTTGGGGCGCAAGAAAATCTGAGACTCTTTTCGTTGCTTTTGTAGGTTAAGTAATGCAATTTTTCACTAAGTATAAATGTCCAAAATGATTACAAATAATTTTTCTTGGAGACTTGCTGAAAACCCTAACATTTTCATAAGAAACTTCGAGCCACGATTTGGGTTGGACGATCAAAAGAATTGTACCTTTGGCACGCCCAATGTTTGAAAACCGGAAATAGTGATGTTCATTTCAGACCCTACATAGTGATGCTCATTTCTTAGAGCGGGAGCGTCAAGAATATAGGAAAGGAAGTGTAGAGTTAAAGGAAAGTTGATTCCCATCTCACACCACAAGGCAAGTGGTTTTATTTAGCTTTAATATCTTCAAAAACTAATTATCTGGTTTTGCTTTGAGCATGATAATTGCGAGCAGTTGTTGTTAGGTGTTGTTGTTCCGGCTGCTCGAAAGCAGGAGTTGTAACGCCATGCAAAACTCAGTTGAACGTGACTACCGACGTTTCGCAGAGAAAATGCCGTTTTGAGATATCTCTGAATGTGGAAATTGTACATCTTTATATATTTTGTTTCAATTTTTTTTTTGTGATATCTTTCAAAAGTTTTAGTTTTGGGAAAATTACGATTTAGTTCCCATGTGGGGACGGTACCCGTAAATGCACAAGCAACACATTTATATTTTTATAATTTACCATTCCGCTGATAAAATCCGCCTTTTTGCAGAGTTTCTGACAGCAATTCTGTCACTGCCATTAAAGAGGCCATTTTTGATCTACTTTTTACTCAGATTTGGACAGAAATTCTTTTATTTATCACTATTTTTGGCAACATCAGTGAGCATTTGTGTGTAATTTAATTAGCAAAGCGACTAGAACTTGCTGCCCATTTAATAAAGTTCTTTCTGTCGCATTGCATTTGCCCGATTTTTTTATTAACGAATTCGATTTGGCTACAAACAGTCAGTATTTAGGCAAAGCAGCAAGTTTCAATCCTGTGTGGCAAGGGAGGTATATGCCTTTGGATTGTTGGTAATTTTGAGAGCATAAATTATGCAAAAAGTGTGCACGACCGAAAGTTGAGCCAGTCTTAGCGAAAACGCTGCTATGTACGGAGTAAACTTCAAAATTTTAATAAGGAAGGATAGTTTTTGACATGTATCTCATCAGTGATAGAATTGCTTCAAAGACAGGCTTGTAGTTGGATTCGTAAAACCTCCTTCGATTTAACCAATATGGCGCGGGGCCGAAGGTTCCCCAAAACGGTCATGTTGGTAATTTTCAAAGTAAGAAGATTTAGAACCTAAAAATATTCATTTCTTATTTAAGACCCAAAACCAACTTTACATGCTAATTTTCAGCCAATTCGGTGAGATAGCGTGGCAGCGACTTTTCAATATAGTTCGAATCTTACAGACAATTGCTCTTAATTTGTTTACGTTGAGGGTGAAAAATGATGAATTTAGACTTGGCAGGGTGAACAGTGAGTTTGTTAGCATTAAACCAAGAAGAAACATGGGAGAGCTCTACGTTAAGAATAGTTGCTACGGTAGCCAGGTCATCATGACGAGGAAAGATATTTGTATCATCAGCAAAGAGAATGATAGACAAGAGGTTGGAGACATGAAAAAGATCATTGATGTATATAAAAAAAGTAAAGGTCCAAGAACTGAACCCTGGGGAACCCCACAAACGACCAAATTATATGAAGAGGTACGGTCATGGACCATGACGTACTGCTGTCTGTGAGACAAATAGCTAGTCAGCCAGGTTAACGGGATACCTGTAATGCTATAAAAATTTAGCTTATCCAGAAGTATTTCATGGTTGACTGTATCAAATGCTTTCTTAAGATCAACAAAGACTCCAACAGTGTACTGATTGTTTTCAAAACCTTCATAGATGTTGTTGATAAGTTCTAAGATAGCCATAGCAGTAGAGTGATATGGTCTAAAGCCATAGTGATTATGATTGAGGATATTAAACTTTGTGAGAAATCCTGATAACCTGGGGTAAAAAAGTTTCTTGAAGACCTTAGAAAGACGGTAGAATAGAAATAGGCCGATAGTTTTGAGAACAAAGGAAGGTCATCACTTTCAAAAACCGGGAGAATCTTTGCAATTTTGAGTTTATCAGGAAAGACGCCATGCTCAAATGATAGATTGCAAATATGAGATAAAGGAGCAGCAAGTAAATTAAGTGTTTCCTTGATGGGAGAGATAGAAAGACCATCAACACCCTCACATTTGCTATTTGTTAGACTATGAACAGTAGAAGCAACCTCAGCAGGAGAAGTGGGATTTAGAAAGAAACAATCAGCAAAGTGACCAACAAGGAAATCTTTATGAGAAAATTGAGTAGATGAAACTTTACTGGCCAGAGAGGGTCCTATGTTGCCAAAGAAATTATTAAAGTTAGTTACTGTCTTTCATATTACTAAAATGTTGTTCCGATTTCTGTAGTAGTATAGCAACCGCTTGGGCAGGAATAAATGAATATATAATGAGGCTGGTTATCTGGGTGCTGTAGAGGCAACCGCTTGGGCATGAATAAATGAATATAGAATGAGGTAGGTTATGGCGGGCAGTGTAGTGGGTATAAATTGTGAATAAATTCATATATAATGAGGTTATAGCGGTGTGTTGACGTCACTGTGTCGACATTGGTCCTTGTTCCTTATTTTATAATTGGCTTGTTAACTAATTGATAAAAAAAGCCCTGAACAGCCGTCATTCTGCAATCCATGTTTAATGTAAATAAAGTTACAAATTAATCGAATCGAATCTTGTATCATTGTGTTTTACAATGTTAAAAACAGTTTTTTGCAAGAGTTAGTGGGTCTTTACATGTGTCTTTGAGTACAATCCTTGCGTCTCCAGTTCTTGTCTCTATAACTAGTTCATCGTACATATTTATCCTTGTTTCCTTACAGTTTGCATGTCGTAACAGTCTGTTTTTCCAGTTTTCCGAGTTTTCCGGCTCCTTAAAAGGGTATTGTATCCTCTTTGACAAATCTTCGGAAAAGAGATCCAAAAATATGACGATATGACCGGGCGTTCTGTGGAATATGTACTATCCGTGCTCCACTGTTGTTACGTCGTCAGCGTTGATGTTGGTCAATGTTAAATCGCACAACCAGTCTGACAAGTTTTGCATCAAGTCTTGATTGTAGTTTTCATTGAAATATTTTTCCTCTTCACATTTCCATCGAATTTCGTAAATGAGACATACCCAGTCGTATTTCGTTGTCATGGTTTGTGGAGTCAGCTTTACCATGTGGTGTAAATGGGTGTGTGGAGTAAATCGGCTGGAAAACTTTTAGTTTATTTGTCGTGTTACGCGATATGTCTTTGTCATGCTGATGGTGTTTGCTTTATAATTTTGTGTGTTGCTTGCAAGATATTTCATTACAGGAAGGTAATTTTGCGAGTTGTGTAATTATGGGAGACAATGGTCAAGCCAATTTGCATTGTCGATTTGTTGATGGAATGATTTATCGCATCTAAACATTCAAAGGTTTATTTTGAAGTTGGATAGAAAATTTTCTGGTTTAGATAAAAATTTGGAAGGGAAGGTATTGAACTATTATGGCCATGATGTGTGGATAGAATGTAGAGATTTGTGCGAGTTTAATCATTGGATTGTACATCCCGATGTATTGCAATGTTATGTTGATTCAGATTTGTTTGTCATGAGAAAGACGATGGACTCTCCAAGGTTTAATATAGCCGGATACAAACAGTTTGTGAAATGTGGACTGTTGTATCACATTAGCATGGTTACGATAAAAGAAGCTAAAGAGACGATGCCTTTGATGTGAGCATTCCACGATTTTGTGCAGACATACGAGTCATTTGTTGCTGCGGCCGAGGTGAAAAGATATGTCAGGGAACATGACAGGTTGTTTGTGAATTCCAAGGTAACTTAGGGAGCGGTCATTAACTATTGGGGGGGGAGGGCTGGTAAATTTTGGGGGAGGGCTGTGTTTTTTTGGGCGCCCATTTGGGGTGGGCCATAATTTTATGGGCCCACGTTTTATAGGGGAGGGTTACAATTTGTGGGCGCCTTTTATTAAAACTTTGGGCGATGTGCACAAATGGGTTTTGTGCTATTGACTTTAGCATGGCAAGAGAATCTTCATAGAATCGTATACTCAAAGCTTAATTGCACAGTGAAAAAGCTCACACCCAGAACAATTTTATAAACATCACTTGATTTATTGTTATTTTAAAAAATCAACAAATTCTGGTATGCTATAAAACTCAATCAGTCTTAAACAGTAACGGTATCAAACATATTGCCAATGTCCAGTGAAGATGTATAAACGACTACTCAATGGGCTCATAGTAAGGAGTGCATTCCATTGTGTTCCAGTAGGGGCCAATGTCTTCTGCACTGCTGCTGTCGTATGCTTCCACTGCAGTAAAGACACCTCCCGAATCCTCCTCCTGACATTGTTCAGTTACATCACTATCATCGGCCCCGTCATCGCTATTTCTTTCACTGTCTTTGCTGTCATTGATGCTACTTAGGTTGTCTTGGTCGCTACTTTCATCGCCGTCACTTGCATTAGAGCTACTCTCACTTTCAGAAAACCCTAACATTGTTCTAAGCTCTGATTTCGCGCTGTCATTCAAAAGTTCGCACTGATCAAACATCAAAGCTACCGCCCATTTCTGCTCTCTTTTTCCAAGTTCTTTTACGATTTCTCCGCACAAATCCTCCTTCTCACAAATCTTACCCTCCGACCAATCAGGCGCAATCTTCTTGAGAACCTCAGTCGTCCTGGCCACATGCCTCGCCTTTTTCCGCTTCACACTCTTTTGGGTATTTTGTTTCCTTTTTCTTGATTTTCTTTTCATTGCAGAAAAGGGGTGCTTAAATGCTGCTTTGCAGGTTTCTTGGAGCTGACTTAGACTAGTTATTAAAGTGTGTAATTCATTTCTAAAACCCTGCAATTCGGTTAGCTTTTGCTCATCAAAGTCATGTGCAGTTTTATGTCCTGTTAAAACTCTACCTGATGAATGGATTGTTCTTTCTAAGTGTTCCTTTAGGTTTTTTTGTAAAGTTTCGATTGAAGTTTCGACCCTCTTTATGTGTAACATGTTCTGCGTTATGGTCGTTGAATCATGCGGCTTGAGAATGTGGTTTTCTCTTAGAAGAAATCCAGCCTTAGAAGGATCCTTTACAGATTTCAGTTGCGCTAATTGCTCTCTAATTTTTTTTACCGCCTTCTCATTGTCGTATTCCCTTCTCGCTTCTTCATGGAATGCTTTCTTAAAGGCCTTCTTGTTTCCACCAAAATAGCCAACCCGTTCCAAATAAAATGATTCGTACACTTCGTTATAAAATCTGCTCATGTCATTCCGGGGATTTGGGATCCAGCCAAGGTTTTTATCCTTGTTCACGCTTGCTTGATTTTGTCTATTCGCCGCATTTTTGTGACTTGTCATTTCCGCTGTGGATTCCTGAGACTCTTTGTATACTTCTAAAAGCCTTCTTGCTTCAAATACAGTCATTCCTGAGGGAAAAAAAAAAAGAAAAAAAACACATCAAAAAGAGCAACATTTTATTAGAGGAACTTTGCCATGGTTAGCACGTATGCTGTCAGAGATTTCGTGTTGTCTTTGGATCTCTGCACCTTCGCGAAATCTCAGTTACTCTTGATATGAATCATGGATCAATGTCTTTCTCAAACAATGCCCATTTCACCTAACAATATTCGTCAAAATATTTCGCCTTCGAGTAAAATTTCCGCTCCTTTGATATCCTGATCGACCATGATTGCTACATAGTGCGAAAAAATCAGTAGAAATTAAGGACAAACATTACAACTGTAAACACAGTGAACGTGTGAGTACTACATGTATGTACTGATATCTGCTGCTTTTTTCATTTCGTACCTCCCATTTTGGTCTAAATATAAAAACCAACTATATTTAATAAAAATAAAATAAAACATTAAAACCCTGGAACTATCTTTAATTACATGTATTAAAGCTTACCTAATTCCTGCCTAAGAAGCTCTTCGTTCACATGTTGGAGGTGTTCAACTTTTTTTAAACCTTTTCTGACGCAAGCACCCTCATAATCTTCTAGATCTGCTCTTTGAAGTACATCTAGTATTGGCGATGAACCCAGTATAAATCGCGAAGAACTAGCCATGTTCATTAGAGCTGGAATGCTGGAATGAAGTCACGCGGAATTCTTGAAAAAATGAAAAGGGCCGAGGGTTTTTATTTCAGATAGCGAAAATCTCGATGACAGCGATTGTGACGATGATGTTGATGATGACATTGATGATGGCAATGATGATGGTGTCTTGGACGAAATCGGAGAGGATGATAGCGATGATGACATCAGTGAGGATTCTGATGAGGACCAGGAGGAAGACGAATCGGTCCAGCAGGAAAATAACTTTGAAAATCTTTTGCACACCACACGATATGGCCGAACTTGCAGGACCTGGAGGGGTCGAGCAAGAGCTGCGGACTTCCTTGAATAGAGACAGCTCTCGCTGATCCGTTATTAAATACGCACAATTTGTTCACTCTTGAAATTGACTACAAAACAGGAATTCAATGAGTAACAACGGGGCTGTTTAATGTACGGGTTCCCTTTACTTGGTGAACCATTGGGTTTTGTAAATAGTGTATTAAAATAGTAACACTTTTTTCTTATTCCAGTGAAATAATTGTCTCAAAATAACGTTCGTAAAAAATCAAAAGTTTTTCACAGGGGAGGGTTACAATTTTTAGGGCTCACATTTTAAAGGGGGCCAAGATTTTTGGGCTGTTAACCTGAGAGGGGCTAACATTTTTGGGCTCTAACCTTTGAAATAATACCGACCCTCCCCCCCCAATAGTTAATGACCGCTCCCTTATGTGCATAAAAATTTTTAAAACTGTCTTGTGTTGCGAATGTGTGGAGAGGGTTTTGTAAGGGAACATCTAAGGTTGTTTGCACGAATTTCAAGCTAATGTACACATTTTTTAAATGTCTTGTGCTGCGAATGTTTTGAAAAAGTTTTTTTCTTTGTTGCTGTGTAAAGATAACACGTAGGTTCGAGGATGATCTGTTGGTTACCGTTTTCGAAGTCGATACGGATAAATGGTTGAGGTGCAGGTCAGGTCAGGTCAAAATTCGAATTGTTCTTGTGATTTTTGTAGCCCAGGGAATGACGGTAAACTTGGAAGGTCCATTCTTTGAACCTTCGGTCATTCAAACCATCTACGAGACCGTACCCAAAAAGGACAAACCCCAAAATAGTAGACACCAACTGCAAATTTATGATGAACGATCGATCTTTAATGAAACATTTAAAAAATGTACAAAATCCACAAGTGGTTTATCTCAATAAATCAGATAACTTAATCTAAGTCAGATACGCGTGCTTCGTCTTCTTCATGATCACAATCACAAACTAAATTATTTGACAAAAACTTAGAAACCTGTTCCCCCACAGTACTCAAATCGAGCACGGCGCAATCTCCTTGTCCCTCTTTCATATCAGCAAGAACCTTTTGCAGAAATGCATCTTGCCAAGATTCTTTGTTTTGTAAAAACACAGCTTCTATTCTCTTGGCAAAAGAGTGACGACAATACATTGGATACAGAAGCTCTTCTTTCAGAAACAGAGCAAAATCTGTAGTGGTATGGGCCTTACACGCACGTGTAAAATACTTTTAATGAAATCTTGCGGTTGATCGACAAGTGAAACATTGGTTAAGATAAGCACAATCAACAATGATTGCAGGAATGGTCATTTCCTGAATTTCAACATCCTTTAAAATGCCTTTTGTAACTATCCAAGATGTTGAGGCTGGATAAATGAGTAACTTGAAAAATGGATAAAGATTGTACGTACCTAAGAGATTCATGAAAAGAAAAATATAGTTCTGAAGTGGTTTTTTACACATAAAACCACCCAAAATAAAATTACAAAACAAATCGAACATGCAATCCTTATCGAAAATCATTTCTTTCTTGTGATTGAAAGAAAGGCCTAAAAACTTTCTCTCTCCAGAATTCATAGCCGACATTGCAGTCTCTTTCAACCGGTCATAATCTTCTCGATTCATGTGAGCAGGAATCTTGTGCAATCGATGAGCCATATATCTAAAGAAAGCCTCCCTAATGATTGCACGCCAATCTTCATCAACATCTTCCCAACCCCAATAAACTCGTCCTCTACACAATTACACACTGCTGCAGCATAATGAAAACAGTAAAATTCTTGAATTTTTGCAAGCTCTTTAACGGCTGCAACCTCATCTTTCATTTTGTAAATTTTCACATATTCACTCACTAAAAAAGGGTGGGGAAGTACTGGAGCCAACTGCTTAGTATCCCTTACAAAAACATATGGAACACTCCCCCTTCAAAGGTTTTTTTCTAAAATAATTAACATCAACAACAAACGCATTGCCACTTTTTTGATGTTCAGCTTTCACATCCCTTGCGAAATGGAATTGAGAATTCCTAGGATTTTCCTAAAAATTTCACTGCACTGATCGTTTAAATGTTCCAAAAATTACAACAGTGACCTCAAAAATCAAATTTAAGACAATGACTTTTTGTGAAGTAGGAATCAAATAATTCAGTATAATGACTGTAGTCCTTATATACATATGAATAAACTTTCTTGAAAAATAAATAATTATTTTGCTGTAAATAAATTGACCAATTTTCCCTATAATGATAAGTATATTATTTTTAATTGAATGTATCATAAATTATAATCTTTGACATTAAATAAGCAACAACCAATTCAAAATAAAATAAATAACAGCAAATACATACACTTAAATACATGTACTAAATTTTTAAGTGCAATGAGACAATTTCTGCAAGAATCATTATTTTCTAGAAGTTGTCAACTGTTTTTACAATCACAAACTAATTCATTACATTAAAATCTTCTAATAATCTGACCAGAAATTAAAGGTCAATACCATTAATCAAATTTTCAGAAATAGCCACTTTAATTTATTTAACTTGTTGTGACATTTTAATATCTTCCTGAGCTATAAACAATAAAATTTGCACTTAAATTTTCATAAAATTTCATCACTAGAAAAATAGTGTTAAGCCCTCATTACTAATTTACAAATGTAGGATGGGGACCTCTGTGGGCATGGTCCACATTTGGCTTTGAGGATATGAACGGGACTATTATGGATTTGACACATGGCACAGGAAATGTTTGTAGACAGGTACCAATAAGAATAAGCTTATATTTATCTCTCACAAAGAGAAGAAAAGGTGTGTAGTTGCAGTTATCTCTCCCAAAAAATCAATGTTAGATTTGAAAAATGTTATTAGTGGCATAAACATCCTAATTAGCATCACGACAGGCCGCACATATAGTGTTCCACCTGAAAGCAATAGTATTGGCTATTACTCTGCTGTCCCTTGCCCATTCTATTGCTACATAAGTGTTGATTTCCCGTACACCTCCTTAAATACTTAGGATACACTTACATGGTATGATATGCAAAAGAAGGATTTACTATTCACTCAGATCATAGAGTTCTCCAAAGAAACAGGTTGTTGATACTTGTACATAGAAACAGTATGCAGAAATCCAACATAGTCGGTTAAACACCGGTAATCCTAGCCCTTCAACCCCTTAGAGTGACCAACAATAATAGTTTATCCTTACTATGATATTGTGTAGTTCACAACTTGCAGCTCCTGAATATTGTCACAGCCGCTTACTTTTCCAGAGTCGGCTGCCTATAACTTCAAAAAAATTTGAAACCCCTGTACCTATATGTTCAAAGCAGGAAAATTCTAATACAATATAACTATTTAAATAATTGCGGTTGTACTTCAGATTTTTTGAAGGAAAAAGTTAATACATTTTCTATATTTGGCAGGCATTAATTCTCTCAGCAGAATGTTACCTATGAAGACCATGTCATAAAAAGGAGTACTGATGACTTGAAGTGAAAATTTTCATTGACTATGACCTTTCATGGCTCATGAAAATTAATCCCTCACCCCTTTCATGGGGGTAAGGGAAACAACACTAACGCCATGAAATTGTCCTTAAAATCACATGAAACTGATCTGTATGAGCAATAACCACGTGTATGAAACCTAGCATCAAGAGCCGGGGGGTTCCCTTGGCTATTATCAACGTGGAAGAAAAAATGGAAGAAAAATAGAACCAAAAAGAAATCCGTAGCTGTTTGATTCCCTGCCTACTTGTTGTACTAATATCCGCCAACTTGAAATCTTAGTGACATCCCTACCTACATGGTTAGACAACACATAGATATACATGTAGTGTAAAGTAAACTATCGCTATGGTCATGATTGAAAAAAAAAATGTAAAACATAACCTGTTCAGGTGGAATCTCTAGATAGTGAGATAATGTAAAGTAACATATACCTAGTTATGATTGAAAAAAAATATAGAAACATACCCTGTTGGTGGAATCTATAGATGCTGTTTGTTTTTAATCCAAATGACATCAGCTGAATATTCTTTTTTTCGTAATTTATTTTACCCAACATACACATCACCACATTCCACATATATGCATAAACATCTTCGAATAATTAATACAGTGCATGAATATGTAAAAAAGCTAAGTGACTGCTTTTTCCAATGTCGCCGATGCAGCCTTCTGAACTGAAGGTCCACACATCAGGCAAGTGCTAGTGCTAGTTGTTTTTGACCTAACTATTGCACCTATTATTATTGCATGTACCAGAAGCATTGAATGTAAAACCTTAAGCAACTTATACTATGAATTAGAGTTCAAATGAACAAACCTACCGGCTGTATTCTAATATTTTATATGTAAGTTGAAGCCTCAAGTCCTTATAAATTAACTGGAAATTACATTGCTTCTAACTTGTATAAGTAGCCATTGGAAACTTATACTTATTATGCCATTTCTTCTCCTATTTTATCTAACATTGGTCTTGACAAGTCTGCTATAACCTTGTGGCGCCAGAAGATACAGTTTTCAGAGTATTCCATTGACTATTTGCGACAAAGAGTACAGTTATTTCGATCTGCAGTAAACAAAAAGCAGCAAAAAGGGATCTGATCAATGGCATATCTTTGCATGCATCTTTGAACTTTATAAGCTTATTTACGCAAAGTTATTAGAAAACATACCTTTCCACATTAATCCAGCTGAGTAAACTCACTTGCAAACATGCTTTATGTGAAGAAAAACTTCGCAATTGATCAATTTGTCTCGAAAATAACGTGGATAATAGAAAGACAGTCTTACGAAAATACTTTGTTGCTTGTGAAGTCCGCGTGAATGTGAACTATTCAACGGAAGTTCATTCGGCACTTTTCTATTGCTTCAAAAGTCACACGTGACAAAGTAAATCAAATTGTGCATGTGCCAAAGGCACGCGTGGAAGCCTGGGAAACAAGAAAACATGGCGGCTAATCTTGCGACGCGCCCCTGTTTGCGTCGAAATAGCAGTTATTTTCAACGTTAATTAAGATGAAGCAATGCATTTGAAGTGTTAAAAGCAAGAGGTAAACTTAACGTTGTTCTTTTAAGTTGGGAAAGAAAATGTTGGACCACATTATCAATCAAAGAACTGTGACGAAAAACGTGTTCTGGCTGTTGTTCCGGGCTTGGCTGGGCTTGCCATGCTTTTGACTGCACTCCTGATGCAAGGGTTGAAGAGAATCAAGACAGCCCATGTCTTGTGCGTGTGCCTAATTTCCGTGGAATATGTGGATAAAAAACGTACATTTCAGACTGGATATGTACGTCATATTTTCAAAAACGAGACTTCTCATTTCAGACAACATTTTGCACTGAAAGTGTACTGGACATAATGTAATTTAGATAAGTTAAATTGTTATCTTAACCAAATACTGGTTGGAGGTTTGTGAACAGCATTCGCCACATGTCAGCATTACCAGATTAGGTAAAAAAAATTGGGTTGAATATAAAAATGTAAGTATAGAAGTATACATTACCGTTATGTTCTGTATTATAAGTTTAGAATTGTTTCAGTGCAATCACTTAAAATTAAAATGTAAAAAAAATAAGTCTTTCTGATTTTTAAACAGCCCTGAGCTGAATTCCTAATTTGCATAACTTAGAATTCCTAGGAATTCCCAGGAATTCCAAGCCCAGTTGGCCTGAATTTTTCTATTCCCAGAAATTCTCAACAATTCTTAAGCTTCTAAAATTGTAAAACTAGGAATTCCTAGGAATTCCAAGCCTAGAGTGAGACCTAATTTGCCATTCCCAAAAATTCTCAAGAATTCCAAGCTTATTTGATGAAGGCTGATTTGCATAGTTGGGAATGGGGAATTCCCCGAAAGCTGGGAATTCATTTTGTAAGGGGTTCTACGTAAACATTAACACCTTCTCTATCAGGATCTATCTTATCGACATATTGTCCCAATTTGCAAAGTTCAAAATTTTCCTTGGTGAATTTACAATCAGTTTTACTCAGGACTGCACGATCCAAATCCACACAATCCAAGACGTGTTTCACATGATAACGCTGATTATATGACGGAACCTTGGAAACTGTCCCCGCTGCAACCACTTTCTTTGCTTTCTCTGTCACTGCAACTTTCTCGACAAGTAGCTTCTCCTTCCTCAACTTCTTCTTGTTTGGCATCTTCAAGAACAGGATCTTTGAACAAAAAACCAAACTACACTCCAGATACAGGATCCAAATTGATGAGCTCGGTGGATGTGAACAATTTCACCAGTTTGTAGACGATCTGTTCTGTCGAAACTGCTTTGCCATCTGATTATACATGCTGGACTCGCTTGTTTCCTTCTTCATTGAGACCATGCTTTATGATTTCTGCAAAATCTCTCTTTCCACCACTCTCTATATACTCATCTATCAAGCTAGATACCTCTGTGAGACGCTGTTTCAAAGCACTTCTGATCACACAAAAATGAGTCAATAAAGATCTGGCGCCAAATTGACGATGCGTGACAAATCCCACCATATCCAATAATTTGCAAACACATGGATTCTCATGATCCTTACCGTCAGCCCCTGTCAGACGGCGCTTCCACTCTTTTGCTACTTCCACTGTTGGACGATGACTTTGATTCTGCAAAAAATCATTCAGTTTTTTGATACCTTCACCGACATAACTGTTAAAACAAAAAGAATAGGGTTTACAACCCACGACGAACGTGTCGTTAACTGACTGTACTTTAAACATGACTATTCACAAAAATGCAAAAGCGAAAAATGAATGAAAATGAATTTTAAACTAGTTTACACTCCCACTTACCAATTGCATCAAAATATGCAAATAATCTCTCTTGGTCACTCTGATTGACACATGACTGAAACTCAATACTTGGACAATGCCTTTGCAGACCGATTTCATCTACAAAATGTCGAATAACGACAGCAAGTTTTTGATCAAAACTGCCGTCTTTGATGGCAGTAACTAATTCGCCTGCAGCTAATCTGGAATCTACACAGAATATGAAACACACGGAAAATTCGTCACTACCCAATTCTTCTCCACTGACGATGTCGTCCACAAACTCTCTACAGTCTTTATTGTATATAGTTTCCTGTACTTTTGAAACTTTCTTGCGAGGAACGAACAATTGTCCCTCCTCCTCGTCCGAACTCTCCGTAACAGAACCCGACTCATATTGTGCCACTGTGATATAAAATAAACATTATTTTCTTATCACTACAAACCTAATTAGTTACAGTCTTACCAGTATTGCAACTCATCTTCAACCTACCTCATTATATATGAATTTATTCACAATTTATACCCACTACACCGCACTACACCGCCCGCCATAACCTACCTCATTCCATATTCATTTATTCATGCCCAAGCGGTTGCCTCTACAGCACCCAGATAACCGACCTCATTATATATTAATTTATTCATGCCCAAGCGGTTGCTATACTACTTCTTTTTACAAATGATCTGCTTAATAAGTGACCAAGTCTTCCTCAGGTCTGAGCTAACCGAGGCATGCATATTGGTAGGACAGTTTGAGGAAATATGGCATTCAATTTGAAGAAGAATCGCTCTCTGGAATTGAGGGAAGACAAGAGCAGGCTGTCACTATGTTGTTTTCTTCAATTCCAATAGTTGAGATGAAGTGGCATTAAGAGGTAATCTGTTGCTTTCCTCTCCTTTTGTAAGATATGATTCACACAAGGTGGACAGGTGATGTGGATGACGAGACTGGTCGATTGTTCTTTGGTATCTCATGATCTCCATCTTTTAGAAGTGGAATGACTTCAGATATTTTCCACGCTGCAGGAAAAACTGACGACAATAAGGATAGATTCACAATGTCCGTCAGCACAGGCAGAATGCAAGGGAGCGCATCTTTAATCACAGACATGGTGACTTTATCAAACCCCGAGGCTTTGTTAGATGAAAATGACAGTATGGCTCTACGAATCTCGTGACTTGAAACAGCGCAAAAATTAAACTTCTCCTCATCCGTAATATATTGTCCACTAGTGAAATCGTTTGGCGGAGACAGTTCATGAGTAGCAATCAAGGCTTTAGATGCCTCTGATGCTTTAGCACCAACAGATACAAAAAACTCGTTAAACTCCTCTGCGAGTGCCTTAACTTCTCTCGTGTACACTTGCTGCGTAGCCTCCTTTCTCGGCAGACAATTCCTTATCAATTTCCTCTGAGAACTAGTATTCTGACATCCTTCCATCTCTTTATTTATGTATTCTTGTTCCGCCTTCCATAGCCTGATCTTAACCACTTGCCTGGAGTCACGGTACACTTCCCAGTCCACAGGAAGCCCGGTACAACAAGCACGCTTCAATAATCTATCTCTATCTCGCATCAGCTCTTTGATTTCCTCATTGACAAATAGACAGTGGCGGTGCTTGACTTTCACTGACTTAACAGGCGCATGGACATCTAGGACCTCAAGATATCGCTTGTTAAATCGATCAACCATATCACTCGCGTCTTCAACAAGGACAACTTCATTCCATGGCACACGCTCGAGATCAGAGACAAAAAAAAATAAAAAACAAAACAATAAAAAGAGAAGGTACTCTGAAAATGAAGACAGCTGGATGTTGTGCTTTTCAACAGCAGTTTCTTGACCCTCCTGACGATTGGTGGAAATCAATGCTCATCCATGCTGCATGTACTGCATGTACATGCTGCTCATGCATGCTGGATGTACTAACAAAGAAAGGTGTCCCTAACATGATAACTCCATGAAGATGCGAAGGATCTGGGGACATGAATAGCCCGAACTTGAAGTGTACTTCCCTAAAATATACAACAGCAAAAAGACCTAGCAAATTTTTCTGTGAGACGTCTTGTTAATTTATCTCATTATTCAGGAAATAAGTTAGATCAATTCCACTTGAACATGGAACAACTACAATCAAAACGTAAATATCACAAAGTACTTGAATAATATCTAGAAACAAGGGAAAAACCTTTTTTTTACCAAATTGGGGGGTACCAGGGAGGAGGCAGACCCAGTTCAGTAGGGTGGAAGGCGTAATAATTATTATAAGGGACACTTCTTTTCTCACAAATATAACAGTTTTCTTTTCAGAAAATGTGCGGGAGGGCTTCATGCCCCGATATCACTGTCCCTCATACTAAATAAATCATGAAATACTTTCTTTTTAATTAAATGCTAACTCTAGTACCTCAGCAACTTGACTCGTGTCTGGAAGGTAGTCCAAGGCATCATTCTCCCAAATTCCAGTGAAGTCATGGTTATAGACGTCCTTGTTGTCAGTGATATTTTGAGGCTGCCAGTGTCAGGCTTCTCTGGTTTCTCGCTTTGTGGGCCAGCAACATCTTTGCACTTGCACGCCCTGGGTTTTGAACTGCCACCTTCTGGTTTGTTCAATACCAATTCGTTGCCTTGGCTGACACAGGTGCCGTGGATTGTTTTTGCCTCACTTTTTTCTTTCAAATTTCTCTCTTGAAAAGTTAAAATGTTCTGATTTCGCTTTGAGATATATTCTTTGTACTGTGTTGCTTTGGACGCTTTGTCAGGGCTACCCGATTCCTTCTGCTGGGGGGATGTCGTCTTCATCGTCATTCGATTCTTGTTTGGATGTTTCATTGCCTAAAATGATTAGGGTAAATTAAATTGATACGTTCGCTGAGGCTACCTGCCTAACGGTCGGGAAGGGTCTTGAATAGACTATAATTTCTGCCTGCCTTTAAGATACTTGTGAAGAATTTGATCAAAATGTCCTGCCCTAACCGCCGGAAATTACCGTACCTCTCTCAGGCCTATATCTAGCGGTAAGGAAAACGAATAATACTTCGCAGCTGAATGCGCTGGAGCGTAGGATTCAAGTAACAAGAATTTTGTGTGGAACCCGAATTTGGACTCGGCAAGTAATGTATCAAAAAGTCACTTAAAGAGCTTTTAAAGGTTAATTCGGTTGAAAGGTTTGTCATCCAGGCATTGAAGTAACATGCAATCAGGCTCCCTCTTCCCTGAGAAGAAAAATTAACTGAGGAGCGGTGTCATGAAATTCATGGGAATTGAAACAGAGAAAAAGAGTAAATAAAAATAACCTGTGAATTCTTTTTTCATGTGACATTTTTGTGGCTGTCAGTTGTTGTGGCATCTCAAACTCCCTAATATTTACGAAGACATGATCGATGTAAGCGTGAATACCTGTTGTAAGCTCAAGCTTGTATTTTATATTTTTTTTACATAATGGTTAGACTTTTGGTCCTCTCGGATAAGGACCAAAAACCCGTAGGCACCTTATCATATTTCTTTATAATGATCCTGGCTAGAAAATATAGAAATTCACTTGAAAGAAAACGTGCATTTCCATTTCAGTAAACTTGTACCAACCTTAATGTTTGTCAAAGTAAAACGCTTTGGTGCATTTATCTCTCCCAGTTGACTTTGCAAAGCCTCAATCTGTCTTTTCTGACTCTTCACAGTCCGTTCGCTTTCCTCCACCTCATTTGTCAATTTAAGGTTTTGTTCGTATCGTCCTGTTGGGCTCTGGCAATGGGAAACAAACGTATATGTGATTGACGTATATGTAATTTTCGTATGTTTTGTTTTGGCACTCTATACTGTCATAGACCATAGCTATGGACACAACATTTGATGGGGCAAGTTGTTTTTCTCTTTCCTCGCGAGATATCACTGTCCCTCATACTGAATAATTCATGAAATACTTTCTTTTTAATTAAATGCTAACTCTAGTACCTCAGCAATTTGACTCGAGTCTGGAAGGTAGTCCAAGGCATCATTCTCCGAAATTCCAGTGAAGTCATGGTTATAGACGTCCTCGTTGTCAGTGATATTTTGAGGCTGCTGGTGTCAGGCTTCTCCGGTTTCTCGCTTTGTGGGCCAGCAACATCTTTGCACTTGTACGCCCTGGGTTTTGAACTGCCACCTTCTGGTTTCTTGAATACCAATTCGTTGCCTTGGCTGACACAGGTGCCGTGGATTGTTTTTGCCTCACTTTTTTCTTTCAAATTTCTCTCTTGAAAAGTTAAAATGTTCTGATTTCGCTTTGAGATATATTCTTTGTACTGTGTTGCTTTGGACGCTTTGTCAGGGCTACCCGATTCCTTCTGCTGGGGGGATGTCGTCTTCATCGTCGTTCGATTCTTGTTTGGATGTTTCATTGCCTAAAATGATTAGGGTAAATTAAATTGATACGTTCGCTGAGGCTACCTGCCTAACGGTCGGGAAGGGTCTTGAATAGACTATAATTTCTGCCTGCCTTTAAGATACTTGTGAAGAATTTGATCAAAATGTCCTGCCCTAACCGCCGGAAATTACCGTACCTCTCTCAGGCCTATATCTAGCGGTAAGGAAAACGAATAATACTTCGCAGCTGAATGCGCTGGAGCGTAGGATTCAAGTAACAAGAATTTTGTGTGGAACCCGAATTTGGACTCGGCAAGTAATGTATCAAAAAGTCACTTAAAGAGCTTTTAAAGGTTAATTCGGTTGAAAGGTTTGTCATCCAGGCATTGAAGTAACATGCAATCAGGCTCCCTCTTCCCTGAGAAGAAAAATTAACTGAGGAGCGGTGTCATGAAATTTATGGGAATTCAAACAGAGAAAAAGAGTAAATAAAAATAACCTGTGAATTCTTTTTTCATGTGACATTTTTGTGGCTGTCAGTTGTTGTGGCATCTCAAACTCCCTAATATTTACGAAGACATGATCGATGTAAGCGTGAATACCTGTTGTAAGCTCAAGCTTGTATTTTATATTTTTTTTACATAATGGTTAGACTTTTGGTCTCTCGGATAAGGACCAAAAAACCGTAGGCACCTTATCATATTTCTTTATAATGATCCCGGTTAGAAAATATGGAAATTCACTTGAAAGAAAACGTGCATTTCCATTTCAGTAAACTTGTACCAACCTTAATGTTTGTCAAAGTAAAACGCTTTGGTGCATTTATCTCTCCCAGTTGACTTTGCAAAGCCTCAATCTGTCTTTTCTGACTCTTCACGGTCCGTTCGCTTTCCTCCACCTCATTTGTCAATTTAAGGTTTTGTTCATATCGTGCTGTTGGGCTCCGGCAATGGGGAAAAAACGTATATGTGACAGAGCAGACGTATATGTAATTTTCGTATGTTTTGTTTCGGCACTCTATACTGTCATAGACCATAGCTATGGACACAACATTTGATGGGCCAAGTTGTTTTTCTCGTTCCTCGCGCGATATCACTGTCCCTCATACTGAATAATTCTTGAAATACTTTCTTTTTAATTAAATGCTAACTCTAGTACCTCAGCAATTTGACTCGTGTCTGGAAGGTAGTCCAAGGCATCATTCTCCCAAATTCCAGTGAAGTCATGGTTATAGACGTCCTCGTTGTCAGTGATATTTTGAGGCTGCTGGTGTCAGGCTTCTCTGATTTCTCGCTTTGTGGGCCAGCAACATCTTTGCACTTGCATGCCCTGGGTTTTGAACTGCCACCTTCTGGTTTCTTGAATACCAATTCGTTGCCTTGGCTGACACAGGTGCCGTGGATTGTTTTTGCCTCACTTTTTTCTTTCAAATTTCTCTCTTGAAAAGTTAAAATGTTCTGATTTCGCTTTGAGATATATTCTTTGTACTGTGTTGCTTTGGACGCTTTGTCAGGGCTACCCGATTCCTTCTGCTGGGGGGATGTCGTCTTCATCGTCGTTCGATTCTTGTTTGGATGTTTCATTGCCTAAAATGATTAGGGTAAATTAAACTGATACGTTCGCTGAGGCTACCTGCCTGACGGTCGGGAAGGATCTTGAATAGACTATAATTTCTGCCTGCCTTTAAGAAACTTGTGCAGAATTTGATCAAAATGTCCTGCCCTAACCGCCGGAAATTACCGTACCTCTCTCAGGGCTATATCTAGCGGTAAGAAAAACGAATAATACTTCGCAGCTGAATGCGCTGGAGCGTAGGATTCAAGTAACAAGAATTTTGTGTGGAACCCGAATTTGGACTCAGCAAGTAATGTATCAAAAAGTCACTTAAAGAGCTTTTAAAGGTTAATTCGGTTGAAAGGTTTGTCATCCAGGCATTGAATTAACATGCAATGAGGCTCCCTCTTCCCTGAAAAGAAAAATTAACTGAGGAGCGGTGTCATGAAATTCATGGGAATTCAAACAGAGAAAAAGAGTGAATAAAAATAACCTGTCCAAACATTACAGCTTATTTAATGGCTATGCATAAACGCAGATTTTCAGACATGTTCCAAGGGTCATGATTCAACCTTTCATAATTCGACACTTATTATGCAACGTATGGCTTCTGAGCAAGCAAACGCAGTTGCAAAAATAAAGGCAGGTGATAGTTTTGCGTGGGATCCGTAACAGTGACAGAAACATCTGACTGGCAAGGAAAGCTTAACACCAAAAGACATAGGTGTAGCGAATCCAGAATCCTGACAAATGCGTTTTACCTGGAGGAAAGCTAATTTTTGGGAAAGCGGTGACATTTGTAATATGAGCATGATCAATTGCCGAGTTCGAATGGATTTTTGTAGGCGATTTCATGCTGGACGAAAATGATATAAGTACTGCGAAAAGTGAAGAAGTCTGTTGTTTTATTGTTCATCATCCTCAGGGAACCCAGGGGCAGTCAGTTGGGCCAGGAGAAATGGCGCGGCGAAAGTTTTCAAACACTGGCGGATTAGAGCCCCTGGGTACCGACTCTCACCGGACCATTTGCAAACAGTCAAGCGAATACTGGCTCCTGACTGGGCACAAAAAGTGCATTGTATTATTGTGCCCAATCTCCGAACAGAATTTCGTGAGTTCGTACACGATGGCTATTATCTTGCCACAGTTGCGCGGTTTATTCACCAAGCTTTCCTAACCAGACGAAGGAACTACTGATGAGTCGAAAAATGTTTCGGATGCTATCAGCGTGAGCAATTCAATTTGCAGAGAAAATTCTGTTTCTGACGGATCACAATGTATTTTAAATAATAGGAAGTTTAAGATGCGGCGGCGCCGGACAAGAAATCAAAAAAAGCAATAGCTTGACAAGGCAAAACAGCAACTTTGCCCATGCATCACACTTTGTTGTACATTTCTTTGCCGTCACTGCAGGACTACCACGTGAAAATGCCTAGTTTCACGTTTTGTGAAGGATGTAGACACAATGAGTGACAAATTTTCTGTCTTAATGAACTTGGATATGGTTGATAGAAATTCAGCTCCAAAAGAGTTCACTTGCTTTTAGGAAAGTAAGCGAGTTGGAATAATCACGATAGAGACTAAAAAAATGTGAATTCTTTTTTCATGTGACATTTTCGTGGCTTTCAGTTGTTGTGGCATCTCAAACTCCCTAGTATTTACGAAGACATGATCGATGTAAGCGTGAATACCTGTTGTAAGCTCAAGCTTGTATTTTATATTTTTTTTACATAATGGTTAGACTTTTGGTCCTCTCGGATAAGGACCAGAAAACCGTAGGCACCTTATCATATTTCTTTATAATGATCCTGGCTAGAAAATATGGAAATTCACTTGAAAGAAAAGGTGCATTTCCATTTCAGTAAACTTGTATCAACCTTAATGTTTGTCAAAGTAAAACGCTTTGGTGCATTTATCTCTCCCAGTTGACTTTGCAAAGCCTCAATCTGTCTTTTCTGACTCTTCACGGTCCGTTCGCTTTCCTCCACCTCATTTGTCAATTTAAGGTTTTGTTCGTATCGTGCTGTTGGGCTCTGGCAATGGGAAACAAACGTATATGTGATTGACGTATATGTAATTTTCGTATGTTTTGTTTTGGCACTCTATACTGTCATAGACCATAGCTATGGACACAACATTTGATGGGGCAAGTTTCTTTTTCTCTTTCCTCGCACGATATCACTGTCCCTCATACTGAATAATTCTTGAAATACTTTCTTTTTAATTAAATGCTAACTCTAGTACCTCAGCAATTTGACTCGTGTCTGTAAGGTAGTCCAAGGCGTCATTCTCCCAAATTCCAGTGAAGTCATGGTTATAGACGTGCTCGTTGTCAGTGATATTTTGAGGCTGCTGGTGTCAGGCTTCTCCGGTTTCTCGCTTTGTGGGCCAGCAACATCTTTGCACTTGCATGCCCTGGGTTTTGAACTGCCACTTTCTGGTTTGTTCAATACCAATTCGTTGCCTTGGCCGACAGGTGCAGTGGATTGTATTTGCCTCACTTTTTTCTTTCAAATTTCTCTCTTGAAAAGGTAAAATGTTCTGATTTCTCTTTGAGATATATTCTTTGTACTGTGTTGCTTCGGACGCTTTGTCAGGGCTACCCGATTCCTTCTGCTGGGGGGGATGTCGTCTTCATCGTCGTTCAATTCTTGTTTGGATGTTTCATTGCCTAAAATGATTAGGGTAAATTAAATTGATGTGTTCGCTGAGGCTACCTGCCTGACGGTCGGGAAGGATCTTGAATAGACTATAATTTCTGCCTGCCTTTTAGAAACTTGTGCAGAATTTCATCAAAATGTCCTGCCCTAACCGCCGGAAAGTACTGTACCTCTCTCAGGCCTATATCTAGCGGTAAGGAAAACAAATAATACTTCGCAGCTGAATGCGATGGAGTGCAGGATTCAACTAACAAGAATTTTGTGGAACCTGAATTTGGACGCGGCAAGTAATGTATCAAAAAGTGGCTTAAAGAGCTTTTAAAGGTTAATTCGGTTGAAAGGTTTGTCAGCCAGGCATTTAAGTAATATAAGATCAGGTTCCCTCTTCCCTGAAAAGAAAAATTAACTGAGGAGCGGTGTCATGAAATTCATGGGATTTTAAACACAGAAAAAGACTAATTAAAAATAACCTCTCCAAACATTACAGCTTATTTAATGGCTATGCATAAACGCAGATTTTCAGACATCATCCAAGGGTCATGATTCGACCTTTCATGATTCGACACTTATTATGCAATGTATGGTTTCTGAGGATGCAAACGCAGTTCCAAAAATAAAGGCAGGTGATAGTTTTGCGTGGGATCCGTAACAGTGACAGAAACATCTGACTGGCAAGGAAAGCTTAACACCAAAAGACATAGGTGTAACAAATCCAGAATCCTGACAAATGCGTTTTACCTGGAGGAAAGCTAATTTTTGGGAAAGCGGTGACATTTGTAATATGAGTATGATCAATTGCCGGGTTCAAATGGATTTTTGTAGGCGATTTCATGCTGGACGAAAATGATATAAGTACTGCGAAAAGTGAAGAAGTTTGTTGTTTTATTGTTTATCATCCTCAGGGAACCCAGGGGCAGTCAGTTGGGCCAGGAGAAATGACGCGGCGAAAGTTTTCAAACACTGGCGGAAGAGCCCCTGGGTACCGACTCTCACCGGACCATTTGCAAACAGTCAAGCGAATACTGGCTCCTGACTGGGCACAAAAAATGCATTGTATTATTGTGCCCAATCGGCGAACAGATTTTCTTGAGTTCGTTCACAATGGCTATTATCTTGCCACAGTTGCGTGGTTTATTCACCAAGCTTTCCTAACCAGACAAAGGAACTACCGATGAGTCGAAAAATGTTTTGGATGCTATCAGCGTGAGCAAGAGAAAATTCTGTTTCTGACGGATCACAATGTGTTGTAAATAATAGGAAGTTTAAGATGCGGCAGCGCCGGACAAGAAATCAAAAAAAGACATAGCTTGACAAGGCAAAACAACAACTTTGCCCGTGCATCACACTTTGTCACTGCAGGACTACCACGTTAAAATGCCTAGTTTCACGTTTTGTGAAGGACGTAAACACACAATGAGTGACAAATTTTCTCTATCTTAATGAACTTGGATATGGTTGATAGGAATTCAGCTCCAAAAGAGTTCACTTGCTTTTAGGAAAGTAAGCGAGTTGGAATAATCACGATAGAGACAAAAAATGTGAATTATTTTTTCATGTGACATTTTCGCAGCTTTCAGTTGTTGTGGCATCTCAAACTCCCTAATATTTACGAAGACATGATCGATGTAAGCGTGACTACCTGTTGTAAGGTCAAGCTTGTATTTCATATTTTTTTTTACATAATGGTTAGACTTTTGGTCCTCTCGGATAAGGACCTTAAAACCGTAGGCACCTTATCATATTTCTTTATAATGATCCTGGCTAGAAGGAAAACTTGTATCAACCTTAATGTTTGTCAAAGTAAAACGCTTTGGTGCATTTATCTCTCCCAGTTGACTTTGCAAAGCCTCAATCTGTCTTTTTTGACTCTTCACGGTCCGTTCGCTTTCCTCCACCTCATTTGTCAATTTAAGGTTTTGTTCATATCGTGCTGCTGGGCCCTGGCAATGGGAAACAAACGTATATGTGATTGACGTATATGTAATTTTCGTATGTTTTGTTTTGGCACTCTTTACTGTCATAGACCATAGCTATCGACACAACATTTGATGGGGCAAGTTGTTTTTCTCTTTCCTCGCGCGTGATTTTCCAAGAAACGTTGCCAGAAATGGTCGTTCAAAACTGTCAATACGATAATGTCCCATGGTGTACACCCTTATAGACCATAGAAATGACGTCAAAAATATTGAAATCTTTGCAGTGGAACCAACAGGAGTGAGGACCATGGAAAATTGTCATCTATTTGTTAAAGGGAAATAAAACGGGTCATTTTGGTGGGAATTCAAGTAGAAAAGTAGTTTAATTTCTATCAGAAAGAATAATGTCATCTTATGGTGTCTCGACTCAGCAGTAGGAGGTTCATCTAAGGACATACCAGGCTTTGAGTACGTGTCATCTCAGGTCTTCATTGTTGATGGTTCATCATATCAATCCTTTCAAAGTTTGTTTAGCGGCAGGGTGGAAAAGAGCTGAGTGTTAATGGCTTTTTGTTTTAATGCATTTCCCTGTGTAGGGAATACTCCTGTAATTTTCTAACTCATTCCCGAAGGAAAACAGTTTTGTAAAATTATTATTTTTGTGTAAAGCACGTCTGGCTCTATGCAGCTTTGTGCGTATTATTGTTACCAAAGTTAACTGAATGGGCTATTCAAAATGCCCTTCCACAAGCTACAGTATTGTCTTGTGTCTTGGAGTCAATGAAATGCATTATTAACAGAGACATTTGAAGACACCCTGTTCAAGACGCTTAGTAGTGAAATTGTTAACGGTGTTTTAAACTCATGAGCTAGGACATCAAAACCCATTCAGGACAATTCAGTGGCAAATTACCATTAAAGCAGAATGAGGGTTTTGCTTCAGATTGTCAAATTATAAGGTTACCCCAGGATTTTTGTTTGGGAGTTATGTATTTATGACTGAACTTGCTTGACGTTGAGGACTGTTAGTGCTAAATGCTCTGAAAGTATGACTTCCTTAGACTGTAATATTGTAAGATCTGCATTGACATTTTTAAATGATCCATTGGGTGGCAACCATTTAGGAATCACATGGCAGGGTACAAAAGGGATTTTTTCTTTGAGTGCCACCTGGAGGCGATGGTCCCCTCAGTCAAATAAGCACAGCCAGTGTATGGATCACAGGAAATAATCAGGGGCTCTTGAAGTCCCTTCTTCAAAATGAAACGCCTGACTTGCTTCATTTGGTGTGAGTGAACTGTCAAATTCTCTGTACTCCTATAATTCTGTTGTTTTTACCATTTGATCATCGTATGTTTGGTCAAACAAACCAGACATGTAAGATTTGGTACACATCGTTTGCTTTTCATTTTCAGTGGGCTCATCAAGTTTTTGGAAAAATAAATCTTCTGAATTGTCTAACAGTTTAAAATGACTTTCCAATTCTTCTTTACTATCACTAGAGGGCAATGTGTCTTTTTGTAGGCAGAAACCATTTCCTTAAATTATTTAATTTCTGGTGATTGCTCAAAGGATAGATCTTCAGTAGCTTCGTCTCTCACACTAATTTTCAGTTCTCTTGGTGGGTCTTTTGTTTGCTTACTCCTTTTTTGTTTTTTTTCATGGGATGTCTTTCAAGTGTATAGCCATGTTTCACTGGTGTTGAGTTGAGTCGTTTTTTGTGGGTGTTTGGTCTTCCAACAGTTGTTGTAATCCTTTTGTAAAAATCCCTACTTTTAAATTTGAAATTGAGGGCAACTCAAATTTTGTGTCAGGTTCATCAGGCATTTGAGTGGAAGCGAAGCTCCCTGTTTGTGGGGTGGCTTCAATAATGGGGTCAGACCAAGATGATGTATTAGAACACTTTTGTGTTTCTTCAAACATAGCTTGAGCCTTCTCATACTCATTCTGTATTTTTACAGATCTCATAAGGAAGGGCTGACATGATATACATATGTAGGTTGCTTTAGATTCGCCATGGTCTGCCATCCCTTGAACTTGCAAGCCTATCATTCTTCGAATATGGCAACTGATATATGCAATTTCCATCAATATCGTAGGGTAGGGCATGTACATTCTTTACGAGTACTCCATCCCATACAGAGTACTTTATCCTTTTCATGTGGCGCTGCTGTTTGTCTTCCCTCTCAGTTAGGTGCTTTGCTGTAGTCTCTTGGCTTCGTACCTTTCCGCAGCTGTTCTCCATTTGACAAGGTGGACTTTGTACGCTCGATTGGGAACTTGTTTCTCCAATATCGCCAGATTTGCTGGTGAATAAGAACTGCCTTTTGCCATGTGCAATGGCGTTACCGGTTGCGGGTATTGCAGGGCTGCTTCCCTGTCATGGCTGCCGACATTTTTTCGAGACGAGAAAAGCCTGAATTTGTCGTCAACAATCGGATCATAGTGTTGGCCTATCTTTGAAATAAAAATTTCCCTTACAGCAACAGCACTTGGTCGGGTTGGATGAGCTGCTTTTATTTGAACATCTTCATTGGCACCAACGGTATCAACAACATAGCAGGAAGTTGACGTAGAGTTAGCCAGAGTGTACAGAAGAAGATCAACTATAGTGGAGTCAAATTTTTGGTTTAACTTGAAGTCGATAAGATCTTGTTTCCAGTCGCCTGTGATGTAACCTTTATAG
Organism: Porites cylindrica; assembly: GCA_964035525.1. Taxonomy (NCBI): domain Eukaryota; kingdom Metazoa; phylum Cnidaria; class Anthozoa; order Scleractinia; family Poritidae; genus Porites; species Porites cylindrica. Next base: position 20,647,572 of record OZ037778.1, on the reverse strand, counting down.
TGGTCGTGGTGGTTTCCGATCTCAGTGGTCAGCACGTCTATGAGTCTAACCACACCTCCCTCTACTAACTCTCCATGGTTGGCAAGGCACTTTAAAAGAGAGAGAGTGTATCAGAACTCTTTCAACTATGTGAGATCGGAAATCTGAACCCTTAAAATCTTGCAACAAGTTTACACAGTGTCCGGAAAATGCCTGATTTTGATTGTTGAATGTTGTGTTTTCTAAAGCTAAGGTGAAAATTTGAATAAGGAATTTCTTTACGAATGTTGCACTTGACATGTTTGGAATAATAGGCTGGGAAATAAATAGATGCCAGGAGCATGACTACAAGAACGTATTCTGCAGGTGGTCTATTGTAATGGTAGGCCTAGGTTTACGATAAAACAATCCGAATGCCCCAAAATCTTTCTGGTGTAATTTTAAGATAAGCTGTTAGAAGTGGAATAAAAGAGGACGACGTTAGTTTTGGACTGGATAAACTTTAATTTTACAAGCTCCTGATCTGCTGGCCTAACATATTAATACCTGGATCCAAGAGGAACAAATGCAGTGACCATCACGAGCAACAGAAATTCTTGCCGTGCACCAGTTGGCTATGAAGTCATCAATCCTTTGTTGGGCGCCATTTTCAAAGTAGGATTGGATTGATAATTCTTTTGCACATTCCCAGCACTCTACTAGAGGATTGCCATGCCTGAGGACAAATGAAAATGTACCGATCAGTTTGAACCTTCAACACCCCCGGAAACTCACCCAGGCATTTCAACGTTTGGGTTCGAGGTGTTCAAATTGACTCCACAGGCCAAAATGCCTCTCAAATGCCTCGTTATAGGACCATTAAGCACCCGCAAGAAGAAACCTTGGTCAAACAGTTGTCTCAATTCGAATATGAAAATAAAATAATACTAATAATAAATACTGTATATAAAAAATCAATTACCCTCTCCCCTCGAGGAGATTCTTGTGGATAATGAAACACTTCAAATACTACAAACAAAGCCTTCAAACTAAACATAACAGGGCCAAGAATCCAAACAGGTAGGAGGCAAACCATTTGGCTATCTATTTGCAGGTGTTACTGAGGATTTAAACTCGGGGCAACGTGTCTCCCGAGAACATTTTCAGCTAGCCGTTATCGCGGAATCTGAACCTGGGCCAGCGGATTGAAAGTCCAATTTCCTGATGGCTTTCTAATCGCCCAGTTAATGGATATAATTCTCCAGATTTTATTAATATTATAGGACAGATATGGAAATGACGCTGCTGGGGGCCTGTTTAGGTTCCCAGGCAGGCTTAACATTTTTTAGTGTTTTCAGGGGGAGGGGGGGTTACCTCGGGAACATACGCGGGCTTGGCAATGGAGTTATCAGTTTGTTCGTTAATTTTAAGCGCGGGATGCGGGGATTGGATTGCTTTTGCACTTTCGTAGCAGGATTCCCGGGGGAAGACCCACGGGATTTGTAGCTCCGCTGCCGCCATTTTGCAAATGAAGCTGGAAACAATGTGCTGTTCCCGTCTGCGAAAGGACTGGTTATGTTGGTGAACACGTTGTGGCAAAATAGCGACCAACAAGACGGTAAGTGACTTTATTCATTTTTACTTGTATTCTGTTCCTTTTAGCTGGCTATCCTTCCCTTACACAGCGACTATTTTTCTCGGAAGAAAACTGCGATTTCTTCTATAGAACTCTTGAAATGTAGCACCTTTTGACCTGGCAGAGCACACTTCTTTGCCCCCAGGGGAGGGGCATTAGAAGCTTTTTGTTAAAGAATCTTGGTTTTGGATAGGGGATATTTTTAAAGGTCGTTGTGCAAATGACCGGGGGTTCCCCCGAGTTCACCCCCCCCCTGGATGGTCACTGATAAGTGCATAATTCTTTCGTACCTCATATCGACTAGTAAGCCACGCCGCATTTTGGGCTCCTATATCTATATCATATCCTATATCTATCTCCTATATAATGCATCTCAAAGATAAACAGACTACATCTAAAATAAACAGGAAACTTTTTTGGGAAAATTAAGAAAACCGTGGGGCCGGCTGCATCCACATCCGAGGGTTAATTCATGTATGTGATAGCATGAAGAGTAATCTTCTGTGGGGGCGGGAGTCACATAGCAAAGTTTTGAGTTTACAAGCAGCAAAAAACTGTATGGTTGTATCTTGTTATAAAAGGGAAACAGTATTGAAAAAGCGATGTATTAATGAGGCAATGAGCTATTGCCATCACAGGATATCATTTGGGTGTCGTCTTAGAACGGTAATTACCCTTTCAAGGCTATTAAACCACCTATCATCATCATATCATGTCTAAATATTCAGATGACACACAACTGCAAAGAAGATATATTTTTTTCCGTGTCCTATTTAAAAATAGGATACCAATAGGTATCGTATCGCTTGTTATGTGTAAGCGTGGAGATTTCAGTGAATGCTAATTTTTTTTTACCTGTAACATGATCTCCTGTAAGAATGAAAATAACGTTACTACCATGCAACACAAAATGTGTAACAAGCCGAGAATTTATTGATTTGGTTGCCAATTCGTCATAAAAAGTTATATTTTTATGCAGTTATTAAATAAATTTGGAAGACTGCATGTCTTTGTCTCGACTGCAAAACGATTCTGCTACATTTCGCTGGGACTTTAATATGTGTTACCTCTTCTTCGTGGTTTGGATGTCACTTTGGTTATTCAGCCTTCCCTGTAAGCATTACAACATTGTGTACAAAAGAAAAGGGTGTTACTCACCTCTAACACCATGTAGCACCGCCTGGGCGTAGGTACGTTTACCGTTGTTCATGTCGACGCAATCAGAAAAAATAGAAGTTATACCCGTCTGGATTCACAATTTGCCACGTGTACAGCAAATGAGAAAATTGCAAGATTTGGAAACTTCCATAACTTGCTGGTAGGCAACATTTGGAAAATTCCAAATTTTGCCGGCAAGATTTGGAAAATTCAAGATCTTGCAGGCAAGACTTGGAAAATTCACGATCTTGTTGGCAAGATTTGGAAAATTCAAGATCTTGCCGGCAAGATTTGAAAAATTCAAGATCTCGCAACTTACACGAGTTAACTCACCACCCTTAACTCACCACTACTAACTTACCACCTTGTTAGACTCATAATTGTTTAGTTACCCACATGGCCTTCTTTATTCAAATTCACTTCAAAACCATAAGATTGGTAAGTGTAATTGGCTCTTTTTATAAATCCTTTATGCAGTTTTTATAATTATCCTGCTCGATTCAATTATCTTTGCTGTATTTTCTTTCCTGTGGCTTTTAAGTTCGTCAATTCTTTTATCCTTGTTTGACACTCAGATTATGAATTGTCTACCGAGACACGATAACCTTTCTTTATTCGAAAGAGAGCTTAATTGAAATAAAATAAATGACAAATTAAAAATCATGTTGTAATGTTTTGTTTTTGTTTGCAATCGATCGCGCGCTTTGAATAACATCAACACGAATGCGCCCTTCTTCAACACACATAGGTTGGAGGCTGAAGTAAAATTTCCGTGAAACTTTAAAATCTCAGTAGGAAAAAAATAAAAATGTTATTCACCGGCCTTGGTTGGTCTGTATTGGGAGAAACTGTGCCCTCAGTCTGAATACCGTCTGAGGCCGTACTCAAGACCTTGGGCACAGTTTCTCCCAATACGGACCTCCCAGCCAGTGAGTAACATATATAAATTGTGTTAATACTCAAAATGTAAAAAATTGCAAGGAGAGACAGGCAGCCTGCACATCTTAGCCTTACACCCGTGTACCAAAGCCTTTGAAAACCTTTTGCATATTGATATTGTCCCAGTGAGGAGAACTCTTTCAGGGATTTTACACAAAAAATTCAATGATGATTTTTATCAGTATAAATATGTATAGTTTTTATGTAGCAGACCAAGATATGGCTCAGTACAGTTCTTATTCAGCACAGGAAAAATGTGTAACTTTAGCAGAACCTTATACAACAGACAGTTAATTCAGTTCACCCATATTCATGTTGAATTTGTTGTCCGTTTAAGAAGATATAAAAATTGCGTGAAAGTAATTAAATTTTCCATGGCTGCTTGGTATCTGCCTTTAATATCTTCGTACAGTTGATTTTGGTGCAATCTCAGAGTACAATGTTTAGAGCTGTACACAGCATGCATTTTATTACAGTGTCAATGGGATGAAGTGTTTCGTTTTTCAGGAAACTTTTACTTTCTCTTCAATACAATTACTGAGTCAGTCAGACTCCGAGTAGTTGTCTTACTCTTTGATCTGCTTTTTGATGAATCATTAAACTGGAACTCTGGAAGGATGTGATCACATGGAAAATGGAAACATGGCTCTAACCACATAGGCCGCAGGGCAGAGAGGAGACCAAAGCCTTTTGAGAGTGAAGAGGAGGCATTTACAAAGAACAAGAAAACAACAAGAACCTAGAACTAACATTGAAGATGAAAATTACGAGGAGGTAATGCACTAAGGGCATGCCTAACACAAAGTTGCTGCAATGGCCTGTCAATTGTCCGTTGATTTACTTTTCCTGTTTTAATACGCGAACAAAGAATGTGTGACACTTACGTCATATTCAGTGCTGCAGTATCTCGTACCAGCAGTCAGTGATCGGGTGCTTGTCATCATTATATCACTGGGCCTTAATCTTGAGGATGTTTCAAGCACATAAATCTGCTCTTTGGACATAATTCCGAGGCGGAGGTTCTTACCTGATAGGCTAAACGGATTGCATGCCAGTCTTCAGTCTTGCTGATGACACCCTCCAACCTATCACATGAAGAATCGCCATCGCCCCTTGCATCTTTAGCATTTCTTGCACGTTCTTCTGTCAATTGGTCCCCTCCAAGAAATATTTGCTCTTGAACTTCTGTGGTTGTTCTTCACTTTCATCAACTGAAATTTTGCTTGACGCATACTTTGTGTCGATAGTATCAAGGAAGTAACAGAAAACGAATACACGTCAATGAGTTCATAGCAAACTGGCAAAATGTTTGTTTCACCTGCAAATAACCCACTGAATGAAACTTTTGTTACGGTCAAAAGTGCTTTGACAGATTGTTATTGTACAATTAGCTGTGTCATCAAAACAATTTGAACTACAAATTGCCTGTGTAATGTTCGCTTGTTTTGTTTCTCATCTGGGAAAAATTCAGTTGTATGAAATGTGGAACTTTATTGCTCGACACTGCTACTGTCTATAAAGCTATATGAATGAATAATGTGCATTAGTGTACGGTACAATGCACTAATTCAGCCATACTTTTCCAAGGTACTTTTCATAAACAAAGTATCATTGTATGTAAGTAGAGGCGGGAAAATGTTTCTACTGATAAACATCTGTCAAAGCTAAAAAAATTGCACGGCCTAACTGCACTACTTTAAAACCCACTTAAACAGAACAGATTGTAATTGATAATAAGAAGAAAGTTCTCTGTACAGATTGCCTATGTCCCATAATGTGGTTTTCAATAGGGCACTGCGTAAAAAACTAAAAACTACAGCACTATAAATGACAAAATATTAAGATAGATGACCTAAACTATAGACTATATTGCTCTCTTATGATGCACATTAAAGTTTACGTTTTAGTTTACTTCCCAAGCATGCATAGCCCGATCATGCTTGAGAAAGTCGTACCACCCTTGGGGTGGTGCCAGAATTGGTCTTGGATTGAAAAAACACTAACGAGATGCACCAGGGAGGGCCTTCTGTAAGATTGAAAGGAAAAATAGTTTGCTTGCAATGCGGGCAACTAGTTTTTATCTGTCCCTTGGAATGAACAAACCACTTAAGAATTCACTCCTCATGAGCTCTTGTCCGACAGCATGAGAGTCTGCCAGAAGGAACCTCAAGACTACCGAGACACTAAACACTTTGACTGAAGATGTTTTTCCAGCCATGCCATGTCTTGCTGGTAGCATTGTATGGATTTTTTCTTTTTTCAGTTTTGGTTGCCCATCTCTTGTGACTCTAAAAGACACTGAACCACGTGCACTCCAATTAAAACTCAACTATTATCCAAGTGCTGTTCACCCTCAGCAGATAACAGGACGTGCCTTCTTGTGAAAGGAACGCTAAAGAGCTTGCTAGGCATTACATTAAGTATTCACACATGAGAGATGAGCAAGGTGAACAAATCTGGGCCCTCAGCTAGCGTGGAAAAAAATGCGTGTGTTTGCATGCACCGTTCCAGTTTCTACCTGCAGAAAGAGCAGGGGACCGTCCTAGCACTGAGGAAAGAAGACGTTGCACACCGCGGTCCTGGCATGGAACCTGACAGCCCAGCCAAGAGCCAAGAAAGGGAACAAAATAATTATTCAAAAAAATAAAATACACTAACTAGGCCACTTGAGGGGCTGCGATGATTTTAAGGTGAAGCGCTGGTAAATCACGCGTATAAGTGAAATAAGCTGAAGGAACAAAGCTGGGCCCTCTGCTGGCGTGTGGATAGACTCGTTCAATAAGGCACGAGGAGGTTCTGCTTTAAGTCCATCTTTTCTTTGTACTCTCAAACTAGTAAAGAGTCTTACAGTTTGCACAAAAGTTGTACGTGAATCGAGATCAAAACTAACACGAGCTGACAACCTAAAACCATGAGGTAGATGAGAATGTGAACAAAACTACGCATGGGCAGATATGCAAAGTATATGCTAATAGCTATGCTAATTCAAGCGTGTCTAGCGTGCGACCACATGCACCGTTCAATCTCTCCGCAGATGTGCAGGAGTCCTTCCTCCCAGCCTGAAGACAGACAACGTTAGGCATGCGCACCAGCAGTCTTACCACGGCAGTGGAAAGCCTAGCCTTTGGTCTGCAATTATTTTACAGTTATAGCACGATTCAAAAGAGAAGAAGAAAAAAGATCATGATTGCGCAGTTCTCACAGTCTGCATTTGCTTGACAATTTCAGACTTCAGACAGTAAGGCGTGAGCAAGTCACGGGCCTTGCTTAAAGTTTCTTGTTTTTAATAATTTTTTTATCTACATATTTGTTTGCCAATCGTTTGACGGTTTGTTCAATCCATGACATTCAAAAGGAGTCAAAAACTTGATCACCTTGCCTTTCCACGATGGTTCTGAGATGCCTACGGTTGAGTGGATGATTTCCAAACAACCATAAAGATGGGTCTGTTGGGTGTCCTAAGCTCGTACAACCCTTCAAGTCGATGGAAGTGAATGTTGATAGGATAGCTGGTTTTTTTCATGTGAAACATCCATCCCCGCTTGAAATTCGTAATAATTTGGGCATGTATCTAATTCTCGAAGCCAGGCCAACTGAGCGTCTCTTCCGTCATGGGTGTACTTCAATACCTTGGCTAAAAAAGTGTCTTGGTGCCCTGTGTTCACATCAGAAGGAATAAGCGCGCATAGTTCTGTGGGGGACGGCAAATTATCTGAATCTACTTTCTGTTCGTTATCGGAAGAGGTTGCTCCTGAGGTAGTTGGAGGCTCCTCTAAAATAGAATTCAAGGCTTACTTAACAAGGTAGCATATTGCTTGTGACGTGTGCTCCTGATGTGTTCAGCTATCGTAAATACATATTTGGGTTCTCAGAGTGTGTTTGCAAAGATGCGCAAGAGATTCAGCAAGTCTCGCGTCAGAACTTTCAGTTGAAGATTGAAAGTGCTCAACCAGGGCATGTCTCATTTCATTTATCCCGCAGGGCATGCCCAAGTTTCTGTTAGAAATGGTCGATATGTGCTTGGTGATCGAAAAGGCATGCCTCGTTTGTTCACAAAGTGGTCGTGACTGCTCTCTCTGCAAAGCAGTCTTGGTCTCGACCTTGTCCTTTATTCCCTGAGGTGATGTGTCAGGAAATCAAACTCTTGATTAAACTGCACAACATTTGGGCCATATTTTGCGGCGGTTTTGTAGCCCATTTCAACCATCCAGACCAGGTTGTTGTCTGAGACAACTACTACATTGTGAAGGCTTTTGCTATATCCCATTGCTGTCTCAACGCGCGAATCCCCATACCTTTGGTCTGCGCCAAGGAATTTTGAAGTGGTCACCAAAGATTGAATATAGCAGGTGGCAATGGAATTTTGCATTCACCTGTCCATACGCAGGTGGCTAATGAAAGACTCTACTAGCAGCAGGTCTTTTTCCAGGGCTAACGAGGGCGTCATCTCCAACTTACTCACTCAGAAACTCAGGAAAGTGACAAGGTGTTTGATGAGTTTTAGCCACATCGTCATTGTCATTTTGCCAGGGCGTCCCTTGTGATTGAACTCGCTAGTATAAAAGGTTTACATCGCTTTGATTTCCCTCATGACACTTTAAAATGGCACGCAATCTAGTCCTCGGCTTTCTAAGATATTTTCTACCTCCTCTAGCCTCACGTTGGCGCATGATTCGCCTGGGTCAAAACTCACATTCTCTCCTCTGTGTTTCTTCTTGTTCTCTTCTCTTTTCCTTCTCCATCTCCTTCATCTTCTTCTTCATCTTCCTCTTAGTTTTCATCTTCTTCTGCTTCTTCTTCTTGCCCTTGTTGTCATCATTGCTGTTCATCTTCTTGTTCTTCCAATTCTTCGTCCCTTTCTTTTAATCACCAATTGGCCGACTTACTCGCACAGGCGCTTTCAGAACACCACAGAATCTGAGCAGCCGTTGTCCCAAGGAAAGACTTACATCTATTCATGGTGTCAGTAGCAGGTGTGGGCTTGTTTTCCAACCGTGGGAGAAGGCAGATAAATTTTGTTTCATAGGCAGATTTGTACTGGTTGCATCACGGATAGGCAGTGCAAGTGACTGGTTCTTTGCCCTTTGACTGAGATAATAATGATAATCACAAATAATAAACTTTATTTATATAGGGTTTATATCAGTAACTGTTCTAGGCGCTTTTCAAAAAAATGTATTAAAACTCTAAAAAATCTAACAACTGCATACCTAAGTATGAAAAATGAGTAAAAATCTATTTATAACTTAAGAAAAAGCTTGGTGAAATAAATATGTCTTTAAGTGTTTTTTAAAAGAATCCAAGGAATCGGTATTCCTTAAAGATGCGGGAATGCTGTTCCATAATCTAGGTCCTGCAATATAGAAAATCTTTGATCACCATAAGACTTTAGCTTAGACCTCGGGACTTGAAGTAACTTATTCAAGCAAGAACGCAAAGAGTAGGAGCTGCTGCAAAAACTGAACAAATTGGATATATAACTTGGTGAAAGTCCATTGATAGCCTTATATACTAACAATAAAATTTTATAACTAATACGGTATTAGACAGGCCAGCAATGTAAGTCTATTAAGCTGGGTGTTATGTGTAGGTTAAGACACCTACTTTCGTTTTGTACGTGCGATTGGTGGTAAGCTTGTAAGACAAAGACGTCTCGCTTAGGTATAAGTGAAATGACGTTGTAGTAATTACACAGTCCTGGCCTATCCTTTCTGGCAATATGAAGGACGATAGTGGGACATCGCACTAGATTAAGTCCCAATGTTCACATATGCGACTTGATGGTTTGTCTTGGGGTTCCACTGAAAACCCTCAAAAGGCTAGCATTTACAAAGCGTGACAGCTTTAAATTAAGAGAATCAGACATATGGATAAAAGAAAAGAGGAGATCTGTGAGAACTGAGAAATCTAGCAACAAAATGGTATATGTTTATTGTTATAAAAAAATCATTAAATGTGACCCTATTTGGGAAAACCAGGCTTAACGAAAACTCCGTTGAACCGTTTTTTCATTTCAACGCATTTTGGAAACGTTCGAATGCATTACAGATCATGCATTTGAAAACATTGACAACGGTCGCAAACGAAAACGAAATGCATTGAAGATCATTTTTTTTAAAACGTTCACAATGCATTTCAGTGAAGCAGTATCGCATTGAAAAACATTCACAAAAGTGCAGACAACCCAACAGAACACAAGAACCTTGAATACGTCGGCGAAATCAATGAACATGCACTGTCCTCATCGAGCAGCAACTGCTCTAAAAAAATATTGAACTTTAGAAATCTACTTCATATTCTACATCTGTAAATTTCCAAGACGTAGATGCAGCCAATTTAGTTTTCATCATGCAAAATTAACTTTAGGCCATTCACCTTTCGTGTCCGTGCCTTTTTCCACGTTAACCACAAAAATCACTAACAAGCAGCTAACGAGTGACATGCAGGCATTCAAAGCATTGTCACAAATAAACGTTTGCGGTCCTTCTTTCCTTTCACATTGTTCCCACGTATCAAATAAAAATCTATCATAACTTGCTCTCAAACTGATCTTACTTTGTTTTAAGCTGGTCCTGTGAATGCAGACTGAAACGACTCCGTGTTGCAGTGTTTTTTAAAATCAGTCAAGAGTATCAGATCTTCGAGCTAGTCTTCCTATTCTCCTTTTGCTGTGGTGATTGAAGGAAGACGAGTTTTTTTCGTTTCATGAAGACTCGTAGCAAGAAAATCAACTAAGACAAACGCGCGTGAGGATGCTGCTAGTGATGGCATTAAAGAAGTGACAGGAAGGACACCATCGCCTTCCCAGCGTATTTTTAGAACAGAATATTGAATTACATTATATGTACACCTTGGACAACCCGATTGTAATATCTTGCACTAAAACTTTATTTTTAAAGCAAGCATTCAGTGCAATTAAAATTGAGTGAAGATGTTTGAGACAGCAGCAGAAACCACTGGAGGGTGAACAAGTAAATAAGAATTTAAAATTTTGGCTGTGCTGAAATTTGCATATGTCAAAAGAAACCTGAAACCTTCCAACACGTGTAATGCAATCATTTCATTATTATTCAATGTTTATTTTTTTTCACAAGTTGTGAGAAAAAAGGTCTTAGCCACAGTGTTAACATTTTTCCCACCCGACCAAAAGAAGCATGGCTTGCTTGTTTTCGTTCAACAATCGATTTCGTACTGCGCACGTAGAACTTGTCGTGTGCTTAATTTAGGTTCACCCATCAGTTTTTTGTTGAAAACACACTTTCTGCTCCATCCTCTCTTAACGCCATATATAATGGTAATTCTAAGATTTTGTCACCCATGAACCTAAAAGAAAGACCTGTTCAGTTGTCTCCAATGCCATAAACTTTATTAATAAGCAAAGATTAAAACAAGCGGTGCAGAGCAACTTAAATGTACTTTGAATTACATTTTTTGTTCAGAAGTCAGTAAGGGGCAGGTGCCAGCAAGTCTTCCAAACCCAGCGGAATGATTTTTGGGGGTAGCTGGTTTGGAGGTCTTACATTAGGGCTTTTCAGAATAGTTAATTCCATTTTTGGTGAACCTACAAGAGTGTTACAAAAAACCACACCAGGGTGATCTTTAGAAAAACGAAAATGATGAAACTTGCTTATTCCTGGAATTTTCTTAAAAGTTTCAAGAAATTTTGCCTAGTCATGTACTGGCACTAAAACAGTGCCGCCATGAAGAACAGACAATTTGGCGACATTGACACCACTGACTGTTGACTTGTCTACAGCTTCCATAAGGTCAAAAAGGGAAGAAACGTAGCGCCTCCTAAACGACTGCTAAACTAATCCAAAGCACTAGTCAGGACTAAATTTAGTATGCCCTGCAATTAAAAATGAATATAAAATGGAATTGTGAAGTCCACAAAGAACGCGCCACCAATAATACCAGATAACATAATTATTTTTGCGTTGGCCTCCACAGTTATCTGCATTTATCTATGTGTCTGTTTCTCCAGCCCCGTGAAAGTTGAAAAAGTCATGGACATAGCTAATTGTTGCTTTGGCCCCCACAGTTATCTGCATTTATCTATGTGTCTGTTTCTCCAGCCCCGTGAAAGTTGAAAAAGTCATGGACATAGCTAATTGTTGCTTTGGCCTCCTTCCCTGTAGCAACTGCCTCATCAATTAGGTAGTTGACTTGTCTGGGTATTCCCTCACAGCATATTCCAAACAGGCCACATTTCCGCTGTGTTTTAAAGTAAATGGGCCCAGGTTGTTGTGGATTGGAGAGAATGTGTACTTGTTGAGCATAACCATCTGAATAGTGTATAGTTCCTTTCAATGAACAACTGGGCCTGGGTGACAAGAGGTTGATTACGCTGTCTTGTAACACCTCTTTACATGCAGCAACGTTTCTTTTCATAAAATCCCGCTCTGATTTTGCTTCTTGCAGATGCATTTCTTGATCACCGAGACATTTCAATTTCTCGTGCTCGCTCACTTTGACATTTTGACTTATTTTAGCATTATTAAGGTGGCAGAGACTGCAAAGATCAGATGCGGGAGTCATTCCTACAATATATGGCGTGAAAGTGTTCCAGAGGGCGACAAATTTGCTGTAGCTTACTGCGTTCAAATGTTTCTCTTTCGATACCTTTCTGCACTGTCACCAGATAGATGCTTTGCTTTCAGATGAAGGAAGCAGCTGAACTTTCAAATTATTTAAGTTTGCAGCTCCTTCTGGAAGGGCAACTGCGTGGTCAGTAGCAATGTTTTTTATAAATGTGACAGTTCGGTCCAAGACTTCATGATTAAGGGCGTTTTTAGGCAGTCATGAAGTGTTACCGCGTTTTCTTGGAACTATTCCATGTCTCTTATAATGAGCCTTTAAGCTTTCCAGTCGTGATTTGCCTATGCCATACACAAAGAGAGATGTTTTCTCACATACTTCAACACCGCGGAAAAAGTAACTCATCCGATGGCATTGTTTTGGAGAATTGGAGAAATTCACATGACTTTGTAATGCTCCCAGTATCACCAGATCAAGTTCTACAGAAGAAAGTTTAATACATTGCATACGATGCTCGACCACCTTGTCAAAATCTAAAGATTTGGTGCACGCGCTTTCACTTTTCCCATAGTGACAATCACATCTACTCTAAAAATGACTTTATAGGGGTAATAAAATCGTCATCTGTGGAATTTTGATCAGAAGTGGTATCTTCATTGTTGCCTCCAGGAATAGAAGTTGCGCTACTCTCGGTCGGCGTCTCGTCAGCTGTGTCCGATGCTTCGTTGTCATTGCTTCAAGGAACTTCTATCTGTTCCACATTTCTCACAGTTTCTGCAGCCAAATACTCACTTCGAACTTGATCTATTTCGTAGCATAAGTAGTTGTACTCCTCCAAGCCACAGTCATCAAAAAAAAGACAATCCATGATAAAAATGGGTTATGAATATCAACAAGAGTAGAAGGAAAACTGCTGAGTCGTTATTACACTTAAGGGGAAAGCTTCTTACGCACAACATTAAAATCACGGACTTACTTTCTATAATTGGTATAATTTACTTGACTTGTCAACATGGACAACGGAGGTCATTATCTCTTCAATCAATAGCACGCAATTTGCAAAATCGTGTTGGCAATGAGTTTTACAGAGTCGCGATATGTACCCTATAACTAGACTTGTTGCATGAAAATGTAGTAATTTGAATGCAAGACATGTGGACATCGCCAGACATATGGATTCCCAGAAACAAAAAGACTACGGATGTAAATGCACTACCGTTTTCGGAAGATTTAGTTTATTAATTTAATAACTCAGTTGTGATTCGCTTTAGCAGTTTCTGAAAATATTCAACTGCCCTTACAAAGAATCAAAATAACTTTTCAGAAGAACCTTTAAACTATAAGAAAAAGGCTATTTTCATAAATGTAATTTTAGAGTTCCATCCAGCTAGCATCATTGGCGTCTTTAGCTGATAAAATGGTGGCAAGAGACGAACTGCAGCAATAAGGGCTCAACTGTGGTAATGCCTCCTGAGAAACAGTTCCTTCTGGCAAGCCACATAAAGTGGGAATGCCGATATCAGCTACATCAGGGTAGAATTCTATAAGGCGACTTATGTCTTCATTTTGCAGTTTGATTCCCCTCACACATATGGCAAATATACCATGCTTGTCGATGACACAAATTATTGCCTCGATGCTAAACATACAATATGCTATTCCAAGAAAGCGCAAGGATGGAAATGACGATTTTTCAATTGCTAAATTAGTCAAGTTATAACACCTCAAAACATTCAATATGCCTAACTTTGGAATGCTTTTAGATATCAAAACAAACAACTGGTCATTTATCAGAGTCTCGCTTAAGTTTAGTTCCACAATGTTGGTTGCTTGAATCAGTGGGTATTCAAGAATTTCGCCCTTAGTTCTAGCCATGTTCAAAATTTTCAGTTCAGTGCAGTTATGTGCTATTTCTCCAAACGTTTTCCAGGTTGTCGTGGCACCACACAAATCTATGCTGTGGAACATACGAGGCCTCCACTTCACGGCTTGAAGGAAGTTATCCACAGTCTCTTTCAAAGAATCTCTGGCGCTAATTTCTGATAAATCTTTACGTCCCGCATACTTAATCAAGTTTTTGTCGTATGCCAATTGGTGCCAAGCTTTACACACTAGTGATGCTATAGTCTGGACAAATTCGTATGGTAAGTAAGAGAAGATTAGGAGCGTGATACTCTGAGGCAAAACATCCATATCTGTGAAAGAATTTCCAGAAGGGAACAAAACATTTCGTGACGTTTGGATCAGTTTCAGAGGACAATCATATCAGGGTTTATTGGGGTGGTGACAGGGTAGTGATACTGCCACTTTGTCCATAAACACACTCAAGAAAAATCCTTGTGCGATTTGCATGTTTACAGCTCAAATAAACAGCCAATTAAAGGCCCGGAAGGAAGTATGCCTGGCCTTATTTATTGTTACAAGGTGTTTCTACAACCACGTGTAACAAAATATATCACACGCTCCCACGTCATGCTTTCCTTGTGAGACTTTAGGCAGTGAAATAAAATGTAAACATTTAACGTATCCAGCTTGAATGTTCGTCAAACAAAAGGAGGCTAAACATTTTCCGTCTTTTCGTTTAAGAAGCTTCTGTTTGTCTGCATCAAGGCCATTCTAAGGCTTCCATGGTAAAACGTGGAGTACACGCAAATTACATGAAAACAAGCAATTTAACATGCAAGACATTGGGAATGTTTCGTGATCAGGCAGGTATATAATCACTATTTCGGTCAGTAAGAGTGATAGCCAGAATCACGGACTTGGCTCTGTCTATGTCGCTTACAATAACAGGCGCCAAAGTTGAACTAGAATTAATAATGTGTCACGTTGTCAAAAACTTTTGTCTTGACGAGGTATCCCATAAAGCAAAAAACGTATTGGTTTTTGTTTTCTTTTGCTGTGTTGTCTAACTGCATAGCAACCACATTGGACAGTAGGTCTCGATGTAACCAGTGTTTAAACCAGGAAGAAAGAGAAAAACAAACAACATCTATTGATTTTGTTACAATGATTCCAGATAATCTATAAAAAAAATTCTAAAGTTCTCTAGGGAATTTCAAAATTGTATCTCATTTTGACTGAGATGATCAACAAATTTAAGCTTGACTAACTTTGTTCTTCAGACCTCCGTAGTTGCAAATAATGATATCAAGTATTGAAAAAAGTTAAAGAAGTGAAGTGACTTATTAAAAGTCATTAATAACGAATTGTCGCCCACCTGCAAGAAGGTGTTAGGGACGTTAAGATACGGCGACGACGAACTACAAACTGCAGTTGGACGAGCGTTATCCTTTTTTTGTAACACTGGGTTGAGTCGTACAAAAATAAAATGCTAATACAGCAAGGAAACCCTTGTTCACCAATAATTTTACACGACAGCAAATCCTAGAAAATTTGGCATTCACCAACTGTTTTCCCTCTTCTGAACACATCCCGCAACTTACAAATTTTCCTGGTATGAATCCGAGGAAAATTGAGAGTTTACTTAGTGTTTTCCTGCACTTGAAAATCTTAGGCCAACACCATATTTTCCATGGTGTTTACCTGTATTTTCCAGACCAGTAAACACGCAGTTTGTGTGACATTTTCCTACTGTATTTGTTAACAGTAACACAAGGAAAACATTTCATTAACCTACAGTTTTCCATCTCTAGAAAAACATTGACGAACAGACCATCCAGTCAGAAAACTTCTCAGCAGCGTCCTTTTTTAGGCTACAGCCGGGCACAGAAGAGTGCCCAGAAAAAGCCAAGTCAACCCACCAACAAAACCCCGTAGAAACACAGGTAAGAGAAAACTAACCAACTCCTATTGATAAAGCAAATCTGTCTCAAAGGGTTGCTAATTTCTCGGCTGGAGGCTTACAAGACCATGTTGAAGGTTGGAAGTCACTGACTACTGACCCTGTCATATTAGATGCTATAAAGCACTATCACATCGAGTTTGGGGATGTTTCTCCTTCTCAGGCTTACCAGCCAAAACAAATGCCATTTTCTCCTTCTGAAAGGGAGATCATTACTGAGGAAATCAACAAGCTCCTTGATAAAGAAGTTATTGAACAAATAGACCGTGTCCGGGTGACTTTATCTCTACCATTTTTGTGCGTCCCAAGAAAGATGGCACTTTTAGAATGATTTTAAATTTTAAACAACTCAACGAATTTGTATCCTATTACCATTTTAAAATGGATACGATTCAGACAGCCCTCAAACTCATGCGTCCCCGGTGCTTGAAGGCATCGGTAGACCTTAAGGACGCCCATTATTCTGTTCCTATTGCATTAGAGGATAGGAAATATTTGAAATTTGAGTGGCAAGGTAGCTATTTTCAATATACCTGTTTGCCCAATGGCCAGGCTTGTGCTCCTCGCCTATTCACAAAAATATTAAAACCAGTCTACTCTCATCTCAGATATTTGGTTAATATCTGTATGGGGCATATAGATGATTCATTTCTCTTGGGATATAATTATACTGCCTGTACCACTAATATACAGGACACTGTTGATACCTTCCTTAGTCTGGGGTTTGTGGTTCACCCAGAAAAGTCAGTCCTGATTCCAACACAAGAAATGGAATTTCTTGGCTTCTTGCTGAATAGTATAAACATGACAATCCGACTCCCACCCGCTAAAGTGGAACGTGTACTGCTAGCTTGCCAGAGTTTACTGGACAAAAGTAAAATGATTATTAGAGAAGTGGCACAAGTTATAGGGTTGATGGTTTCTAGTTTCCCTGCCGTTCAGTTTGGGGAACTATACTATAGGGCCCTAGAAGGGAATAAATTTCTTGCTCTGCAGGAAAGTAGGGGCAATTATGATGCACCAATGTATCTTTCAAATGAATCTACTACGAGACCATGTTACCGCTAATTCCAAGCTTAAACTACAAGTAGGAAACGAGGGCCTTACTATACCCCTCCCATCCCAGGCTAAGTGCCCCAAAATTACTGGGATTGACCGATAGCTCAATGCTTTTTCCACTTACTCGTCTGTACTCCTCTCCTCTTACCTCCCGGGGGGTGGACCTCCTCGCCTACCAGCAACTGATAAGTGAGTCAGCCAGTAAGTTCTGCAGTATGGCATGGTATTTGTATGATATGGAATTTCGCCGAAGGGCCTCTCACAACCTTTCCATTAACTGGGGTCAAGGGGATGTTCAGTTGTACCTAGACACCTTTACTAGCATCCCAAAAGCCATACTTTGTAAGGCCTGCAGCAGCTCCCTGCCACTACACTCACCAATGCAACAAGCCTGGATGCACTGCAGCCTACCCAGGAAAGGACCACCCTGACTCCTCAAGCTCTGGACGCTCCCAGACTAGCCGCTCAAGACATTCCACCCAAAGCCACAATTGAATACCTTTCTAAGCTGTCCCCTACCACCCGTATTGACCTTCCTTAACTTGCCCTTTATTTGCATGATCACCCGGACCGTGCATCTGTTGATTCTGTGGAGAACTTAGGTGTTTGTGTGATGCTTGCATGACTAAAAGAAATTCGAGTGGAATTGTCAAGATCTGTTAACTGATGGCTGTTTAGTTTACTTTGTAATCTCATGTAATTTTAGACTTAGGAACCCTAGCTTGGGAGAAAAGGGTTGTTGTGTACTTAAACAGGATTGGGACAGTTCTCATGCGTCTGTTTGGTTGAGATCTTTAAGCTATTCACGACAATGCTGTCCTCACTGGCCTCTCCCAGGGTTCTAAAATTGCTTTCCAGGGTCCTCGGGTTTCTAAGGAATACCCCAACCTCATTTCTGTTAGGCAAAATCCTCATATCTTAAGCACCAATCTCCTGAAAGAGTTACAGCTTGGTCATACTGCTGGCCCATTCATTTCTCCCCCTTTTCCCAATTTTCAGGTTTATCCCATTGGGGTTGTTCCAAAAAAGCACTCCACATAGTGGAGAACCATTTTTCATCTTTCCTTTCCCAAACATGAAACCACTTGCGATAATTCCCACATTAGCCCAACCGACTACTCCTTACCCTACATTACAATAGATACTGCCATCTCTATCCATCAGAACATTTTTCAAGGGTAGCTCATGTCCAAGTTGGACATCAAGTCAGCCTTCCGCAACATCCCAAGATTACAACCGAGGGATTTACTGTGGTATCCTACAAACAGGAAACTGGCATGAACCTCCCTCTCCTCTATTTCCTTACAAAAAACGATAAACATGGTAAGTACCAATACTTATTTAGTGGGAAAGATGACAGGAAAGGGCAAAGATACAGTGCTTCAACTATGCAAACTTGTTAATATCTTCAGAAAGAAAACATACAAATTCCTTTCTGTTGAAGAAGTATGTGTGACCCTTCACGAGACTTTGGGGCTTATCTAAATTTCATGCTATTCCTATTTTCACGATCCAGGCCGTGAAAGTAAGAAAAATTTTTGGAATGTGAGTGAAATTTCTCTTTCACGCCGTGAAAACGCCGTGAAAAATTCACGGCTACCGTGAAAATTTCACGCAGTGAAAAAGTTTATAATCGCCATGAAAAATTTCAGTCACCGTGAAATTTAGTTTCACGCCGTGAAAATCTTCCAACAGTCAAAATGAAATGTAACCTTGTTTTCAAAAAGTGTATTGTTTAGATGTCATGCAAGCCTTTACTTGCCCACATGAATGGAACATGTACTGGTCAGTACTTTTTTATTTTTGATTTTCGGCAAAACAGATGAAATTGCTTAAAAAGTGAGTCACCGAAGATTCTCTAAATTTACAACCAAAAGAAGCATTTATCTCTTACACGAAGTTATGCAAATGCTAGACTCTGTGGCAACAAGATGAAATATGTAACACGTTTTGATATTGTGTGATATCTTTTGGATTTATTTCATTTTTA
Source organism: Porites cylindrica (assembly GCA_964035525.1). NCBI lineage: Eukaryota > Metazoa > Cnidaria > Anthozoa > Scleractinia > Poritidae > Porites > Porites cylindrica. The sequence continues at coordinate 20,628,489 of OZ037778.1, read as the reverse complement.
CCCTTCTGTTCAGATCGTTGTAACGGCGAAATTTTGAGTATAACATTTAGCAAAGAGACAAGGAACTTGAAATGGAGCATGATAAATCAAGCAGAGTTTGCACGTGTGATCGGGCTACAAAACTGTAGATAGGATCAGGCACTTCACTGCCACGCGAGTCGACACGGTTTTAGGAATGGCAGTAATAGTCTTTCCGCAAAGAATTTTGTTAGGTTTCTTGAGTGAAAACCTTGCCATGTTTGGTAAATAACTAAGCGTCTCTGACATCGACAATGCGAAAATTTGCACGTTGCAGAGAAGAAAGTTACAGTTACAGACAATGTAAACAAATTGACATGAAACACACGCAGTTCCGATCGTGCATATCTAATAAAATACTTGCCATGAACACATAAAAATATTGACAAGAAATTGTGACTAGTTTGATTGTGATTTGTGGCTTTACAGGCCTGAACGCGGAATAGTCTGAATACGTTTTTTTTTAAATTTTTTTCATGAGCTATTTAAAACGGCTTGAATATGCTAAGAGAAATATTTTTTTTGCGTGGGATCAACTTCCACAAATTTAGCCTGACATGACCAGGTATTCTCGTTTTTTCCCAGTTCGAAAAGGGGCGAGAAAAAACACAAAACAAAAAAAAACAGGTTAGATTTCATTCACCCTCGACATGTTTCATGGCGTGAAAATGTGCTCACTCTTAATTTCACGGTGTGAAAGTTTACACCGGTTAATAATCATGGCGTGGAAGTCTTCGCTGATCTGTCGCACATGATTAGTTTCGTGCCAAGAGTGAAAAATTCTCGCATGGAGTGAATGGGCGAGGAATTTGAAATTCACGCACCGTGACCGTGAAAAAAATTCACGGTTTTTAGTGAAATCCATAAGCCCCCTTTTCGCATGAAGGGTCACATATGGGCTTTAATTTATGAACATGTGGGTTGGAAAATATAATAAAAATTTTTGAATTCAATGAAATCTTCCGATGATTGAGTGCAATGAATACGAGTGATAGTCTATTTTACAGTTGTGTGTTTATTGATCTTGCCTTTGAGTAGAAATGAAGGTGGAGTTGACTATGTTTTGATACAAACCTCACTGGTTTTCTTGTGCAACTTGTTGCATTTACATGTGATAACACTGAGGTTGTTATCAACATAGCCAACTCCAGCCTCACTTCTACTCAAAGGCAAGGTCACTGAGCACACAACTGTAAAATGGGCTGTTAGCAAAATATACTGGTTTTTATGTTCTTTTCATACATGTCGGTTTCTAAAGATGGAGGGTGCAATAAAGGTCTAAAATGAACTAGTATTCTTAGATGATCATGCATGGTATTTGTGTTTGATAAACATGATGTAAGGTTTTTTCGGCGTTTTTTTTTAATTGAGGGTACAAAATATAAAGTTAAAGCATTACCTTAGCACTTGCATCTAAATGTTAGCTGATTAATATCTTTAAATTTTAAACTAAGTCGTCCACCTCTTTCTTTTCAAAGTGTACAACGCTCAACTCCTATTAGTAACCACGAAGTCCTGGAGGGACCTGAAGAAGTGCCAATTAATTTTATGCAGGTGAGGTTTTTACATCTTGAGCACTGCTGTTCATTTAAAATGATATGTATATTATTTAGGAGGTGTATAAAGCTAGATGTTTAAGTCATACAAGCTTTAATGCCAAGCTTCACTATTAGGAACACAAATTTCTTTAGTTATCAGTTGGGGATGGGTCAGGCACTAAAACTTTGCAGGGCTCCTTGTGACCTTTTGTTTTATGCGCCTTGTGCTCTGCACTGATTCTGTAAATAAATAAATAAATCACTTTATTGACTATATTACAGCAGTGCCGCAAAAACAAACATTTTTTAGTGATCCAGGGTGGCTTTACTTGCTGGTATTCTTGTATAGTATATTGAAAATGAAGACTTAAATAACAATAGTAGCAATAATAATATAATAATAATAATGACGATGATGATGATGATGTTGATAATGGTAATAAATAGTCCTGGTGGGATCAGCAAGTCCTCTCATCATCATCATTATTATTATATTAATATCATAAATTCTAAGTATTATTATCATTATTTTGACTGCAAAATTCTTCTTTTGAAAAAACATAATATTCAAATGCTCAAAGTACATGGTATATCTTACCAACATGTCTGTTTTGGGAGGATGACTGCCACGAGTATGATTTATCCTCCTTGAAAGTAAGCACATTTACTTCCTTTGTATTGAATTACCAAGTTGTTACATTTCAAACCTAACTAATTCATCACATTATGCCCAGTGTTTCACAAATTTCAGCTACTGTGGTTTACTTTGCAGACCAATAGCTGTGACTTTTGTCAAACTTGAAAACAGAACAAGAAGTGTTCTTGAAATGAAATACTGTGTTAGACAAAAGCCTCATGTTCCCGGAGGAAACCACGTGCTTGAAATGAGTATCCGAGTTATTTATTTGAAAAATTAACAACCCATATTTTTGCGTTATAAATCCGAGTTGTTTAATTGGCAATTCAGCAACTCGCATTTTTGCCTTATAAATCCGAGTTGTGTATTTTAGAGATTAAAGAACTTTTTTGCCGTAAAAATGCAAGTTGTTTACTTGACAAATCAACAACTCCTATTTTTGCATTATAAATCCGAGTTGTTTAATTGACAGATCAAGAACTCGGATTTTTACGTTATAAATCTGTGTTGTCTATTTCGGAGATTAAACAACTCTATAAAAATCCAACTTATGTATTTTGAAATTAAACAACTTGGATTTCTAACACATAAATCTGAGTTGTAGTATTAAATGATTACACAATACCAATTTCGTAACAAGCGAACGATAAAAACTTAAATCCCAACAAAAATTGTTGATGCCCTGTATGGGCCACCATACTTGAGAGAAAAAATGACTCTGTTGTCTTTGCTAATGCGAATGTTATCAGCTAACAAAAACACGCAACCAGCAATATAAAAATAAAAAGTTGGAGAAAACGACACACTCAACTAAACAGTAAAAAGAAAAAGAGGAAGTAATAACCAGAATTTCAATTTAAGTGATATTCTGCATGAAATCAATGCACTTATCTGTTTCAAATGTCAGACTTTTGATATTTGTAATAATTGGTTTATTGCATTTATTTCTAGGAACATGCAACGTCAGGAATAGTTCCGCTGTGTTTTGTTTTGTTGATGACAAAAACGAAATAATTTCAAAAACTAAGTATTAGTTTTTTAAAATGATGCAGCGTTACATTTGTCACAAAAAGTTTGTCTAAACAACTCATGCAGGGAACTGAGTAGTTCAAGTTATGAAAGGAAAACTAAATTAACGTACAATGCACGCCTTATTAAGTCACGAATTTGCAAATATTTATTTTTTATCGCGTATAAATATGTCAATTTATTTTTCGAGTATGTTTACCAAAATGTAATCTTTTCAAACAGAGCTTGTAAGTTTCATCCCTATAATGTATCCGATTTAGCTCTCTTGTACAAGCAAATAAAGTGACTTATTAATTAAGATACAGAAAAAAAATGTCTACGTATACGCTATTAACTTAATTAATGTCAGAGTGTGTGGTACCAAAATAGTCTGCTACACTGCTGTTTTTTGTGTGCAACACTCCTCCGCACAAATGGTTTCTTTCAAAGCATCCTTTCAACAACATCTTAACCAACATAATTGTTTAGTGTAAATTTGCCTTACATTATTACAGTTATATTACATGTAGTCAAAACCTATGAATAAGGATATCAGCCAAAATAGCCTCCATCTTGATGCTGTACAACTATCATGGCGATCTTTACAAAAAGAAAGATAAACACATACTTTACAATTCGTGATCATTTTTTTGTCACGGAAAGTCTGCCGATATTCATGAAAACCACTTTCTTACATCTGCGAAGTACAGCTTTAATTGCAAACTCAGTGTTGCTTTCGTACAAGTCATTGCATTGAGCAAGTGGCCTTATAAGATAAGTTTTGCTGGACCAGAGGTTTAATTTCATTCGCTCGTGTTACTATATTATTAAAGGTGCTTGCTTTTTGAAAGGCTTGAATCAGTTCCATTTTTATCTTATCAAGGTTTGATTCCACGGAAATCTGTGCAAAGGTGAACCTCAGTGGGGTGTGACCGCAAGTGTACACATGCAACACACTGAATAAAGGAAATAACTATTCCGGACTGACTGTTAATGTTAGCTTCATATAGCACAATAATTTGTTGTCCACATAACATTATTAGTTGCCTGTTTGACACCAAATATTCAGTTGTGAACAACTTTGCGGGTTGATATCACCAAAATTCACGTACATTTAGAGAATACGAAGTAATATTTTCCAAACAAATTTGTCCCCGTTTTTTTTCTCACGAAAGTAGCAGTCATGGCGTCACAAAACACACATTCCTTTACTGCTAGTGGTTTTGGTGGAATTGAAGAAACCTTTCAGCGTGAACTTGATGCAGTTCAAGCAATTTATTTTCCGCCACAATTAGATAGTTACTCTTCAAGTGATTCTGACGGCAAAAGTTCTGATGACGACAGAAACGGCGATAGTGATACGCTTTTCGAGAAGCCAACAACATTAACCCAGAACAGCCACGAAAGTCTTCACCAGAATCCTGACACTTGTGACAGTGCAAGTGAAGATAGTGACAAGTGTATTTGCACATTTCTAACTGCTTCCTCTCAGTGTAGTCTTGGTCCAAATGAACGAGCATGTTCCACTTTGTTTACCGAAACTACGGTGAGTGAGATGAGGTCTCAAGGCTTAGAACTAACGTCATTTCTACTGGATCTGCTTATCATTGGCAGACTTGATGGGTATACAAAAGAAAGGCATCGTATGAAACGATTTCCTTCTCAATTCTTTGTTTGTGGTCATCAAGTTCGCAGAACGTTTTTGTTCCTTCACTGCATATCCAAAGAAGACTCGAGAATCTGAGAGCTCGCTTAAGAAGTAATGGTCTACGTCCTCGAGTCCACGGCAACGAAAAAGGCATTCCACATAACGGAACTCCTTACGTATCCTTCCAACATGTTGTAAGCTTCATTGAAAATTAAGCTGGATGAGAAGGCCTTTCCTTGCCAGGTAGAGTTCCAGGCTACAAGACTATTCATCGCGTCAAGCTTCTGCCTACTGCCACCACCAAAGCAGAGCTGTGGAGATGCTATAAACATACAGCAGAGATTGGAGGGTACACAGTTGTGGGATACACAAAATTTGTTCAAACTTGGAACGAATTCCTTCCCTTCATTAAAATAATGCAGCCGTCAACAGATCTTTGTCACACCCGCCAGAAAAATACAGAAAAAATTTCAGGACATGCCAGCACTTCAGAAGAAGACAAAATTGAAGCTGTTGAAGCCCACCAGAATCATCTCAGAAAAGCCAAACGAGAACGAGATATATATACAATTCTGCTGCTGATGCTAATAAACATTTTCTGAAGGGTCACCCAAACATCACACTTCTTTCACCCAGTCATCCCTGTTCTTTGCAAGGGACTTTGCACTATTCTTATGATTATGCCCAACAAGTGCATTATCCTAGCAATCCTCAACAACCAGGTCCCATTTACTTTAAAACCCTTTCGTGTGCAAGTTCCTGGGAAGGAAAAGGCCGCTAAAAATACTACCAACAAAAAATTTATTTCTTGGCATCGATCTTGATAGTATGATATCAAAAATTGACCTAGACTGTTTCGGGATACATTAAATTGAAGCTAGCCCGCATTCGGTAACAGAAAACCAAATATCCTATTTTTGAGAATTTTTTTTTAACATATAAACTTGACAAAAGTGTGTCTCAAAATAGTTGCCTATAAAGTTTTTCACCGCATGATTACTCCACACAGCAACATACATCAAAGCAAGTGAGAAAAATCGATCCAATGTCACACAAGCTTTATTTTGAAACCAAGAAAGCAAAATAAACGGTGTTAAAACTATGAAAGAATGGCTAAAATCTTTGACTGGTCGATACAAAATGGTGCTATTTGCATATGTTTCTTTGTAAAATGACAAATTTTGCTTCGAGTTACCTTTCAAGCCTATAAATCCAGCAGCTTTCCTCGACAGCACCACACACTTAAAAGTTCAACTGTTTGAATCTTAAGCCTTGTAGTTCGCTGAAGAACTCATCGAAAAACACGACCATTACCGCGAAAAATCCCCAAAAATATAACCAAAGCTGAAAGATCTTAGTCTTCCATCGCCATCATTTGAGTTCGCATGCCGCTGAGGTCAATAAAATATCGAAAATTTGACAACAATTGATCATACAGACGCAAAATGGCACCCATGTTGTTCTCTTTCTTGATCAAGTCACCACAGGCTACCCAAGACTCATGCAAATGTACGCTGACAATTTTTCTGCAGACCCCTTCCGATCGTACGAATTCGTACAATTGCGCACGGAAGGGTTAAAACGGCAAGAAAATGCGGTATATTCGGCATATGCTGCGAAGCTATACTGCATCAAGTTAAATATTTTATTGATGAGTCAGTTGCAACTGGAAAAGGTGCAAACACGACAATCAGTTACATGCAGGATTTCTTCAAAACCACAGAGCTGGTGAAACAGATGTTCACTTTCATGTGGACAACTGTGGCAGCCAGAACAAAAACAACTATGTTCTCTGGTACTGGTGCTGGCGTTGCATCCATGGTCAGCATGAGAACATAACATATTCTTTTTTGGTGGCGGGCCACACCAACTTTAGCCCTGACTGGTGCTTTGGACTGATGAAGCAACAGATTAGAACAACATTAGTGTCACATCTGTTTGACATACAGGAGGCCAATGACAAATCGACCCTCAGCGGTGTGAATTGTGGAAGCTGGTTGGGTTGCATGATGGAACTGTTCTTGTTAAAACATATGACTTGTCAGGCCACCTTGCTCCTTATTTCAAAAAGTTAACAGGAATCAGCAAATTTCACCACTTTCGCTTCCACAATAATTATCCAGGGAAGGTTTTTTACAAGGAACATGCAGATGCAACAGAGAAAGAACTTCAAATGTTGAAAGACGCAAGCATACTCCCTCCCCGTCTCCTTCCTCCACAAGTATTACCTAGTGGACTTGACGACAAGTGTAGGAGATATCTGCACAAAGAAATTAGAGAGTTTTGTCGACCTGGCAAGGAGGATTTTGTGGCCCCAGTAGTAAATATTTAGTGCCTTGCAACATTAGGGAAGAAATAAAAAAAGAGTCGGTGAATGAGAAATAAACCATATAAACACAGCACAATCATAAACACTTAGTTGACTCGAATCATTTCAGGCATTGAAACAGCTGAACAAGATTTTGACTCAGACCCAGAAGACAACAGGCCACTCAATCAACTTGTCCAGAAGAAATCGGCTAGCCCGAAGAAGAATGTTTCAGAAACGAAGTGTTACGAAGAGTACATTATAAAAAGAAATCTAAAAGTAACAACGGACCAAGAGAGAACTGCCAAAGAAAAATCTTTACCTAAAAAAGATGACGTCAGGGAAGCAGGCTCAAAACGAAAGCAGAGTCCCGAACATTTAGTCATAGGTTAACCACAACCTGGGCAGCCTGATACGGTGAAACACCTATGCCAGGATGTTGTTTCAAGCAAAGAGAATGTAGAAAATGCACAGCCAGCACTCCAGGACCTTGATGATGTAATGGCTACAGAGATGGATGATACAGATGTAGAGGATGAGAATCGGGATGTAGAGAGTGACTTTGAAGACCTGAGAGGAATATGGCATGACGGCATAGATTTCAATCCGGACATCGGACAAATCTCTCAGGTAGTAAAGTTTGATATCCTTAAGTCCCAACAGATACACTTCTCTTGGTTACTCCGTCAAACACTTTAGGAACTTCATCCTCACATGAGCTCTAGCAAAAATTGATTTTTCTTGTTTCTGTTCCTCACTTTTTCTGTTGTTTTCCTTGAACTTTCCGTGAGGCGAAGTACTCCGTTTATTAGTCTATGTATCGTGGCAATATTGTGTGTTGAGCAATTGTCCTTGGCATTTTGCTGTACCGCTGGATGTCTCTCTGTTAGTACTTTTCAATGTTACATTAGTTGCCCCTTTCCCTTTATTTGAAGTTTTATTGAGTGATGTTTCCTAAGGTTCGAGTTACCGGAAAACAAGTGTAAATCTACTATCATTATGGTGTTTTTCGCACTGCAGTAAACGATTGTTTTACCTCATAATTATTCCATCTCTGCCTATTTCAAAAGATGAAGTAATAGTAAGCTGTTGGAGCTGAGGTGGAATGATCTTACTCAACTAGCAGCATGATAAATGATCTTAATACGTCCTTATAATATTGGTTAATCTCAGCCTCAGCATTCTTATAAAAAAGAGTGTATTCATACAACTCTCCCTTTTTAGCTCCATGCTTCTGTTGTCAAGTATCCCCTAGTACCAAATGAGAACCTTGGGAAGGCCCTTTTTTAGGTTGAATGTGTACCCAGCATGCAATTGAGTCACAAAAAGCTCGCTAAGTAGCTAATAATAGGACTATCAGCTGTTTGGCTTAGTCTTAAAACCAGTTCAGGAAACACATACGTAAAACCAAACCATTAATCTCTTTAAGGATGTGAAAACAGTAAAGGATTGGGTAGAGGGCCTGCATAGAAAGGCCAATCTACTTTTCAATTTGGTGTCAGCGATAAAAGCGAGATTAACTGCTATAGAAGCTGGAATTTGCCTCGTTCCTTTTTCACCCCAAGATCCACGCATCCAGTTTCCAACCACTAGCATTTCCAGTATTCAATTGCCACACCAGCCAGCCTCTCCACAATCACAAAATCGAAGTAATGCCATAATCACTTCTGTGTCATCATCACAGACAACCACATTTATTTCACCATCTGTACAACCTGAATCCTCCACGAAGAAAAATCCACAGTCAACTAAAATTAGACTAATTCCACAGCCACAACCTTTACCAAGCATCTCTCCCATCGTTTCCAACCTGCCGCAGGAGACAGCCTGGAAGCTGAAAAAATGTCGGCAAAATATTTCCTTCAGAGAAAGGTACACTCGCAAATGTTTAGAATAGCCTTTCAGCGCAGACGAGCTTGCTAGATCAAATGTTAATGGCACCTCGGGTAAGGACAAGCTCGATGAATGCAAGATTGGACTGATAAGTCGTCAGTAGTTATCATGGATTACAATGTACATAGTTAATCCTTCTAGCAAAAGAATGATGCAGCTCAGAGAATAGAAACCAATACAGATTTCTCCTAATAAAGAATAAATCAAATCACCAGTTCACACTAGAAAGAAAAGTTGGAAGAGAACAAAAACTGCAGGACCGAATTGGTAACTCTTAATTACTATTTAAATAATCTTCTGTTTTTAAAATTAAACTGTCATGCACCTGGGTTCACGCAATAAAAAAAACATCTAAAAGTGTTCTTTTGAAGGTGTCCTCACAAATTCATTAGAAACCTCTTCTATTTTAGAAATCAAAGGAATAAGTGTTTAAATTTCGCGAGATAAATTAAGACACAATTCAATCACTTGCTAACTGAATTTAATTTCTTGTTTTAAGATTAGTGTTAGCCAAGTTGCCTCCCGATCTACAAGTGGAAAACGTTAATGATGTGACCAGGGAGATAGTATCCACAATTAACCTGAAATGTAGGAAGTTGAAGAAGGTAAAACGTTGTCCTCAAACCACCTCCGATGTCTAACACTTGCATGCTTTTTATCTGATAGTGTTGAATCGTAACTCGGTGGGCAACAAACGCAGACTGCAGACTTGCAGACTGGCGGGGTAAACATTGTTGTGAATCGTTCCCTATCCTTAAACTTTAAGTCTTCTAAAAATCTAGTTTAGGGCTAGGGAACCTGTTTAAGCATTTCACAACAATGTTTACCTCGCCAGTCTGTGTTTGTGGCACACCGTAAATAAATGGCATCCACCATCTTACAGTTAGAGAGTAGACAAGAAATATGACGACTCATTCCTCTCTTTTGCATTGAACCTGCTATTTTGTACAAGGCGCACCTTGAATTTATAATAAATAGTTCTTTTTTATGGTATTTTGGGTGCAAATACCTGAGGTGATAGGACAAAATTTTTGTGGAGATATTGTTTCAGACTGCCGGGCATTTGAGCCAGAATCGCGAGTTGAACAGATCAGATCACGCAAACTCTTGTGTGCTCAGGAGTCTCAAAAAGCAAAAATAAATGATTAATTGACAAACAATATCAGCATATTTGTTTTGCACTGTTTATATAAGCCAGCTGCGCACTAGTTATGATCCTGTTTGTAAAGGCACAGAATTTTTAAACAAAGAATACGTACCTTTCAGTTCACTTTCCCGTTGAGTAGGAGAGGTCAAATCATGACAATTGGTTTTGAGCCCAGGCAAGCCATAAACTTATATGCTGCAAAGCCGCTATCTTTTTCAAATAGCACGGCAAATTTAAGTTTATAAGTAAATAAAACAAAATAAAGTTGAATCACTTTCTAGAGATAAAGCCAAAGCGTTTCTCTAGAATTTTATCTGCTGTCTGACTTCCGAACATTTTAGTTGATTAGGGAATCATTACAGAAATATCCGTGATGACCACAAAGCCAAATATTGCATGACAGAGTTTTTCTGTAATGATAACATCTGTTGTTAAGACATGGAAAGAATGCAGGTAAGTTTACATAGCATGAAGCTCCTTTCAACACCCCCAATGGATTTCACGGCGTGAAAATTTTCACTCCTATATTCTTGGCATGAAAGTTTTCACTCTATCTTTCACGGCATGCTAGCATGCAAGTCCAATTCACACAACGTGACCGTGAAAAAATTTCCTGGTTTTCGGTGAAATCCATAAGCCCCCTTTTTGCGTGAAGGGTCCCAAATGAAAACCTGCGAGAAACTCTACGTTTGGCCACTGTGGAAAACGACAGAAAAAGCTTAGAAAACGGCATGTCATAAGGTTTAAAGTTTGGACGGCGAAATTTCTGCCGTCCTGCCTTGAAATAGCCTTGACTTGCCGTTCGAGTTGCAGAAGTTTTCTGCATTTGTCGGCCAACTTTCTTCGCCTCAGCCATATCCTTCAAATGTTTGGATAAATCATCTCCAAACAATTTTGTTGAAGGTTTAATTTCATCTTTACACAGCCTGGTGTATGGAGGGTTAAGTTCCGGTTTCATCAACTCTCGCCGTGCCATATTGAGTTTAAAATTGGCATTAGCTAGAAGAGCAATGCTATCCATCACGTGATCCAAGATCTGACGTGTATTTAATGTTTTTCCAACGTGAAGGTCCTTTACCAACTGGTTTCCTAAAATAGACAGGGCTGACCACCCCTGAACAAGTGGTTCTTGAACTCGCTGGAAAGCTAGGTCAACCGTTCTGCTGCGTCGTGGCAGCAAATCCCAAATTTCTTCATTGACGGTGGAGGTGGACAGGAATTGACAATTTTCTGGAGGAGGATATTTTTCAACTCGTTCTTTGATTGTGTTTGGTGAGAGACCTCCAGTAACCATGTTGTCAATTAAACCAGCAATTTTTTCTGCTATCGCAGGAGATTTCTCTTTGGTTTGCACAAATGCCTGAGTCAGGCTTTCCAAAATGTCATCCTGCGACCCTGAGTCAGGGCATGATGCAGGTTTCGCCGCTGTAGTCGTACTTGTATGCGTTTCGCTCGGGTCGAGCACATCAGTTAATGCGGCGTTGAGATCAACGCTGTCATTTAGGCTCTGAACGGCCTCTCCATCCTCGTTTGAGTCAGTACGAAGGAGAAGGTCTTCCTTGAGACTAGCCAGCATTGCCGTTTGTGTCTCCGAAGCCCTGGCAAGTTGTGCCAAGGTTGAAGTTAATCCTTCGAGGACTGACATGTTTGTGTCCTGAGAATCTTTTACGCCTTTGCTCCTTGTATCGGATGCCAGATCCGCTCCATCCATGTCGTGTTAGTGATTCAACACAAGAAATAGGTTCAAATTTGCATAAAGATAACAGAAGAAATAATTTTCCTTCGCATATCGAAACCTCGTGAGAATACCGAGTAAGCGCGCGAAAAGTGCTGATTATGCGCGTGCGTCTAGCTATCTCATGGGATCCTTGGTGTAGCCAACGCACCAGCAATAATATGTCGTAAAAGAGTTTAAATTCAACTGGAAGAACTCGAACTCTTAACCTTATTTACATGATGTTGCCAGTGGTTTCTAGGATAAAGTAACAAACATAATACATTAAGAGCGGAACGACTGATTACAACAATGGAAATAACGTAGGAAATACAGATAACATAGGAAATACGAGATAAACGAAGACAGAGGACATACCTGACGATTTGGGAATACGGCGAACGAAGTAAGTTAAAGAACGTAACGTAGTTGTAACAGCTAGCGTACTCGAGCAAGATACTTTATGATTTGCATAGCCCGCGCGAAAGTCGAATTACTTATATGTAAATACGCGGACTGGGACTAGGCGGGGGATTGGTTACTACACCGGCCCCGAATTAGCTACTAGGTAATTCCAGCAACAAAATAACCAATTCCTAGACTACGAAGAACATACAGAAATGTGACGAAAATTAACTTAATTTAGATTACACAGTTCGCTATGTAGCAGTCTTAGCCATAGAACTTATTAGAGTTCATTAGTTCTGGACTCCTTCAAGGAGGCACAGCTTTCTGATGTCACGTCTCTAGACAGATGTGGCCGTTTTCACTTTAACGCTACATACATGACCATGGCTGTCTGGAAATACCTCTTCAATCAAGCCCATTGGCCAGCGACCTCTAGGCGTCTTCTTGTCGACAACAAGAACCAAGTCTCCGACAGCGAAGTTTTGACGAGGGACGCTCCATTTCTGCCTTGTTTGGAGTGCAGGTAAATAATCTTTCATCCATCTCTTCCAAAATGAATCTGCCAGGCATTGTGCTTAGCGCCAGCGCTTGCTATACTTGTCGTGACCTTTAAAGACATCCGGCGCGAGGCAAGAATTGGATCTCAGGAGTGGTAGTTTGCTCGGCGTCAGCGGCTCAGGATAATCTGGGTGGTCACTAAGGGGAGTCAAAGGCCTGTTGTTGAGAATCCTTTGCACCTCACAAAGAAGGGTTGACAATGTTTTGTCGCTCACCAGCTGTTCCTTTAACAGGGCACCCAAAATCTTCCGTACGGAGCGTATCATTCGTTCCCAGATTCCACCTTGATGGCTGGCCTCAGGGGGGTTAAATGACCACTGAATGTCGTTCGACCTTAGACTGTTGTAGATTTTGGCTTGGTCCAGTCGCTCCAGTGCTTCTCTCAGCTCTCGCTCGGCGCCCGTGAAATTGGTGCTGTTGTCGCTGTGTATTTCCTTGGGCTTCCCTCTGCGACTAACAAAACGCTGATATGCACAGATAAAGGAGTCTGCTTCCAATCTGTGCGCAACCTCAATGTGCACCGCCCTCATGGTAAGGCATGTAAACAATCATCCGTAACGTTTTACTTGACTGCGTCCTTGCTTGACAAAGAGGGGACCGAAATAGTCCACACCCACATGGGTAAATGGTGGATCTGTCAGAGCGACTCGTGCTGACGGGAGTGGGGCCATAATCTGTTCACCAGGATGAGCATTTTGCAGTTCATCCAACTCGCCAAAATCCTGCGTACTGCTGAGAGGCCACGTACAATCCAGAATCTCTCTCGGATGAATGCCAGAACTTGAGAAGGACCGCAGTGCCGTTGTTGGCGATGACAATTCTGGATGATCAAATTTGTCACGTGATGTTTACTGGGAAGAATAACCGGGTGCTTCGTTTGGAATGAAACAGGAGCATTCTCGAGGCGACCTCCTACTCTTAATATTCCCTCGGCAACAAAAGGGTTCAAGTTGCGTATTGGACTAGATCGTGGAACGCACTTCTTCTGGTTCTCCGACGCTTCTTGGCCTACCGCAGCTAGCTCCGCTGGAAACGCATCATGCTGGACAGCTTTGATGATCACACTCTCTGCAGCAATAACTTCCCTGACAGTCAAGGGCCCCTTGGGAATGCTGTCTGGATCCTTGTTAAGGAGGCCAACCAAATACTTCTTGAAACGTACTAACCAGGCTATGGCCTTTCGAAGACTGTCCCAGGATGAATAGCGGGACAACAGCGGTTCCAACATTTTACTGCTGACGATCACGTTTGTTCGACCAGGGCATTTTCTGCATTCACTGTCATCTTGAGGCAATTCCGGCAACTGGGACGGTTGGTCAGGCCAATGTATCTCGTCCTTCCACAGAAACTTTGGGCCGTGAAGCCACAGCTCCAACGTGTGAAGTTCAGAACCTTTCGCCCCTCTGGACGCGATGTCGGCAGGGTTAGCACAGGTGTCAACGTGTCACCACTGACGTGGTGTGGATTCATCATGTATCATTGCGACTTTGTTTGCAACAAACGTGTGAAATCTTCTTGATTCGTTCCGAATGTACTGCAAGACTACGGTAGAGTCCGTCCAGTAGATTGTGTCGTGTATGGGATACTCTAATTCGTTCCGAATCAGGCAGTTCAACTTCACAGTGACCACTGCAGCTGCTAACTCAAGACGTGGTATGGACACTACCTTCAGGGGAGTGACGCGAGACTTGCCAAGAACAAAAGAACAGTGCGGAGCACCCTTGTCGTTGACGATTCAGAGGTATGATACCGCTCCATAACCAATTTCAGAAGCATCTGAGAAATGATGCAACTGAACATTGACGACTGCACCAAATCCTGGTGGCTTGAAACACCTGGGAACTGATATTGTTCTCAAACATGCAAGTTCCTTCAGCCATTCTTGCCATACAGTGGAATCTGCTTGGGAAATCTCTTCGTCCCAGCCATACTTCTGCTTACATAGGCTCTGCAACAGACTCTTGGCTGGCAGAATGATGGGCATGACAAACCTGAGAGGGTCGTACATGGAGCTTACAACAGACAAGATTCCTCTGCGTGTGAGGGCCTTTCCTTCATCCATGATGCGAAAGTTGAAGTCATCTGTTTCCATGGCCCACTGCACTCCCAATTTGCGTTCTACAGGAAGATCTTCCAAATCCAAGTTTACTACTGAGGGCGCTCTCTCTGTTACTGGAACGGTGGCGATTACGTTCCTGTCATTACTAATCCATTTGGTAAGCCGAAACCCTCCTCTTGACAGCAATTCTCGTATCTGGCCAGACAAACGTGCCCCCTTTTCAGTCGCAGGGACAGATTTCAGACAGTCGTCTACATAGAAGTTCCGGTCAACAGTGGTAATGGTTTCCACATCAAAGTCACCCTGATTATCCGAGGCTGTTTTCTTTAGACAAAAACTTGCGCAACTTGGAGACGACGTGGCTCCGAACAAGTGCACTAACATCTGGTAATCAACTGGCTCTTTGGAGAGATCATCATTGGGCCACCACAGGAATCTTAACGCATTACAGTCATCGGGAGCTACCCGCACCTGATGGAACATGCCTTCCACATCCGCAACCATGGCAACGGGTTCTTGGCGAAAACGTATGATAACGCCCAAAAGTCCATTCGTTAGGTCTGGACCTTGAAGAAGGTGATCATTCCGGGAGGTGCCTTTAAACTTGGCCGCGCAGTCAAACACGACTCTCGCTTTCCCTGGTTTCTGAGGATGGAAAACTGGATGGTGGGGTAAGTACCAGACTGGTGAATCCTTCACATTTTCCTGTTCGCTGCAAGGAACTATTCTTGTGTAGCGTAGCTGCTGGATACATAACCGTTAATAGTGTCTCTGTACTTCTCGAAGAGGTGAGGGTTGCGCTGGATTTTTTTCTTTAAGTAGCGCAATCTTTCGAACGCAAATTCACAATTGTTCAGGAGGTTTACTGACTTGTGCCTCCATGGCAACCCCAACTGATAGTGGCCATTCACGAGCTTCACGGAAGTTTCCATTTGCGACAGTGCTCTTTGATCTTCAACTGACATTGCAGCCTTTGAGGAGATCATCGGCTCGTTAAAGTCACTCCTAAACATGCTCTTCATTTGCCGATGAAGCGTTTCGTCATCATTGCGAACAAAGTTTAGTGAAACAATCTCCATCACACGAATTCAGTGGTCCCATCAGGGTCCAACCGAGTGGGGTACACACAGCACAAGGTTGACCACGCCTGCCACGCCTCTGATCACACACCCAATGAGCTTCAGGAACATCGCTAACAATAAGCACAGACACTTTATCAGATTGCGCTCTCGGAAAGTCTATTCCTTTTTTTAAAAAGTCCAGTTTCAAAATGGCGGATAGTCAGAGTAACAACTCGAATGAAAGCATTCTTTTTCGAAGAAATATTGATCAATATTCCCTCGGAGAATCTGTCTAAACTTAGCAAGGAAAGGATGCAGTATTTCTGCCATGCCCTGAAGCCAAACTTAAGGAGCCTACACTCAGCAAGTGCAAGCAATTGTTCAATGAACAGGTCACTGGAACTAAACATGATTATAAATTCTCTACAGCAAAGGATCCTCTGTTTAATTGTACCCGCATATGAAAAGTAGGGGATCATGGCAGGAAAGAACGCAGATGTGATTGTGCACATACTGATCGTAGCCTAAGTATGTTGGAGCAAAACCTAAAAGGGCAGTACAGTAGGGCTTACCTGGATTATTCCCGTAGTGGAAAAGAGTAATGTCCGTGAAAGGTACTGAGTGAAGTGAACTTTGTGATGTATGTTAAACCTAGTGTTGTTCACATGAAGGGAGATAAGGTACTAGTCTATATTCAGTGCATGTTAGCCAAAAGGTAGATGTACGTTACATTCTTGATTGTGATTACAAGCTGATTGTCCAAATTACAGGAACTGCAGTGTTACCAGACGAGAAATGCCTCTCAAGTAAGGCTGAAGTATACTTGCTTTTATCCATGTTCAGTGCGAATTGTTTCTGGTCTGATCTTTAGGATTTCTACTGAGACCGTACGCAGCAACAGGGAGAAAATCTAATGTAAGCCTTGCCGACCTAATGGCTCTGTGTACGGCGTTCGCCTACAAACCAAAGTTCGACTGAATCAGGATCCTTTTTGCATCATTATGAATTAACGTTCCAACCAATTCTTATGAAATTACAACACTAGCATAATTACAATGTGTACTTAACCTTGGTGGCATTTAGGGAGGTAGGAATGGCATATTTGCAAAATTACAACGCAAGTTCACTAGTGTGTTGACCTCTCAAGCATTACATTAACCGTGTCGAAATATAAAATGTTGTGCACCGAGCAACTTATAGCCAAACTTTGTCCGGTTTTTTGGTCAGTACGACTTGCACATAAAACAGACACGGATAAAAAACGGATATGGCAGTTATAAAGAGGCAGGAGGTCATTCAGAATGCGAAAGATCTTTTTAAGTTTGCAGAAAAAAAAATTATTGGAAATGGCCCAGAGATTTTAGAAAGATGAGTTAAAGATGATTGGGGCATGCAATTTGCAAGAGACACTGACGGGGAGATGAATCATCCTCTTTGCATTCCTATCATTTGGAAAAAGGAAAGGCTGCAATTGTATACGCCACTACAGCACGTTATATCTGCTCAGCGCTAAAGGGTCGGGTTAGAAACAACACAGAGGTTATTCAGTTTCCTGAGGAACTGCACTTAGACATTCGTGGATCACTTGATGGGTTCTAGTGCGAAGGACTTTTAATTAATTTTTAAACTTCTTTGCCATTGGTTTTGTTTGTATTTTACAGGGACTTTTGATCCCGGATATATTAGAGCGTAAAAATTGTGAATTGCTTCTTTATTACTGCTTCTTTTGTCGGATTGAGTGGTAACACGCCTAAGAAGCATATGTATATTTTGAGCATTAAGGAAAAGAAACTTTTAATTTTATTCCAAATCTCAACAGTTGTCAAGATATACAAGATAAACACGTGAACAAGACAGACTGA
The DNA here is from genome assembly GCA_964035525.1 of Porites cylindrica. Classification (NCBI taxonomy): domain Eukaryota; kingdom Metazoa; phylum Cnidaria; class Anthozoa; order Scleractinia; family Poritidae; genus Porites; species Porites cylindrica. Next base: position 20,610,630 of record OZ037778.1, on the reverse strand, counting down.
CAGCTGTTTAAATTTGTGATAAAAAGGTTTTCTTTTGCATGCAATTGAGAAGCATGGCTCAGGGTTGTAGCGAAGTAGAGTCTTTTACCAGTTACACTCGCACCAAGGGATCTTTGCGATTATTTTAGGTTCTATTAGTTTTTGTAATACAACAAGGAAGAATTCTATATAGCCAGTGTTGCTGTTCCTATCGGTGAGAAATAATTCACTTACATACTCACCGTTTCCTTGGTGCTCACAGACTGTCCAATTTTTTGAGAAAGTAAGACGAACGATTCACGTGAGCACCGAAGGCGCAAGTCACTGGGGGAGGGAGGGGGCAGATCGGAATGGTTGGACAGTTTGTGCTCAGTTTTGATGTGTTTTCTCTGACCTCACGCTCAACTTTTGGTATATACATTCACGGAATTAGCCTGTGCAGTAAGTCTTCGCCTAATTTCTGTCTTTTTTGCTTACCCCACAAGAAGTAAAGGAGATAGGAGACGTCAGCACACAAACTAATCAATGAACTTATTCTTTGTCGGCACTGCACGAAATTTGTATTTTAACATATACCCGTTACTATTTCATTCTTTATCACCAAAAAATATCTTGAACAGTCACATGAATATGTAGTTGTTAAGACTTATACTTTTTCAATCTGTTGTCCATTTTTTCAATGCATGATTTCCAGACTGCAGTTTCTTTGTCGTCTCCGGTACAAGGATACATCATGAAAAAGAACTTACATATCTGCTGTACTGTGTTACTCTCTAAGCTTGGTTTCATTTTGGATCCAAAAACCCTCCTTCCTATTCGATGCTTTTTGGTAGTTAAAGCATTCATGATAAGTACAGCTATATAGGTATGCCTTTGAAACAGCAGTTTTGGAGTTGTTTGCTTTTTTTTCCTTAAGCTCCGTTAATTGTTCCAGTGTAAGGGGGGGTATGGTAGGGGCCGTTTCCACCTGGACACCTACAACGTTTTCAAGAGTGGAAATATTACCCCCCTCTTGACAAACAGCTAGGGGCACCGATATATTTTGCTTCATTTCTTTTCACTCATTTATAATAAACTGTTGATTGGATAGAACCAATGTCAGAGTATTGAGGACATTCGTTTGAAATTCACATCCAGTAAGTTGAGGCATGCTGGGCTGAGGGGGGAGAGGGGGGACCCAAGACAAACCACCAAACCCCTGACCATCTTCTCTAAAGTGAGCACCCCCGGGAGAGTATTTAGGATACTCATTCTGGAGTGCATGTGCGCTGTAGTAGCCAGTTGAAGGGTAGTGTATGTTGGAGCAGTGCTAACCACCACACTTGCTGTTGAAGATTCAGTATTAGAAGCTATGAAACTATTTATGTAATTGTTTACATCGCCAGTTCCTAAGTCAGATATCAGGTCTTCACTGAACTTAGATGACACGCAAACATAATCTAAGTCATCGAACGAATTGTTATATTATGGCGTCTTATTTTCCACTAATGTTGAAGTGGGTGGGGTTTCTTCACCTTTGTTTCTGTTGGCTGATTGATCCCTTTTTTCAGGAGGAAGGTTTTCCTCTCGCAAGGCGGCTGTAATGATAGAGGATGGCTTCCTGCAACTTGTTCCTTGCTGGCTGGTTGCGCAGACTTGTTTGTTTTTTTGTTGTTCCTCGGGGGGGTCTTTGTGATGTTTGGGTTGAGCAAACTCTTGTTCTACCACATTTGCACCATGTTTTCGCTTAGCTTCTTTGACGTACGTCAATTCTTCATCTGTCATTTTAATGGGCTCTGTGCCCAGAGACTTTCTAGTGGCCTCTAATTTAAGCAAGGTATCTGAAGCAAAATGAAGTATTTCAGTATTAGTGCTAATTATTCACTTCAAATTTTAGTTGTTAACCCCAAAGACGAATTTTTCCAAGTTGACAAAATTTTTGACCCCCCCCCCCTTTTTTTATACAGCAAAACATTCAAGAAATCACCCTCCCAAAAGTCTCAGTTATTGAGCCAATGACTCCAAACTTATTGAGTCATTTTTGATGTAATGAAATCTGGGCTAGATTACAATTTGAGAGAAAAAGTAATTCATCTGATTTCCGACATGCGCTGCAAGGGATTATGGCAGCCTTTTTTTGCAGATTTCCTGACCATTTTAGATTCTTTTAAACTGTGTTCTGTGGACTACTCCATACTCTATTCTAAAGGCGCATTTTATGTTTTCACACTGAAATGATCCGTAGCAGTTTGAATATCTCATAGGACCATACTTCCTTTGTGACATAGAGCTTGATTTCCATTTCCTTCCATCTGTGTTGAGTGCCGCTGCTTTGTGTTTGCTGCGTTAGATCTTGGGTATGTTCAACAACTAAGCCATAAATACCCTCAGGTAGCTGGGAAACTTCACACATCATACGTTCGCTGTTTCTTTCTGGCTACTATGTAATTTCCCGTCACTTTCTTCTGATTTGGTTGTGTCAAAATACCTTTATGAGAATGTAGTGGAAGCATATTAGGAGTTGGGAGTGTACACCTACTTACGAAGGAAATTCCAAAATAGTTCAAGAAAAAATGGTCCAATCCATCCTTTTACTGTTTCCTGCTTTCTGCTTATCGTCAGTACCACAATTAGTATAAGCTGAGCTTTTGAGTTTGATAAATGATACTTTACCTTGCCACTCCTCCTCCACTGCTGGGTGTGACCGACTTTAACATAGTATGGCAAGTGGTTATAACCCCAGGCTCCAAAGATTTATTTTAAAGCGGCTGGTCAAGGGAGAGGTTTGAAGAGGTTGCAGCCCTCTGAGTATGTTGAGTTGAATTGCAGGAGAAAAATTCTCACAAGTTTCTGGTATAGCAGGCCCCCTGTCCCAAATAGATAAAAACTTGAAAACAGGTCTAATTATCACAGTAAATACAAAAGGAGGAAAGGATGGATAAACTTAATTATGAGCTGGACAATACATAGCATTAAATTATGGACATAAAAAGCCGGCCAGTTTCGTGAGGTGACTGTAAAGTAATTCAATGACATGATTAAACCTAACTTTGCCTTGCAGAAAAAGGAGCCACCGTAAAAAGAAGATAACTACATTAATGTGCATATATATGTTGTGGTTCAATTTTATCCTTGGTTTAAATTTTATTTCCCTTTGTTTTTAACTCATTATCATACATTACCAGACCCGAAAACAAAGGGAAATAAAATTTAAACCAATGATAAAATTGAACCACAACATATACATGTAATGCCAGTAGAGTTCCTTTTCTACTTCAGGCTCATCTTTTTCCTGTGTACAGCATCCTGGAAAACGGCCCAACTCTCTTTCTGCCTTTGTAACTTTCAAAGGCCCGACCATTATTAAAACTTTATAACTCCATGAACTTGCCTAATTTTCAGCAATCTCACAGTTTGGCAGCCATTTTGAGGGATGTGTCAAACACAGGAAAAAAATGCATCTTCCAACATTGGAAGTTAATTGGTTAATCACTGTGATATCATTGGTATGTCATTGGTAAACCCAATTGGTATTCCAATATTGGTAAATGGTTATATCTACCAATATTGGCAAATCATATGAGATATACCAACATTGGATTCCATGTTTCCAATATTGGACCACGATATTTTCCAACATTGGCAAAGTCATCTCCAATATTGGATTATGATCTATTCCAATATTGGACAAAATATTTCCAACATTGGATAATAGAACTCTCCTACATTGGACAATATGTTTCAAACATTGGACAATAGTATACTCCAACACTGGACAAAATGTTTCCGATATTGGTTAACAGAACTCTCCAACACTGGAAATAATGGTTCCAGCATTGGACAACAGTATTTTCCAACAATGGACAAATGTTTCCAATATTGGATAATAGAACTCTCCAACAATGGACAACAGTATACTCCAACACGGGACAAAATTTTTCCAACATTGGACTGTAATGCTTTCCAAATTGGGACAAATTGTAAATCCAGTTATAGATGTTACTACATCCCAACCTTCGGATGGGTGCCCTTAATAAAATTATGGTTCTTTTATCAGTAAGCAGTCTGAGACCTATCTGAATTCACAATTTTTTTTATTTAATACTAAAATATAAAATGCTCTTTGAAGTTTGGTTACAGTAGCTAAGGTCTAACTCTCTCATCAATACAGGTAAATCACACCTACATACATAAATACATAACTTCAACTTCTGAATCGGGAGATAAAACAAATATCAGTAACGAGCAAGCCTAAAATGAACATTAATTGACAACAAATGCAAAGTGGCTCATAGTTTAAAGGCAATTAAAACACTTAAACGTTATATCTAGTTGCTCATGAAATGTACCGCGACAGTATATATTATATTAAGGTACCATATACAGGAAATTTAAACGTGAGTTTTACTAGATCCATCTTCAACTTCTTCTGACTCGATAGAGTCCCCACTCTTGCTACTAATCAAAGAATTAACATCAGTCACCACCTTTATCTGGTTTCTCTTTATGTTTTTGTAATTGATATTATCCTCTTTTTTGGAAACATGGCCATTCTTAAAAAGGGCCTTTGCTAAAGGTAGTAATAGGTCATATTTTCCTAAACTTCTAGTTTTCACATTTAGACCTTTCCCCAGTGGTAGCAAGTGTTTTCTAACAGTTAGGAAGTGAATGGATTGGACATTGAAAAATTCAACAATAACAACTTCAGCTGATTTGGCAGACATATCATTGACGTCACTGCTGTCTTCATCTTCCTCATCTAGAAAAGAAATGAAAATGCTATGTTGAAAGGCAATACAATTAGTGTTATAAACAATAACTGAAATTAAAACAAAAAGGTGAAATGGATCATGATGTACATGTGTACAACTATTCTATACATTTGTGACCAATGTATTCGACACAGAATGCATTGTTTGAAGTTTGGTTTTGTATCCTGGCAGTCACATATGCATGCACTTATAAGGTATCAAGGCATCATAATTTGGCTGCAGATGCTAAGTGAAAATGGTAAGATGTCTTATGACAAACCTTCAGTAACTGAACTTGGACACGATGAAGAAACTGACAATGTAGATTCTGTATCTGAACTATTTGCTGAAGATGCTCTTTTTGCCCGTTTTGCAGGTTTGTGAGTGGCCTAGAAAATGTAAACAATAATTATTGGCTATAAATCAAAGCATGCACAAGAGTATTCTGTTTTGAGCTAGAGCACATGCCAGGGTTCTCATTTAAGTATTTTTTTATTAGATGGCAAGGTGGCTGTGTCTGTGAGTTGACACAAGAAAGTCTGCCGCTGGCACTTGACAAGAACCATGACTGACACAAAATGCTTCTTTCATAGAGGGTGATGGGCATAGGGCCATACATGTATTTACAACCAACATCCCCTTGAACCATTAAGTTGACAACACTTCATTTTTCATGGATTTGAAGACCTCAAGCTTATTTGTACTGTACTGTACAAGTTAGAACTGATTCATGAAATTGGGACATCGAGAAATACATGAAACTGAATTTTGTAAATGTACAAGTGAATAAAAGAGCTTCTCTTCTTTATCACCAGTAATATATATTTATTTATTTATAAGTGTTACATTACCTCATAGTCGTAACCATCTTGAATTTTTCGGTTCTTTTCATGAAACCACTGTAACAGATGCGATTTCATTGCCTCTACAAAAAGAAACACATCCTTATAGTCATGTTCTTGCACTGTTCAATTATTATTATTCTGTGTAGAAAGGATGTGACCATGCATACCATATAACATGTTCAAAGTTGATTCAGAGGTAAGATGGTAAGTTTAAGAGACCTGTCACAGTTGATTGCATTTACTGATACTCAGCATAATTTGTTGGTTTTATCTCAAATATCTTGTGCTATAGTAAGAATTTACTGGAATACGAATTCCATATTGTAGTATACATAGAATTCACATAGTAATATAAAAGATTGTGGTTGAAGTGCTAATGTTGAAATGACTGAATCTCACCTCGACCAAAGCCTATGTCTGGGATAGTACATGTTTTTTCCATGCGAGTAATATACTCCTCCATTTTCAACCTAGTTGATCCATTCCCCTTAATGTATAGTTTGGTATTTCCTGGCCAGATGACAGCAGCCTCCCGATTAAGGATGGAAATTCTGAAGAAAATGTACTTAAATGTTAGCACCAGAAATGAATGCAATATATTGTGGTCTCCGTATTTCAACATTCATAATGTCAACCATTAGGGGGCAATGTTTCTTTTGTGTTCAATGTTGTCATTGATATGTGCCTCAATCTTAGCCATCTCTGGACAAAAACTGTACAATTATGTGATTACAGAGGTAAAGGTAACTGTATGATGCCCCTTTTACAAAACAAACGTAAACTAAAACAACCACTAGTGTGCTGATCTGGCTACTTAATTCATTGCACCTTCTACTTTCAATCTTTTTGACAACTAACCCTATACTAGTCATTGATAATAAGAGTGCAGTGTAGTTATGCAATTTCTAAACAATGGTACACTGTAATTAGTTACTTACTTTTCAAGATACTGTGATTTCTGGCTTGGACTCCAGGTACTTCGATCTGCCTTGGTTATTTTCTTTTTCCAAGCTGGGCCAGAAACTGAATGATAAAAATTTTTAAAGTTATTGAAAGCTTTCGGTGTCATCTCCCTGAAATGTGTGGCTAAGATGTTTTCGATCAGTGTAACCACTTTTAGGCCAGTCCAAGTGAATGGTTTCAAAGTGCTTCAACCAGTTACATTGAAAAACAACAAAGTAATGAAGAAAGGTTGGTCATTCGACTTTTTTCCAAGGTGAAGCGATAATAAAAAATTACAGTGCTGACTACACACTTCCACCAAAACTGAAAAATCACCTGACTTATCTCCCACTTTTCCTCCCTGTCCATGTAGTAGCTCAGTAATCTTGGCAAACATCTCCAATCTCCTTCCCATTGAGGTAACACCAATCTCCTTCAGATCCCCTTTCTCAAGACCATACAAGGCCTTCCCAGTGATTTTTTGGCCTGTCAAAGCAAAAGTACAAGTGTACGATTTAATTTAGAAAAAATCTGTACCTTGTGTTGATCATAAAATGTGCACATGATTGGCAAGTTTAACCTATATGAGTGAAAAATTTTCTAAACCAAGAAATATATGAAACCGCCAACAAAACATACAGACGAAATCTCTCAGGTCATGGAAAATTTCAGCTCCAAATACAGAGTAACGTTTGCATTTCAAACCTGCAAACATAGGTCCCTCTTCACTGAAGCCCTCGTCAGCTAGCCATGAAGAAACATCTTCTTCTGACCACTTGCTGATGTCTTCATCTAGGTAAATTAGGGAAAACAATTATAAAAGTTTAAATCTAAGGAATTGTTAAGGTTGCCTTGGACATAAGCTTATAGAAAAGCTACGGTAAACTTTATATTGTTAGATTTTGAGATTTTGAGAGTCCTTAGCGAATTGGCGCCAAATTTTACCCTTCTGTCGTTTAAATCTGGTTGGGCGATAAATCTTTGAAATATCGAAAGAAAAATCGCATATTGACAAGTAAAGAAGCTTATTTACAGAAAACAAACTTTTGCCGCCTATTTAAGCTTAAGACTTGTTAATTTAGCTGTTAGAGAATACGCTTCTTGCAAGCAAGCGCTGTTAAATTATCGCAGTGCCATTTGCCAAACATGAGCTCCACTAATTGATTAACATGGTAGCAAAACAGATGTGGTCACCTCTGGATGGTTGAATACCACACGCTTCTTCTTCTAGTTCGTCTCTTTGATCGCCTGCGATTGAATTCATCTTGTTTTTCTCAGAGCACAACTGTGTGAACCGTAAACTGTGAACTTCTTGATCAGTCGGCTTCTAGTATTTGCCCGCGAATTTTTGCCCCGCGTAAACTTTGCGCATCCACCAATAAGATGTACCACTGGTGAAACTCAACACCGGTAACTCTCGTCTCTAGAGTCCGCGATCATTTTGGACAGCAGCAAGAGTCTTGTCGTTCTACAGAGCTACGTTACGCTATTTTTCTGCGTTCGCGATTTTAATACCTTTATGCCTACATTCGTTTTACCTTGAAGTTGAAACAAAAAGCATGACGGCGTACACAAAGCAAGGAAATCTCTGTAGATGTTTGGAAAGCGACGAGGCGAGGCAGATATCGTCTTCTGGCAAGGCGCATGTCCACTGCGACTGTCTTATGTGTGAAGGAAAGGCTGTTTATCCCATGACGGCATGGAGGCATCTTCAAAGGACAAGAAGAGCTAGAGGGGAAACATTGGATGATCAATTAGTATTCCCATCTACCTCCTCATCAGATATATCAGATACTTGTGAATCGGATCACTTGTCCAGCTCTGGATCTGTTGGGGAAGTTTTTCAGGCGTCAGATTCATTCTGTGAATTTCCCAGTGATACGCCATCAGCAATGGCTGGAAGACCTTATGAAAGTGGAGAGGATGAGATCGAAAACGAATCGACAGCCTCAGAAATACCTGGTGATGCCGAAAGTTTCATGTGTATGTCATCATCAGATGAGGATGCCAACATGCATAGTGATGACAGCTGTATTTATGAAGATTCCGAGAGAGATCCAGATGAAGATGATTTAGACCAAGACGAACGCCTGGAACAATTTGTTAATGACACGGTTCTAAGGCTGGTGGAAATAAAAGGCCAAGCAGGATTTTCCCAGAGTATCTTCGAGGATCTTCTCATCTGGGGTAAGGACATTCTTAACAAAGCAAACCCAGACCTAAGGTGCATGTGGCCATCCGACTGGGGGGATGTGCTTGTTCTCTTAGAAAAGTTTGGATACAAAAGTCCAAGGTTATATTGGATCTGTTTGGATGACAGCCATCCTTATCTGTTTGGTCTTCTTACTACAAGGGATGAACTCTGTCCTCATTGTGGCCATCAGGGCAAAATACCATATTATTATCTCAGTGTAATAGATAAAGTCAAAAGATGGTGCTCATCACCTTCCATGTGTCAAAAGATGACAGCCCATTGGAAAGAAAAATCACATTGGCTTCCTGAAGAGAGAACTGAGGGATGGGGTTGGGAACCAAAAAAAGAGTTTTGGGATGGTACACGTTTTGCTGAACTTGCATACTTTTGGGATCCTGAGGTTGAATGGACTCTTCCTGTCAAGTGTCCAGTAAATGGCTGTGGTTGTGTAACTTCTGCAGAGACTCTGTTGGCCTGTCCAGTCCTTGATGGTGATTTACGGCAAGTTGAATGTCGTAATTGCCACAACACCTTTCAGCATGCTCCAAAAAGAGTCACTGGTGACCCAAGAAATCTAGCATATGATGGTAAGTCGATTGAAATATCTCATAGGATGTGACAGGGGAAATTTGAGGATACATGAACAACATTAGAAGAGTGTGTTGTTAAGAGTCATAAACCACAAGAGGTATTTGAGAATCAAATAGAATCCGTTTTATGACAATATCGTACAAAAACATCCCTGGTTTTGCCAACTTTATTTATTTTATTATCTATTCAACATTCTTTGGCATAATTATTTTCTGATAAATGACATGGATATATATCTTTTGCCAATCACAGTGCATGATGCTGCCATTGTATAATGTGACAGATGGTTAGTTTCACCTGTCAGCAGCCCCAGCTGATTGAAAACTCTGTGTGTACACTATAGAGTATTTTTTTGTATTTATATATACCCGGATTTTTGAAAACCGGGTTAGCAAAAATATCCACTAATTCTACTAGTTGGCAATTTAAAACAAGAAAACTCGTTCAAAGGCCGATTAAAAGCCTTCACCTGACGCCGGGCAGGAAGTTAATGGTCCCCAGAAGCATTCCAACGAGTCCAAATTTAAAACGATGCAAATTTTAGAACATTTATTCACTAATCTGACTTCGCGAAGTTTCAAACCGGTGTCATTTCAGTCTAGAAAATTTTAAGTTGAGTGAACTGCAGCGAAAGAGTGCCTGGTTAAGGCTTACATAAGACTTAGTGGTCACCTTAGAAAAGCGAACAATATCGTACCTTTCTGTCTCAGCCCGGATCAGGGTGATTGATCCGTTTAGCCAAATGAAACGAGAATATAATGCGATATTGGACGATGCAGACTCTGCGAATCGTAATAACTTTGTCCCATCTCAGAGCTTTACATGATGCTCTCCGGGAAACTTTTCTTAAGGTGACCAATATATACAACAAAACTACTAAACGGCACCGAAACCAGCTTCAGGCGCGCGCTGATTTCAAATAACTGTCACTTCTGTTAAAGAAAGAATTGTGGGTAGGGAACAAAAATCAGGGGGGGAGGGGGGGTAAGATAGCAATTCTGTCTACATCCACTTCTACACAAATCCCTAACCACAAAACGAGGAAAAAAAACGACATAAGGAAGCAACACAGTGAACATATGTCAAGCTATTAGACCGGGCAAGTTGAGAAAAATTATAAAATGTTTGCTAACCCGGTTTTCATAACTCCAGGTAGATATACATGTACATTGACATAACAAATGACTGTGGTATTCCAAATTACACAAAATATGGACATATAATTTAAACTTTTCTTTCTTGTCCACATTACAGTACATTGGGATGGATGGCAGCCATTCTCATCAACATCAAGAGGATGTGGTTAGTAAACTTGCTTATATCATAACAGAAGATGACTCAATTAACTTGAGGTACATGTACCATAATTTGCAGTGTATGGTATGGTATGGTATGGTATGCTCTTAGCTACATCTCTCATAGCTTGAACTACTTTCAGTTTGTACATGTATAATGGTGTGAACCTTTTGACACATCCACCACTTTATAAAATAGTTATTTTCCCTGGGATTATTTTTAGGAGCCTTTGAAGTTGGATTAGCAACCATGTCAAAGGAGGATCGCTGCCACGTTGATGAGGTCTATGTTTTTGGTTTTGTGCCTTCTTACCTGTTACCCAAGAAACGTCCAATATCACTGGATCCTTTTATGGAACCCTTCATAAGAGACATTGAGGATGGCTTTATAAATGGTAAATATTAATTACCTTGTGAACATTTCAGAATGCACATTGTAATACTGATGTTCACTTTTTAATTTAAGAACTAAGGATATGGTATATTTTTTTAAACTGTATGAACCAAAATAGTATAGTGAAGGCAAAGGAAATCAAAATAACCCATGTTCGATATATCAAAATTCTAACATGACTGGGGCTTTACTGTCAAAACTCTATATTTGGTTTGGTTGTTTTGCAAGTCTCTTCTGGGAGTAAAGAGACAACCAAATCTGGAAAAATTTGCAATTTTGTAGGTAAAGCCTTGTCATGTCAGAATTTTGAAAGATTAAACATGGACTGTTAACTAAATGTTATTGCATGATCCAAAAGCTGTTACCCAAAGTTTGAACAATGTTAATGAAATTATTCATTTAATAACTGTGTGGCTATTAGGGATTCAAGTTAACTATGCAGCACCTATTGGTGGAATGCTCCTAGGACCAGCTTTGGTCCGTCATCTTGTCCTTTGCTGCTCAGGAGACCACATGGGACTTTGTGAAGTGGGGAAATTTGTCAAATGTGGCAAAAAGGGCTGCAGACGCTGTGACACAACAAGTACATAAATTGTCTTTTATTTGTATTAATTGCAAGTGGCAATTCAGAGGTAAAGTTAATGACATTATTTTGTTATTCAGTGAACCATACTACATCTGTAAGGTGCATTCTTCCACACAAAAATGCAGCTGGATCATGGCATGCGGCAGAAACCTGGAAGAAGCCCTAAAAACCCTAAGTTTACAACAACTGACTCAGCTACTTTGCTACAAAATATATTGTGCAATGTTGTAGAAATTTCAAAAGTACCATGAAATTAGACATACAGTACACGAACACTGTGCTGTAAATGTATAATGATTTTATCTTTGTTATATTTTATAGGTGTTTATTTTCCAGACTCTCGCCACTACTATTACACAAATAATAGGTATCATGCAAGATTTCCTGCCCAGTCAAAAGACATCCTTACAAAAGTTACACTGCTCAAAGAAATTGAAGAGGAGGAAAGGGCTTCTGTTAGAGGGAACAAGTCCAAGGAATGTGGTTACACTGGACTTTCAATCATGCACCGGCTGTGGCCACTGTATGGCTTTCGCTATGACAAGGACTTGGTATTTGATGAAATGCACACTGTGCAACTTAATGTTGTAAAAGAGGCACTTGATCACCTGCTGTCTGATGAAGATCACCCTGTAGATTGGTATGAGGTTGACAGAAGATTACAGAAATTATCATGGACTGCAGGTAATTGATATCTGAACATTGGTAAAGCATCTTTAAGTCAATATACAGTTTTGCGCTGTTTTTGGGATGTGTCTGAAAACTAATGCCAGGAGCTGAAATTTGCTTGCATTTAGGTTATAATCATGCAGCCACTGAGATGCATCAGAAATTGAATTATTGATGTACATTGTACTGGCCTTGCTATTAAAAAAAAAATTTCGTTCCTATACTATATTTCCTTAATCCAAGTTGAAAGGTCATGCCATCAATGTTGGAAAGGCCAAAATATGAAATTTGAGATTAGTCCTCATTTGAGGACATATGTGTACATTTACTGTATTACAATTTTATTTTTGTTTTTACTAAATTAACAGAATTTAGAGCATCCAGACTTCCTCGAGGTATCACAACCCGACTTGGATATTGGAAAGGTTGGATGTGCATTTGCTTTTCAAGAATTAATTTTAAAACCAGTTTGATCTTTATTTTCCATCATTTCATATGAATATCATTATAACACAAACTTGAAATCAAAACTAAATTTGATTGACAACAACACATGTAGTTTCTCTGTTTTACAATACAAAAATAACTGGATTTACTCACCTTTGTGTGAGAAAACATACTTGCCGTAAAATGTTAGTGACTAGAAAGTGCCCTCTTTTTACAATTGTTATTAATAGCTACTCTTTCAGTGACGCCACATTCTTTCCCTGCCCCACAACAACTAATTTACTGAGAGGTCAATTGCTTTTCATTAGAGGGGAGAATGTGATTGTCCTTGTGGCAGTTTTTCCATGGAGGAATGTTGTGTAACACAAGACACACAGCTGAGACTCTTGGTTTCCATCCACTTACTATGAGCTCTGAATAGCAATTAATTAAATAGGCATTCATACATGTAAATAATAGGGGTATTCTCTTAAAATTGCCATTTCAGCAGAGGAATATTCTCGCTTTGCATGGCCTGCATCTGAAGCTGTTTTCGCTGGTCTTCTGACCCAGTCACAATCAGAGTGCTGGTCTTGTGTTGCAAGGATTGAGGAGTTCATCCAGAACCACTCTCGTAGCGGTTGGAACGAGGCTGATGCAGACACTTTTCATCGAGTTGCCCTCCGTTATACTGTGCTAGTGGAAGAGGCTCATGGTCCCCAGCGTTGTGTGATATCTCTTCATAACCTCCAGCACTTCAGAGAAGACATTCATAGATTTAGTGGGTTGGACAACTATGCCTGTTGGGTGAAAGAAAGGGCAGTGAAGCGGTATATACGACAGTCAAACAACCACAAGAATATAGAAGTCACATTTGCAGCCACAGAGATGAGGCGTGAGGTCCTAAAAATCAAGGGCAATAAGGAGGAAAGCCTTGAAAGAGACAAAGTCAACCTGCAAAAGGTATGTCACTTTATTATATGGCTGAACTGGTCCATGGTGAAAAGTAGCATTCTGATTGGTTTCCTCAGCAGCCTGAATTTTGCAGTATGGACTACTAAGATGGACTGCTCATGAACTCCTTTTGTTTATTGTGTTTCTGAAAAGATATTCAAAAGAAAACGTTTTGGAGTTAAGTAGAAACCTTTTCCTTGTTGTCTGACCAGAATTTTGGGAGAACTTTAACAGAAATCTCGTAATAAAAACAATGTTTTTGTCTTACTTGCCTGCGCATTTGTGCTATATATGCTGTTAGGAAATTTAAAATAGAGCCATCATAATAAAATATGTTGTTGTATGTTAACTACCAATCATTATTTTTATTTTTACTCTTACCGGTACATCATTTTATTGATTTTCAGTTATGGGCAAAGTCCCTTTCTCAAGCAAAACTGTTCTATGCGAGGAATGATGATGTCAGATGCCAGGGTCATAGAGGTATTCTTGTTGGTGGTCTTCAAAATTATGACTTGCCTCAAGGTACAAGGCGGACAATAGCAGAATGCTGTACAAGTGAAATTTGTGAAGTTGACGAACATGGAAACTGTTGTCGCAGTTTTTGGTTGCCAGAACATGGTTATAGTGGTTTGCTTTACAGAGAGAAAGAGAATGTAATTGTAATAGTCCCAGATGATGGTGAAATTGTCACTTCGATTGACACTATATTCACAGTACCTGTATTAGGTCAGAGGAGAGCCTTCATTAAAGCAAAGAAGTTTGAGTGGGATGGATATTCAATCGACAGCATCCACAGAAAAGTTAAAGAAACTAATGACTTTGTAATCACAGAACTAGAGAATGTAAGCAGGAAGGTTATGTTACAGCAGTCAACTACTGCTCATGACAGTTTTCTTGTCATTGACTTTATGAGGCGACTGTTTCCAATTGCATTAGGAACTGTGGTTTTGCCATACTATCCTGTTGTTAATGACATGATCCTGGTAAGAGGAGCAGCCATAGATGATGTATGGAGAGCTAGGGTGGTTGCTTACAATCTTCCTCGAAAATTTGTGTTGGGCCGTTTTTTTGTGAAGGAAGATGAGATATGGATTCCAGAGCGAGGCACTCTGAATCAGAACATCGCTTTTGCCAGTATACTTTCTATTGCAAGTGGTATTTGGCTTAGAGAATTTGACAGATGGCAAGAGAACTAACTCTGGTGTTTTCCTACTTTCTTGTTTTCAAAGGTTACGTACTTTTAAGGGTACCTGTTTTTGTTATTTAATTGAAGTCAAGTGAAATTTATGACCCTCGCAGTGTGCTTTCAACTTAAGCAGTTGAAAAAGCAACCTGAAAAAAATTCAGGCTTGCATGTATAAGTATGTACATTAATCATAACTGTATAGAGTGATTTTTACGGTGGCCCACAAGGGTCAAATGTGCAAATTAAAAATGTTGCTGCAAACTAAAAATTTTACCCGCAAGAGGTTGCATTGTCATCCAACATTGGAAACTTGTGCATATTCTCTTCCAATAATACCACAATGATATTCCAATACTAACCAGCCTATTATAAAAGTTTGGTATATTGTTGTGCTATCATTGGTTACTGAACAGTCAGCTTCCAATGATTATGCATTGTCATCCAACATTGGAAACTTGTGCATATTCTCTTCCGATAATACCACAATGATATTCCAATACTAACCAGCCTATTATAAAAGCTTGGTATATCCTTGTGCTATCATTGGTTACTGAAGTGTCAGCTTCCAATGATTATACATTGTCATCCAACATTGGATACGTGTGAACATTTTGTTCCAATAATACCACAATGATATCCCAACTATAACCAGCCCAGTGTTAATGCTTGGTATATCATTGTGCCATTATTGGTAACCAACAAAGTGACTTCCAATGATTTTACATAATTGTCCAACATTGGAATACCAAGTGTGTTGTGCGCCAATAAACCTCCAATGATACTCCAGCTGCCAGATCATGAATAAAAAGCATTTTTCCTGTGTTGGAGAATAATTGGACTTTTATTGGTACACTATAAATTTCCCAATGATTATCCAATGTTGGATATTCAAACATCGAATTTTCCAAAGATTTACCATATTGGAAGATGCATTTTTTTCCTGTGAAAGTGAAGCTTAGCAGATATAAATCAAGCAGGTAGATCTAAAACCGTCAGAAATACATACGAAAGCATTCAAATGAACTTCACTTTCAATTCAAGGGGCAAAATTTGAAATTGTTCATTGTTCATCGATCGCCTGCAGGCTTTTTGTGAACGTTTGTACGGGGAGATCAAGCGAAAGTTGTACTCAGGGCGCAGAGAGAACCCCAAAGTACGTATTAAAATTCAAGTCAATGATGACATTTTGAATGCAAGTCTTGGAAGGATTACGTCCAAATGATATCAGAGAAATAAACTTATATATGAAATTCTTTCTAATGAAACTCTGGATTTTTATATTGGCACAAAGTGGAATGAGTGGATCATGAATGAAACGGTGATTTTGCCTATGTTGCACCAGGAACTTTGAAATTTAGGCTGACAAAAAGAAACCCCATGGTGGAATTTAAATTAATTGGCGGTAAATGCGTGAGATCTGAAATCAAAGACGGGCATCAAGTCGTTTGTCCGTGGAGATGGCAACAGATGTTGCTTCAAAAATATGGTCCATCATTAATATATTTGATTTGACACATATACATTAATTTTTCTGTATCTATGAATAGTTGATTATTTTACTTGCCTGTGAATTATTTACATACAATGTAAACATGTGGGTATAAATTACCCATATATTTCAGTCTGTGATTCTGTTGTAATCAATGCGGTAGTATTGTGAAGAAGACTACCCGAATACCTAGGTATAGGAAAATTATTCCACACAACTTCTACAGTTATTGGGTAATGCACTCCTTTAATACATTGATATATTATATGATAACTGATTTATTAATTCACATCTTGGCTTCCATTTACCATCTTTTTTATTAAGATGTGCACAGAAAGTAGGAGCATTACAT
>OZ037778.1:20586495-20588995 GCA_964035525.1 Porites cylindrica | reverse complement strand
TGTTCGCTAAAAAAATGTTGCTGAATTAAGAATGTCACTGTTAAGTAGGGCTATGATTAGCGCTATTGATGCTGCATACAACAACATCGCTGAACCTGATGTTGTTTTTTTTCATTTGAGTTAGGTTGATCATGGACAGATTATAGTTTAGTTTCGAAATTTTCATGCACAGGACACGGGCTAGAAGCCTGTCTCATCAATGCTTAGTTCAAGGGCACATTATTGCATCTTTTGATAGATTACCTGATTTCTTATGCAAATAAAATTCTACTTCAGATGTTTCGTATTTCGCCATGGTTTATTCTAGAAATTGGTCAATGAGAGTCAAATGCGTCCCCTTCTGGCCCTAGGTCCCCTTCGTGGCCCCCAAAGGGTATTTGAACTTATTGGTACAGACATTTGTTTATGCTTTGCTATCATTTTGGATCATTCTGGGCAACTGAAAAAGCCTTGGATCGAATTACTGGAGAATCCTGGATGTTTGTCTGGTGAAATAATGACTCAAGCTAAAAAGAAAAAGGCAATTGAGAAATTAAGAGTCAATAAAAGTTCAAAGTAAGCTTTTAGAGAGGCCGTCAAATCAGTGTCGTTGTCAGTGATGTTTTCAAATAGTTCATTTCAACAAAATAATACTTATCCTTGGGTCTATTTTTTTTCACCCCATTTGACGCGGCGACAAATTTTATGCGGCCTTTTTTTCCTAATTGTGGAAATCCTGCAAGGCTGCGCTCTAGAACAAACCCTGTTTTGTGCGGTTTTGGAGTGCACTCCTTGTGGTATTGTAGCTAAAACAAGTGTCATTTTCTTTTTCCTTTCACTTGCATTCGATTGTGTAATAATTTACGAGAACAGTGAGAATATATGCAAGGTTATATTACAGGATTATTTGCATTTATGGCAAAAATTTCATATTGCATGTGAATCGATCAGGAAAAGCCATGTCAATTTTATCCTCCCGTGACACTTTTTGTTGCAGTGCATCTAAGTAATTTGGATCCATACTCTATTCATCAATTGGTTTAGTCTAAAGGCTTTCCTCTTTACCTTGATATCCTTGACTACAGACTCTGCAGCAATAGCCTTCCCTGTGAATCCTGTCAGGAGCAGTTACTTGCTTGACTTTTTCGTCTTGTTCTTGGACATCAAATCTGAATGCTCTAATGAATCCTCCAACCAAATTATGTAACAACTCTCTATGTTCAAATTTGTCTGCACGTTTGTCAGGGAGTTGCACTGTACAGGGAGCATCTGTAGTAATCTAATTTTGAGAAAAATGTCAGCCAGTTTCTCAGCCACATCCCATCCATGAATGCATTTAACTAGAATTCTGTGATAAGGTAAGATAAAAGTATAATATTAAAGTTAAGTATTGTTATAAAAACAATAAACATACTTAGCATACCACAAGGTACCATAAACGAGGCTACGACATGTCCTTCAATTTCTCGTTCATGGAATTTTTTGTATGAATTGTAGTTATCTGCTCCTTTCTTTGCATTAGTTTTCCCTGTACGGTTAATTGATGCGCTGGTGGTTCCTACCTCCACTGTAGATTCATCCTTTAAGAAAACTTTCTTTTCAATCTGAAGAAGACAGGACATAAAACTTAAAAATAATAGCGAACACCTTTATGCCAATTAACTTGAAAGGTGTCAGAAGTGGCAATAGCTTGATTCAAATTTTAAGCAATTAAACACTTACCTTTACCAGGGTTTGAACCAGGCCGCGCCATTGCGCCAATGTGTACTGCAATTGAAATTGTCCCTTAAAAAAACGGCCAAGGGAACAATTTGTCCCCTTCAAAATTTAGGGAAAAAACTCGAAAGGAAGCACACACGAAGAGATTTAGTTCAGTACAGAAATTGCTAGCTATAACAGTTATCGCACGTTTAAAGTTGATTCTAAAGTCATGTTTCAGTCACGCTCTACTGAACACGTCTCATGCTCAACCAAGCATGGTGAACGCACCTAGCAATCTGTAACATGTCACATCGAAAACATGTTCGAACATTAGAAAACTTTTTTGCTCCAAATCGAAGCCAGAGTGAATCAGAGGAAAATGATACAGAACAAGAACAGTGTATTAATCAGGAAGAAACAGATGACGATTGAAGGAAACTGAAAAAATCACAAACTTTCCAGAAAACTTGATTGCGAGATCACACATGGTCGCGCTATGAAAAGGAGGCAATGTTCTGTTGGAAATCTAAGAAGACAAACCCCTTTGCATCGGCAGAAGGGTGTGCAAATTTTAGACCTCAACTCTGCAAAGACATAAAGACTGTATCACTTTTCTTGTATTACAAGGATCAGGTAAAAAGATGTTTTTGTTGGCTTGCCTGTATGAATGTAAAAAAAAATGTTGAATAAAAATTAATTTGTCTGTCCCCGTAAAAATAAAAGTGTCCCCCAAAATTTTAGCCAGGGGGACAAATTGTCCCCCAGTGATCAAATCCTAGCTCAAACCCTGCCTTTACTAAAAATAGACCTCAGGTGAAGT
>OZ037778.1:20568995-20578995 GCA_964035525.1 Porites cylindrica | reverse complement strand
GTAACAAATGGCTGACTATAAGAAAGGATTCTATTGGTCTAAACATAGCAACCAAAAGAGTGCCAATTGGCACTCTTGGGATCTCCGTGCAAAAACTACCGAGTGCCAATTGGCATTCTTGGGGGGTAAAGGGTTAACTAATCAATTAATTATTATGAAAAAAGTAAAATATATTTACAAATAGGAAAAAAACACTTGCATAAATGACACTGCATAACAACTAAAAAACTACAGTAATAAAATAACAAAATATTAAAATACATGCACCAAAAAAAATGTCACATTGGGCGAACATTAAGATTTAAAATGTTTAAGTAATGAAATTATTTTTAAAAGCATTACAAGGCGGTCATCTCATGTCTTTTGGAAGGGAATTCCAGTCTTTCAATGCACTATTAAAGGATCTGAGTAGACCCCAGTTCGTGTTTGATCTAATAGATCTAACAGTTTCCTTGGAGCGGGTGTTATGGCTATGATAGTCTGAGGCTTGAGTAATCATACTGTTTCTTTCACTGTCATCATTGTACGTATAAGGCTGAATTACAGAACCACTTAGAGTCGTGTAATAACATCTGCAAGTATAGACAATGAATAACAAAGCTACTTAAAAAATTACTAAGAACATATACTTAAAAGTAACAAGAATCGCCGAAAGGCGATTTTTAACTGGGCTGCAAAGGGGCTATTTTTTCTGAGGGGAGGGGGCGGCTATACACACTCAGGCTACCATAAAACCTTGTCGGCAACCATTGCATGCAACAGAATCTCATGTGAGACTGAAACAAAAACTCATTCAGAACATTGTACCCTTTTGAAAGACTTTCATAACCAAAAAAAAGAGTACCATTTTTAAGTGGGGGCTGTATAATAACTTTTAAATTCCACCATTATGAATAAAAATAAACAAGTTAGCTATTAAGTCTAAACAGGAAACAATTTGCATTATTTCCACGCACCCCTTCCCCAATCCCTCTGTGCCCCAAAATATAACGTGACAGTATAACATGACTAATTTGACGTAACCAGAAATTCCAAAAATTGTTGTCCTTCTACGAGCATAAAATGTGACAGACTGAGCTGATTTACACTAGACAGAAATATTGTATTGTATGAAAACCAGAAGTATACTAAAACAGACAGTTAACTGCCCATTGATCCCGCTGATCCAGGGGCCTCACTGACTGCACGGAGACTTTACTGCGCTTTTCGCAAACATGCGAACTCTAAAGTTCAAAAGCCACCTTCACAATTGTGTTTATCGCTGCCGTCAATCATAATTACGATCACAAGCAACGAACCTTGAAACAGAGAAACACACAAAACGGATCGAAATCCACAAATCACAAACCATGACCTTTTGAACCCGTGAAGTAAAGTTTTGTTTCCTGAGAGGTCCGTTAAGATGATTGACAGCAGTGAAAAACGCAATCGTCGGTTGGGTTCTGAACTCCAGAATTCGCATGTTTGTGAAAAGTGCGATCCTAATTTGCGGTCCACAGTCTACATGAAAACGCACTATTTTTTCCACAAGATGAAAAGTATTCAATTTTAAGATTTTTCTCACGGTATTTTTCTCTAACTTAAAGGAATAAAATCCTTTGCATTTTGAGACCTAAAAAAGTTTAAAGATTTCTCGCTCGCATGTTGCGTTCACCAGCACGCACTTCAAACAATGTAAATAGATGAAACGATCGATAACATATTTTTTACCTGATACCGATGTGAGTTAAAAATTCGCTCCAGTTCTGTTTGTCTCACCCAAGACTAACTTTTCTTCATGGAAACTATGCCGCTTTATAACTCGTCCGAGGTTTTTGTGCCAGCTAAACAATATGGAAACACTATTCACAGTGACTCCTTGGATATTAAAAAGACTGAACGTGACGCACTATTATGCCTTTGTTTACTTCTGATCACATCTTCAAGCGAAGTCTTTCTTTTCAAGCGATTCATCTCAATGCACAATAATTGACCCTTATATTAGTTAAAATCCTATGGTTCATTTATATTAATGCTGTTTTTGCCCCTCACATTGACTGTGTTCGTTCGTATTCAAAATACCTTTACGAAAATAAAGGTCGTATAAGTCGTGTGTTATGTTTCGAGATAAATAGATTATACACTTTTTTAAGTTTCCATTTTGTGGTGACTTCAGTTTACATCTCCATAAAATGGTAAAAGAAATATCAAGAAACATCACGAGAGCTGAAAATTTTCAAAGGCATGTTTCTGAAACTCGCTAATGCTGACATCAATATAGTGCTTGCTGAATGGGCGAAAACACAGAATTGTGATCACAAGATCTTGTACGAATTTAATGACAAAAGCTTAGCAAGATACAGATACAAACAAAAGTAAACCCCCTGAAACCTCGACGTGGGCTACACTTGTATGCTCTACTCAGTCACCAAACCTTGTCAGCAATAGCTCCTATTTTCCTCAAGTCGCCCTCTGTGAAGCTCCCGGATGGGATGTCCCGGAGAAGCTTTAAACTTGTGTGCGAAATTCTCAGAGTTCCTATTTTTGTCCATGTCTTCTTTATCCTCACCCCTCATGTCCCTCGCTTATGGACGTGCCTCACATCAGGATTCATCTGCCATTCATCGGCAACTGAGTTGTTCGCTTCACTGACTATGACGGCTTACAATCAAGTCTTCAGCCATAGTGTCGTCAACTGGTGAAATACTTTGCTCATAAAGTGTGCTTCTTAATTGCTCATGTACTACATCGATCGATAGTTCACGAAGCAGCTACGGCGTTCCAAACCTGACGCTCACAGTCATCTTTTCAGTCTTTTAGTGTGAACCTACCGTGAACGGCGCGTCGGTTTGAATGCAACGCGAGCATTTCTCTGAGTTTCCCAGCGCCAACATCATCTAACTGACTTAAACTCGAACAATAAAAAAATTATAGAGTTACTCCCATGGTCGAATAGCTTCGAACAACGCAAATAGCCTTCTTCAGGTTCGCAACGCCTTGTGGGTTTTTCAGGGGGAGTGCAGACAAGGTACAAAAAGTATCCGTGCAAGGGTTCATGCAAGAGAAAACCCTATGAAACCATTTGTGAGAACATCGTTTCTACGTACCAGACCCTCATTTTTTCCCTCCCCCGGATGACCACTTTGTGACACCAACGACCGAAAACCCATTTTATGACTGGGCTTGCCGGGCAGCCCAGTAATAAAGTCTTGAGTGCGCTTGTTCTTACAAATTGCTAGCTCCTGACCTCAGAGGATAATTATGCCGAACTTCCTCCAGTTTAGGGAGAATAGTGTAACAGGTGGTTCTTGTTCTGTAATTGGGCTATGAAGTGGATTCATCTCTCATCAGATGAAAGCCAAACAAAGTTTAAAAAGAACGATTTGCCATTGAAATGTGTAAGGAATTGCAACCACAAGAGAAGATCGCCTTTTACTGTGCTCGTTAAGTGAATTAAATGCATCAGTCACCTGACACCCACTGTGAGGTTAATTATTCACCGGAGAAATGTTCTTCCTGTCCTGGCACAACTACTGAGCATGTAAAATTTAACCACACTATTAGAGATTTCATGTCTTTTAGAGTAACTTTCTTGCACTTTAGGAAGTCTTGTAACATGTTAGCACATTTGTCTATCTTATCTTGAGGACGCCTTGCTTCCAATTTGCAAGTATCAAGTTTGATACCTGCTAAAAAAAGAACTGTACTTGGACCAACTGTCTTTTCAGGCACTATGGGAACCCCTAAATCGTCACAAGTTTTCACGAACGACAAAGCTTAGTTGAACACGTAACTGTATCATGGTCAATGATGAGAAAATCGTCTAAACTATGTAAAATACCTGGAATTGACAATTTGTAACGTGCAATCCATTCTAACAAGGAGCTAAATGTGTTGTTTCCTGGAGAGGCTGGAAGTGAAATATGCATCATGTGGTGCGCCTGCAACCACAATTCCCAATGTTTTCATTTCCAGGGAAAAAGGGATTGTATTTGGGATCCTCGAGCAACGTTGCGGAAAGGCTACCTAAAACGACATATTAGTTTGCCCAGACATCAGATTGTAGTTTTCCGGATACCCTACTTGCTAAGGGGCTGGAAATCAATTTGTGAATAGTAACAGGCGGACTGTTAGCATCAAGGCTCATTACAGAATTATTATTTGATTGAAAATTATGGTCCTCACTAGTTAAATCCTTAACAACAGCTGCCACTGACTCCTGTACAGCAGCACTTGGATCAGCATTCTGCTCTGTGGTTGGAACAGTGTTTGCCGACAGGATAACGCCTGCCTTAGATAAACCTTTAATCACAGCTGCTGAAACTGCCAGATCCGGACTGGTCAGATCTGGAATGGAGACTGGCAATGGGGTCAATGAGGTCGTTAATTCTTGAGTTCCCTCTGCAGTGGTGGAATTACCCGTGATGGGTTACCTTTCAAGTTCGACTGGATGCGTACGGTCTGCAAGAGGGTTTGCTTGGACAGTGCCTTTGTTTGCAGGGACATGTTGTGAAGTGAAAGAATGGGTGGAACTAGACCTTTTAGCACTAATGCTGGTGGTTTTGCCTTGTGTAGCACTCGTTCCTTTACTCTGGCATTGTTTTCCATGAGTCATCATTCTGACAGAACTGAGTAGTGAACTAAAAGTAACAAGACAAAACCTTTCGAACGACGAAAAAACTGGCCCTGTTAAACAAACGTTACCAATGCGGAATAAAGGAGCTAGCAACAATAGGCAAAGGGGGTGGAATGGGATAGCGGACCAACAAAGCTGATCCCCAGGTCATTCACTTAAACAGAGATAAATGTGTTTAATCAGGCAAACAACAAATCAGCAACATGTCTGGCAAACCCAATAAAATGAGATGCCGCTATGAACATGCTAAAAGATCCGGAAATAAGGAATACATACCTTAGAGCATATCAGTATAAACTCAAAACAGCATACAAAAACCAAGAAAGGTGAATGCCTGTGCGATCGGATGTGTTCGAACCAGCCAGGTCCTCTGAGCTAGGGAAAACAGTTTCTTTAATGCAAACAAAATTGCCCTCTTTAACTACGATATGAGGCATAATTGCCCCGGTCGTTTAAATGAGTGGCCTCCTGCAGTAACATGGGGATGCTTGGTCTTTGGAGACCCTTGTGGTTCCAAAACTCGGCTTGAGACAGAGGCTCCAAGACAACTTTAAGGTAGTCGTTGAAGACCTGCACACCCAAATTGTAGTCGGGATGTTGCAAATGGGCTGTTGCTCTATTAAGAATTTAGCAAACCACCACAAAATTCACTGTAAACTGCCCGTGTAAAATGCAGACAAAGTCCTTGATGTTTGAGCCGATAGTTTCTGTGTGTTGCCCAGCCTCACAAAAAACATGAGAGTCTCTAAAATAATAACACGAGGCTGAAAGGCTCTGACGCGCCCTAAATCAAAGGAGCAAAGTTTAGATACAGTTCTTCCCCCAATCCCAGAAAAACAGATGTCTACTGACGACAAATTCAGATTAGCTATTGTCCCTTTGTCACAGTGCTAATTTAGGAAATAATTAAGAGAAGTAAACTCACAGAGGCCATAGGTCTAGAAAAAGAGGGCATTTATCCATTCACATATTGGGGAACCAGAGCCTTGCAGTACTAGTAAATCAGTTTGCTTTCAAAATTGTGAATTGTGCATGCCATGCAACCAAGGCATTTTATACATAGCATTAAGAAAACAGAAGTGTACACATGTTTTTACCAAAGAGATGGACTGGTCATTATGTTATTAGCTTTTAAAATTTGTTAGTAAATAAATGAGCATGGTGTCGTAGTTTTACTGGTTTGAGATATGAAAGCTGCAGTTGAATTTGGTCCTAAAAAACTCGGCTGCTCCTTTGTTTTTCAACCCACTTCTCGCTGTCTAGAAATCGGATGAAACACTTCGTGTCATTTTTGATATAGCTTCGCAAATGAATAGTAATTCTTGGCAACATTTAAAGATAAAGCTTGCAAAATGTTATGGTAATTCCAAACCACCGTCACGGTTGTGATTTTCTTTGTTTTCCCTTCACGAATGAGTAATGAGTTTGAGAAAGTTACTTTAACATTATGATGTTGTCTGCGAAAGATGTCCTCTAATCACCTGCTGCATTTGCAGAAGGTCCATGTAATGTTCACTCGTACAGTCACTGTTTTGTTTTAACATCTGTTTTGTATTGGTGTGGTAAATATGTAGGCTCTTTCAATGGGCAGTTTAATGGTTGTTTTGACTTTTGCTGTTAAACATAACTGAAATGTTTTCTGTGTGGAGAATGCTTTTCAGTGGGATCATTTCTTGTCCAGACTTGTTTTTGTTTGGTCATGTTTTCAAAACAGCAGAAATTGGTTCCTGTTACATTAGACAAAGATACATCTTCAAGAAATAAGAACAATGCACGATGTACTCACTAATTCTTTTTCCTTTCTCAGTAGCTGTTGTCTGTGCAAAATTATAGAGGTATTATGTAATTTTATTACGAGTCAACTGAACAGGCACCGCAAAAAAGTTGTAATAAATTGTACTTATAATTATTGAACATACTATAAATTTAAGACTAATCAGATAATTGATTATTAGGGCTATGATTGAATGCTCACTTGGAGGATTTTCATATCCTTCTGTGGAGGATTGAACACTGCAAAGAAAAATGAAAGACCTTGTTAATAAAAGTTGCTAGTCAATGTGCTTTGTAGTAAACAACGGTAGTAATCATTCAGCATACTATAAACTTAGCAACACAATTAAACACTAGTTAGATAATTGATTTTAAGAGCTATGACTGGGAATGTTCACTTGGAGGATTCTGGTACCCAGAACTCCCTGCAAAAAAACGGAAACATCTTATTAATAAAAGGTGCTAGTCAATGTGCTTTTAATAATCATTAGGCATTCTATAAACATAGCAACAATTCAACATTATTTAGATAATTGATCATAAGTGCTATGACAGAGATTGCTGACCTTGAGGACTCAAGGAACCAGAAGTCGCCGCTAAGGAAAAGGAAACACCTTATCCATAACACTTGCACATCAATGTGCTTTGTAATAAATGACTGTACTAATCATTCAGCATACTTTAAACCTAGCATCATGTTGTAATATTTGGATAATTGATTATATGAAGCTATTACTGAGAATGCCAACCTGGTGGATGACTTCTTCCAATGTCTTGGTTCGTCTGGAATTATGAAAAAAGGTGATAATATGTTACCCTATTAATTCATTAAGTTCGTGAACAATACTGTTAATGTGTAATATCAGCAATAGTTTATATTGTTGATAAAGCAAATAGGTAGATTCCTAGTACAAAATGAATTCAAACTGACAAAGTGCGAGTAGTAAGGTTTAAGTACGAAATGTCTATTGATAATCATCTATAAAAAGATATTTTAATGAACTTTTAATAAAATAACTGAGTACGCGTGTATTTGTAGGTTCAAATTTTATTTATGGAGGTATGTAAGACTTAATAAGCTTTATACTTGAGTTAAGCTTAAGTAAGCTTATAAAGTCATCTTAAATGTAAATGTAAATGTTTTTCTTACCAGTTCCTCTCTACCTGCACTTGCATTTTCACTTATAAAAAATAACATAGTATTTGTGTAAAAACGAGAAATACCAGGATTGTTCAAGAAAAGAAACGATGACACTAAATTGCCATAATACGTTTTAGTAAGCTTACCTCGAATTCATTTCTTTTTTCTGAGAAGGCAAAATAAAGATAGTGCTTACACAAGGTAACAACATAATTTGAGTAGAATAAGTTGTAAATACATCTAAAAAGGTTGTGAGTGCGAGACTAATGAATGCGAGTACCTTTTGTAAACTTTTCTGCTTGTGAGAACCTTAGGCTTGCCAATGACCTCTTTGCAAGTCATAGCATTTAAGAATAATGTGTTGTGAAGGTGAAGTACTTATCTTGGTGACAATACTTCTGTTTCTGATAAAGGAGCTTATTTAGCTTAATAAGGGAAGCCAAAAGGGACTGTAAGGAGTGAAAGGGTCTGTTGGTGTGAGGGAAAACAAAACGATGTCAGGCAATCATAACAAACAATCCATGTAGTCGTTGACTTGGCTATCAACTGAAAATAGAGGATGTCGCCAATTTTTTTAGTTGAAAGAGTGACTCTACCATATGGGGACCTTGGTACCCTCTTTGGGATCCAACGTGGCTTCAGGGAAGTAATTTTATGTAACTTTACTGTCCTTATTGCCAAAGAACCACTTATTTTTAAGGAATTTATTACCTCTATGTTTCACTTTTGGTGGCTGTCTAAAATAATGGCTTCAAATTTAGCATCCTCTCCCAAAATTAAAGCATACAGGCTAGTGAGATCATTTATCATTAGCTCTTGCTCTTGATTTGAAATTAAGTCTATCTGGGCTTAAAATACTTAGAATTTGAGTTTTCAGTCGTGTCAAAAGATTTCAAGTAGCTGGAGAATAAGAGAGAGTAGGTGGCATTCAGGGGTAGAGGACCCCACCAGGCAAGGGGTCTGGGGGCCGCCTAGACCCCCAATGGGTTAAGGGGGTGAGGTGGTAAAGCCCTTGGGAGCAAAACAGATTTGCCGTTTTCACACTAGCTGAAATGGGCTCTTCTGAGAGCAATGCTAACATGAAAAGTATCTGTTTTTGAATGAACATTTTCAGTATTTTTATTGTCCATTTCATTATTATCTAAGATGCCATGTCATAGTACATGTTAGGTCCATATATTTTAGTTTACAATGGTAATGTTTACTATTTCACAGTAGGACGTTTTATAACAATAAAAGATCATTTCTTTAGTCTGTTAAGAGTGACACTGTGATTAAATTCACTTTTATAGATTCTGTATGGGTACTTGTGTTCAATCAAATAATTTATCATATTCATAAGGAAACAGAAGGATCCAAATAACTACAATATTCACAATTGTGTCAACAGAAACCAATTCAGTAATGCTATAACTAGATTTATGAAGCACTTTATAAAAGGTACCAAAAAGCATGACCACTTTCAGTCACTCTCAATTGCTGAATCATAATCAGGGTCTGGAAGAGCAATTGTATAGGCAACAGCTGCTGCTTCTTCTGCAGAAGCTTCCAAATTTGTTTTAAGGCTCTGATCTGGAGTGGCAATGCCTGCCTCTTCTTCTTCTTCAGCATCACCTATTAAGAACTGTTCATCCCCCTGAGTTTCCTTCTAAACCACTCGATGTGGGGTTGATCTGTATGCAGTCAGCATGTCCTGTATTCTATTGTCTTTCTAAGCCATCTTTTCCTGGCAGGTGTGCAATCTGCTCTGGCTTGTTTAACATTTGCATGAATCGCTCAACTTCGGTCAAATCCTTTTTGTATAGCGACTTCTTGGAAATCTTTTGAATGAAATGGTGGTCGCCCTCTATCATCTTTGGGTTCCATAGGTTGCAAATATGTGCTTCAGTCTCTTCTTCTGGAAACTCATCGTGGTTATTCAAAGGGACTGCTGTGATAAATTGGTTGAATGTTTAGTGCTTTTCTTAAGGACCCAGGAAATTAACATGGGAATCAATAAACCATAATCAAACAATCTGGGACAACAATTTCGTAAATTATATATCGTTATCTCTCTTTGATAGGAAGAGTCCCTTAGATTGCAATAACAGTCCTTTGTGCTCGTGTATGATTCCTACCTGATCTTTTGAATCACCTGTAGCTTTGGTATCTCCAGGCCTTCCTCTTCGTCCCGGACACACCTGAACCCCTCTACTTGCCCTTTTACCATGCAGTCGTGTCACTATCGCAAGACAACAAAGGAAGCATCCTGTTTCTTGCACTGCCCATGACGTGGCATGGCACTGGTCACTTACCTCTTCAAAGGTATGAAGTGCCATCATAAAATTATCCTGAAACAGTTCGCTATCTAGAATTTCGAACACACCTGATAAAAAATACAAAAAATTCCAGCAAAATGGGAGGGGGATTGGATGGGAATGTGGTTCAGTCCCCACACTCTCCAAGTCCAAAATGACGTTGAGAACAAAGTT